>JAEQBH010001387.1:0-479059 GCA_016808115.1 Tetrastigma voinierianum
CCCCAACAATGGTCATGGCTAATCCAAGCTTGTTGCTTCAATCCATCTTCATCATCTTCATCATCTTTTTTCTACCATGTCTGTCTTCGTCTTGTCCTAAATACCAAAGGCAAGCCCTCCTTCAGTTCAAGTCCTCCATCCTTGCCATTAATTCTTCATTTCAAGCCTTGGATTCATGGAACTTCTCATTCTAGTTGTTGCTCCAAGGGATAAGGTCACTTGTAGTTCTCCTTCAAATTCAACTTCAACTTCAAGTGTTGCATTTAAACTTCATCTCTTACCTTTCTCAGACCGCCATGCTCTCTAATTTGGTCGGCAATCGCTTTTTCATCAAAAGTTTGGTAACCTCAGCAGCTTGGTTCACCTTGACCTTAGTTGGAACTCCATAAATGGTCAAATTCCAACACTCGGGTTTGGTAGCCTCAACAACTTGATTCACCTTGACCTTAGTTGGAACTTCATGAAAGGTCAAATTCAAGAATCGCTTGGTAACCTCAAAGAATCCTGGTTCACTCGACCTTAGTCTTCGAACTCCATAAATGTCAAATTCAAAGATCGGGGTTTGATAACTGAAGAACTTGGTTCACCTTGACTTTAGTTGAACCCATAAATGGTTAAATTCCAGCCCTCGTGTTTGGTAACCTCAGCAACTTGCTTCACCTTGACCTTCGTCTGAATAGGTTTAATGGATCCATTCCTCTTCAACTCTTTAAGTTGAAATATCTTCAGTATCTTGATATGAGTTCCAATCATCTAAGCGGAGAACTCCTTGAAGAGATTGGAAACCTCACAAAGTTGCAACAACTGTCACTTTCGAGTAACAAATTCTCAATTGGCATTCCCTCTTCCATTTCGCATCTGAGGGAATTGGAAGAATTCATATCTGGGCAAATACCCTTTGTCCATGGAAACTCTCCGACATTGGAAATTTTATCCAATTTGTCCTCTCTAAACCTCGGGTGTTAACAAGTTGACTCGGTGGAGTCCCGCTTCGATGCAAAACCGAACAAAGTTGGAATTCACTTGACTTGGAAGGAAACCCCGTTCTCATTGGAGAAATTCCATTCTCGTTGTTCGATTTAAAGACTTGCAGGACTTATATCTAGAGGAAAAATCTTACTGAATAACAATATGAAGATAAGCACCTGGGCGTAGTTGCTTGATTTGTCTCTCGATCTAGTGGGTCTACAAGGAGATATTCCATAATGGATTTCTACCCAAACAAATCTCTCTTTTCTGGATCTAAGCATGAATAAGCTCCATGGACCATTTCCACAATGGCTCGCTGAATTTCATTTTCTTTCTTATATTTTTCTCTCCCATAACAAACTCTTAGGTTCTCTTCCAACTGCTCTCTTCCGATCTTCCCAATCATTATCCATCCTTGCTCTCTCCCATAACAAACTCTCAGGTTCTCTTCCAACTACTCTCTTTCGATCTTCTCAATTATCCATCCTTGCTCTCTCCCATAACAATTTTTGTGGGAGTCACGGAGAACACTGAGATGTAAAGTTTCTCAAAGATTTTGATGTCGGGACCGGAACAACTTTTTCTCGACCTATTCCTCAACCCATATCCCAAATTCCAACCTTCAATCTTGGATCCGTCTAATATACTTTCTAGCAATATTTTCCCCATTTTGACCAATATGCATCCGTTGTACGCAGATTGGTCCAACCAATTTCTCGTGAGAGGTTCCAACCACCTTTCCTCCATACATTAAAACTCTGTATCGAAGTAACGTAGTTTTTCAGGCCTTGCCTTCCAACCCGACTTTGCCGAAATCTTCAACGTCTCAAACTCCAAGACAAATAATATTTAAGGTGTGAATTACCCACCCCATCTACAAAAGTTCTAAACCTCGAGGAACAACTCCCTTCAAGGCTCAACTCTAAAACACTTCCACCCTCCAAAATCTCGTGGATTGTCACCTCAAGCAACAATCTAATATAGAGAAACTCTGAGAGTTTGTAAATAATCTTATAGGAATGATTGAGGCACCTCCAAATCCGACATCACAGACACTAGATTTTGCTGTTGTAATAGCATTCTCATCACAGACATCAGGTTTTGCTTCTGCAAGATCATTACCATCCAAAAATTTGAGCTCTGAATTTGAAGTAAAGGAGCTGATAGTGAATTGGAAGAAGTCTAAACAAAGTCTTTCAAGTCACAACATTGATATGTACTTCTTGTTAGACTTGTCGAATAACCAACTATCCAATGAAATCCTAGCTCTCTAGCGCCTAAGGCTCTTAAGATGCTCAATCTCTCCTTTAACAAACTCTTTGGCAAAATACCAGCAAGCTTAGGTGATTTACAAAATGTAGAGGGTTTAGACTTATCCCACAACAAACTCTGTGGTCCAATTCCTATCGCCTTCACAAAGCTTCAACAACTCACTACCTTGGATGTGAGCAACAATAAGTTGATAGGCCGAATTCCGGTTGGTGGCCAAATGAACACCATGGCAGATCCAAGCTTCTATGCCAACAACCGTGGATTGTGTGGCTTCTAAATTCGTGTGCATTGTCCTGGAGACCTACCACCAACTCCAAAGCTACAAGAGCATGATAACAAGGAGGAGCCTTGGATTTTGCTGGAAGCTGTGGGGATTGGATATCCTGTTGGCTTCCTATTAACAATTGAAATCATCTTTCTTGCAGGCTATTTCAACCCATCACCGCCTTCAAACAGCCGTCGTCATCACCCCCATCGATTAATCATGCAACGGATTTGACCAAAACAATCCAGGTCTTCTTCACAAGATTTTTCTATCAAGGTGAAAGTTGTGGGATTTGCTAGGATGGTGAAGAATGAAATTCCTATTGTAATTCCTTGGTGATGTGATGGGAGCTAAGTGTTTTTCATGTTAATTAATGAACTTTAAGAGAGTGTCATGGAAGATTATTAATAATAAGCATACAAAATGATGAAGCAGCAAGCCATTTATTAGAAAGAGTTCAAGAGCTTCTGTGAAATTTCATGATTGGGTGAAAAATCAAACATTGTAGTGTTAAAGAAAAGAAGAATAGCTTCACATTCTTTACTATGAAACCCAACTCTCCAAATCTAATTCCCAAAGAGCGATCTGATTGCAGGAACTGAAGAGCCATAAATAATGAAAAAGAATACTCATGATAGAATCTGATGGACATGTAGCTCTTTGCTAAATCCATTACATAAATAGAATGAAATTGGAAGCATAATCTTGGTTTCGCATCTTCATAATTTCATCGACATAGCCACAGTTGGAATTTGTAGACTAAAGCTAGTTGAGCAGGTTCAAAGAATGATATATACACAACCTCTATTGTCTTCGGCCTCGGTGTCAATATCCCCTGTTTCGCTGTAGCCAAAAAAAATTGAAATGGTAAAGAAATAAGAAATAATTGGATTATTACAAAAACCAAACTTCAGCTTGAGAATGAATGCAATAATTATGCAAGTAATATAATACCAATCTTATTTTGCAGTAAATGTTTCGAAATATGTAGAGCTTGATTATGAATAATTATGCAGGCAACTAGAGAACAAACAATTTATACGAACATATTTCAATAAGTACGTATGCAAAGACAATTGGACTACTTACAGAACCCCTACAGCAAAGATAGCTTCAGATTCCCGGGTTTCAAAAATTTTATGTCCGTTTTTGCGTAATGGAAATATGGAAATATCGATGAATATTTCTCCAATGCATAACAAAATGAAATTTCATACAATAGAGGGGCAGGGAGATATTGTCCATTCTTTTTAGCTCTAAAATCCATTTTTCCTTATCGATTGAACCAGAAAAATCGAATAAACACATATGTATCTTCAAGATAAACATACTATTGCCACTACCAATGAAATCAAAGAAAATACCGTTGGTTAGGTTTTGCATTCCCTTTCACAAAATACTATTGAAGGCCTCAGGCCTGGGTGATTGGTCTCGCATTACGAATATCTTTATCTTCAACCTAAAAGCTTTCTCTCTTTAATATAGAGAAAGCCTCTTTGGGAATAAATTTATAGGCAACACCATAACAACCATAACAGGAGAAAAGATTACCAAACTATTGAAGCGCCTTACAAGAATCCATTTTCTTATTGTTTATAGAAATTAATCTCTATCCAAAAGAAAAATAACACCGTCTTACCTTTCTTTCACTCCCAAAAGTTCTCTCATTAAAAGAAAAGAAAATGTTGAGCAAGCACCATTAAGATTAAACTCATTTCGGGTTAAGAGTATTATGTGATTAGCATCAGGTGATACTTCACAAATAAAATTGCAGGAGTTCAATTTTAATCAAAAACCTACATTATATGGACAAAAGTCAGGAGGATGAATCTTCAACCTTCAACCCCCATGGAAAAAGATAATTTTAGCCTCAAAAGGATTCACCATAAATAGCAGATTTAACTACCATGTTCCTTAACCTCACTTTTGGTTTAATTCTTTCAACAGGTAAAAACTGGCCTTAAATCTTAAAAGATTTCGAGAATCAGATAATGTCACAACCTCCAAATTTCTGCAGAACTACCATTCTTCTTATAAGCACAAAGTTCTTATCTAAGCCAAGCACATTTTCTTCGAATTCTTTCACTGTGTAAAACTGGCCTTAAATCTTGCTACATTTAGAGGTCTCAATAATGTCACAAACCTCCAGCCATCAGAGAACTACCATTCTTTCTTATAAACACAAAGTTCCGATCTAAGCCAATCACATTTTCATATGTTTTTTTAACCGCATACGACAACCACTTCCTTCCCAATTCTTCCTATCAATATATACTGCAACCCAATTCAACTTCTCCTCTAGAGAAGCAAAACTGTTGGTTTAACCATCAAACTTTTTCCTCTTCTTTTTGTTGAAACATGAGAAGTTAGGAAGGAATCCGGTTTCGAAAGCCCCCCTTTCCATGCATTACCCAATACATCTTCACTTTTAAATTAAAGGCCAGGCACATCATTATGTTGGAGAATGATTCAAAGTTGAATCACATAGGTTCCTACTTGGTAGGAGTTTTAAATATTTATTTATTTTATTTTATTATTATTCAGTGGGTAGTTAGTTTTTTTGTTATCATTTCATGATTTTAAATTTCTCACGAAGTAGTAGATTTTACTTATAGCCTATTTAAAAGGCATTTGCATTTAATAAAATAAGGTGAAGTGTTGGCTGGTAAAGGCAAAATTATTTTTCTCTCTCTTCTTGAAATTTCCTAACATGGTACTTTTCGAAATTTCCCAACATGGTATAAGCACTCAAGGATCTTTGAGGGACCCGTGAGAGAGAATAGCTTCTTCTTTCCATGGTTTTCTACTCTCTTCACCACCGCTTTTGATGGTGAAAATTATCATGTATGGGTTGGCCAAAATGAAAGCTCATTCGAGAGGTCTGCCTATGGTATCGGGTCGAAAGTGAAAGGGAGGAGAAGAAGTCGACGCAGGACCGAGGCTCCGGGATGGAGAAAAGCCCAAGGCCGAAGAAGCTGGCCAAGGAGGCGTAACCCGCCCGAGACAACAACAAGAAGTCCACCGACATTCGCGGAGATCCAAACTCAAGCATGCGGTTGCGCTTCCGAGAATCCTGCAAAATCATTGCCTCCGAGGGAACCAAAGTCGTGGACCAAAGAAGAACTATGAGGCGGGAAGCAAATGAACGAGAAGATGATGTAGCATATTTAGCCAAAGAGTCAAAGGGAAATGGAAAAGATTCCCAAGGTGATCATTGCAAAAAAAAACTCGACACGAAGAAAGATTGTTGGCACAAGGGAAAGCCTCACTGCTTCATGTGCAAAAGATTTGAGTATCTACAAAAAGTTTGTAGAACAAAAATGGAACAAGCAAATGTGGTAGAAGAGGTTGAAGAAATTCTCCTTTGAATTAATTGGAGAGAAGTGCACCAAGAAGAATTTTTTAGAGAGAAGTGCTCTAAAACCCAATGAAGGTTGATGAGAGAGTCCATCAACAAGATGGTGAGACGTGCATCATGAGGTGGAGAGAAGTGCTTCACAAATTTTAAAGATGGAGAGATTTGCTCCATGAAAAAATTCAAGTAAACTTCAAACCAAGTGGGAATGTTGAGAATGATTCAAAGTCAATCACATATAGTTCCTACTTGGTAGGAGTTTTAAATATTTATTTATTTATTTTATTATTATCTAGTGGGTTGTTAGTTTTTTGTTACTATTCATGATTTTAGCCTTGAAGAAGTAGTAGAGTTACTCAGAGCTCATTTAAAAGGCATTTGCATTTAATAAAAATAAGGTGAAGTGTGTTACGGGGTAGTGCAAAATTATTTTTCTCTCTCTTCTTGAAATTTCCAACATGGTACTCTTCTTGAAATTTCCCAACACATTATTCAAAATTGATCCCCAAAAAAAAAAAAAAAACCAGTGATTTCAAGCTGATAAATCAAACAAAAGAATTAGAAGAAGAAACATCCTACGTATAGGGATAGGGAGAGAATATCCACCTGGATTCAAATTCCTTGATCTCAACAAGTTCTTTCCCCAAGAAATCCATCCATTGTACACTCTTCTTTCCAACCTCCTCGCGATCCGCTCAAGGTTCCTTCTTGAGACCTTCTTAAGATTCTCTATCCGGGGTTGGTTCCCATCATCAATTTCAATGGTATCACCAGAGCTTTGATTCTCACCATCGAATCAACATAAATCGATGTAGGAACATGGTTGTTCTCCAATTTCAATGGTCCAGAGGTAAATATGAGGAGAGGGTTTGCAGAGGCGTGATGAGTTAGGCGACGCTGAATCTTGGCTGCACAAAACCCCTCATGAATATTTTGTGAGAAAAACTTGATACAACTATAAGTAATCCATTTCACAACTCCAAACAAGAACATCAACTTTATTGGAACTTCGAACTTCTTGAATACTTTTCTTCTGAGTGTCATGGAAGAGTATTGATAATAAGCATACAAAATGATGAAGCAGTAGGCCATTTATTATAAAAAGTTCAAGAGCTTATGTGAAATTTCATGAGTGGGTGAAAAATCAAACATTGCAGTTTTAAAGAAAAGAAGAATAGCGTCTCATTCTTACTAAGGAAACTTTGTAGGACACGATTAAATCTACCTAGATCACCATGTTAGAATACAAAGCATAATAATAATGGAGAGAAACTGAAAATTGCATACCTGATTTGGAATCCATGATTGGCTCGATGGACCGATGAAGATCCGCAAAGTACGATTACAAGATCCAAGATCTTCCCTTATCCCTGCATTTAATGACACTAAATTAATGAATGCCTCTCACGTGTTAGAGAAAAGTTTTCTCCAATCTATATAGAGCAAGAAAATACGCCTCCTTAGGGTTTGGGAGGGACTTGAGCCTTTATTTTATTGAGTTCCGACCACACTCGCCCTCTCATTACTTGCCTAGCCGCATTCTAAATTTCCACACACTTCTGCTACCCCATATTAAATTAATAAGAATCCTTATAATTCAATTTTGTCAGACCAAATCCAAATCAGTTAATTTCAATTAATAAAGCCCACTTAATGAAAACCTTACATTCTCCCACTTGGGCGATATTAATTGAAACAAAACTGTGTGCGCACCTTTATATTGGCTCCAGAGATTATTCTAATAGTCAATCTGATCCCATAAAAAGTCTCAAACACTCGAATCATGTATGTGAATTGCATGTACTCATGCAGCCCTTCCATGTCACGAGTGCTTTCTAACTTTAATGATATGGATTCAATATGGTAGTGTGTTAAATGGACAATACCTCATAATGAGTGATAATTCAAGTGTTATCCATTTTGTTAGTCCAAATTCTCTCTCCTTAAGTGTCACAAAACCTAGTGTGTCACCAGAGAATATCCATCATGGTTCCAACGAACTCAGATACGCAGCTACCTTGATAGGTAATCTCTACTTTACGTAAATAAAAACATGTCATATAAGCACTAAGAATGCCCTATAGCCTGTGACTCAAGGTTTACACAATGCCTCGAGATTTTCAAATAATTATTCAGACTAACTCGATAAATCTACATTCACAAATACCTTATCAATGCAAAAGAGTTGATACAAATTCAATTATTACAAAAATGTAATGAAATCTGATTCAACCTTCATAAGAGCAACATAAAACTAATCATCCACTAATTTACAAAGATCCCATGATACCTCTAAGCCCATGTTAATGACATGTCGATCAAATACACAAGGGCGGCAAGGCCTTTAGCATGGACTTCGCAATCATATCATCTGTCAAATGTGCCCACCGCAACATCACCTAGCTTGAACTTTTCCTTTATGGTCGTATTCTGACTCCATGTGCTTAGGACCCTTGAGACCTCTCGGTTGTTGTTAATAAACAACATCGGCAGAGTTACATTGTCTAAATACAACCGTATGGGCCATCCACAAAATCAAATACCTGCTAACTCCTTTAATGAGGTTTCTGGTTTCAAATCACCGAGTAAGGTTGAAAAGCATGCTACAAACTCGCTTGCATGGTAGAGGATGCTATTGATTTGCTTTCTCACTCTTTCCATGATATCGCACTCCGCTAACTTAAAGATGTAACCCGTTGTTGACTTCTTTCATCCCGACAAACAAACAGAAGTCTCGAATCAATACCCAACTAGCTGTAGGTCCTGAACATGTTTGTAAATCAACATATAGTCTTTTGTCCTCTTTAAGTAACTCATAACCTTCTTGGTAGCAACCCAATGATCGTGTCCTAGATTTGACTGATATCTGCCTAGAAGTCCTATTGCAAACGCACATCCTGGCCATATACTACTATTATAATATTCCAAGTGCACTAGCATAAGGTACATTCTTCATTTGGGCTTTCTCAATATCTGAATGAGGACATTGTGACAGACTCAACTTATCACCTTTACAGACAGGAGCAATTCCTGGCTTACATTGTTGCATGTTGAATCTTTCTAAAATACGATCAACATATGCCCTCTGAGATAAAAACCCAATAGTCCGCGTAGAACAATTCCCAGGAATCTCAATGCCCGTGACAAAGACGCTCACCAAGGTCCTTCATATCAAAGTTCTTGACAACATCCGCTTTGTCTCATGCAAAGAAACCAAGGTCACCGTCGCTGAAGCAGATATCATCTACATGTAGTATTAGAAAATGAATTTCCTCCCACCGACCTCGCAAAGATATACATTGATCTACTTTGTTCTCAACAAAACCATATGAAGCAACAACACTATGAAACTTTAAGTACCATTGTCTAGAAGCTTGCTTGAGACCATAAATAGACTTTTTCAGTCTACATACAAGCGTACCTGAATCATTTGCCACAAAACCTTCGCCGCATCATAGACTTCTTCATTAAGGCCCCATCGAAAAGCGCTTTAACATCCATCCGGTGTAATTCCATATCGAAATGAGCAACTAATAATCACTGGAAGAATCTTTAGAAGAGACCGAGAAAGTTATTGCTTCATAGTCTACTCCTTCTCTCTGAAAGTGGAAACCTGCTACCACCGCTTTAAACTTCTCAATCTTTCTTTACGGTCCCTTTAGTCTTATACACCCATTTGCAGCCAATGGGTCTATGACCTTCAGGTAATTCAACTAGTTCCCAAACTCCATTATGCCTCATAGATTGAATTTCATCTCTCATTGCATCCAACCACAGTTCTGACTGAGGACAAGAAACAACTTCCTCATAAGTTATTGGATCATTCACAGAACCGATATCGTAGTCTCAGTTTCTCCTATATAGACTAAATAGTCCGGGTGGTATAGCCGATCGCCTCTCCCTGATCTCCTGCATCGAGTAGTATTAGCCACATCCCGCACCCGAGCCTCGATGAATCCCCATTAGGAGTTGTCTCAACAACAGATCCCTTAGTCTCAATTGTGTTCAATACTGTGGGAGTTTCCACAATTATCAGATGCTGGGAGGAGATAAAGATACCATATTACCCACCGTACTATTATCCCTACTAGTCTGTGAGTGTACTACTTCTTCTGGCCACATCAAACTCCAAAACTTAGTCAGTTCTGTGATTCCACAATTCTTGTGCCTCCATTGGGATTATGTAAACTGATATCCCTTCGAATGTTCCAGATACAAAGTAACATCTAGTGCTCCGAGTCCAACTTACTTAATGTTAGATTATACAACTTTACTTCTGCAGGACATCCCCAAACCTTAAGATGGTTTAAGCTAGGCTTACGCCCATAACTCCAAAAGGAGTCAACAACAACTTTTGCAGGCGGTTAATGATCCAAAAATGTACAAAGTCTGCTTTTCAAAGCTTCACCCCACGCAAAAACTGTGCACTGGTCCTACCAATCACAATTTCCCACCATTTCCATAAGAGCTACATCAAGGCCTTCGGCGCCACCCATTCGCTTTCAGACTCCTGTGCACAGCAAACTCCGCCACTCATCCTGCATCCTCTAAGTATTTGGCCAGCCCTTGTCGCTCAGATCGCCATGCTCGCCATAATACTCTCCACCTCGATCAGATCTAACAACCTTTATGACTTTTTCCTAACTGCTTTCGATCAGTCTAAAAATCTCGAACTGTCAAGAAAGACTCTAATTTTCTTTAATCAAAAGACAAATAAACAAGAATGGTGAATATTATCATCAATAAATGTGATGAAATAAAAATTTCTACACAATACCAGATAAGGTCCACTTATATCGGTGAATGACATCTAACAATGTAACTACTAGACCGCAGCTTTTCTTTTCTATCTCGTCATTTTACCTCTTACAATAAGTTTCACGATATCTCTAAGTCATTTTTAAGAAAGGTGCAGTGATGTTGGGTCTTTATCACCCTTTCTACTCTATCCTTAGAGATATGGCCAAGTCGCTTATGCCACAATGCATAAGACTCTTCCTTAGGTAATTTAGAAACAACCTTTTCACCAGTATAAGCGCACGATATGTCATCGGGAGATAAACTCAATCAGATAATCCGGGCTGGACATATGACGTTATCTAACCTTATTTGAATTAAGAAACATGTAAATAACATTGCTTTTGATTTCAAAAGAGTAATCATATAAATCCAAACACGATACTAAACTAAATTCGTCTAAAAGAAGGTACATGTGCCAGTCTTTCAACATCAATTTAAACCTGCATCTAGAATTAAGATTACATCTCCACGAACATGACATCACCCTCGTTTCCCACGTGAGTTTTGATTCATCCTATTTGGTTTCCTCCGCTTATGAATCCTCAGATGGTAAACGCAACATGTATTAGTTACCCACTATCGGAGCCACCAAGAACTCGGATGGTGCTTCGCACAGTTGGATTCACAAACAAGTGTTAAAGAATCATTAATTAAGCCCACGTCAGACATCTAAGCTTTAAATTTTGCACACTCCTTCTTCATGTGACCTTTCTCTTACAAAAGAAGCAAATATCACCATCCTTCTTCAAGAATGTCTTTCGGGACCTATATTATCGATTGGACTTAGTTTCGAGTACCTTTATAAGTACGACTTTTGAACTTCTTATTTTTCTTTTTATGGGAACTAGAAGCATATAAGGCCAGATGCTCTTTCTCCTTCTTAAGTTTCTCTTCTTCTGCCACCACCCTTGCTATCAAGTCATTAACTGATTGCCCCATCTGGGAATTTAATTTGTCTTTATAATCCCAAAATCAAAGTGGAAGGGTGTTGTGGTCTGATGCACAATGCAAGCATCAGAATGGTAACATTAAGAGCTCAAGCCGTCTTTGAAGTCTACCATTCTCAGACATAATCTCAACCCCAAAGAAGCATCTACCATACTTCATGTTGAAGAGCTTTTCAAGAAGTAAGTGTTCCAACCTCAAGATTAGATGAAATTCGATTTCTGTGCTCTATGGCCGCATCATTTCTTAAGAAGACAAATTAACCGGCAAACCACTCTTAAGTGTTCCTCGAATGGATTTCTTCATCACAATAAGCAAACCGATCGCCCTTTCCTGTGTAGCATAGTCCGTTCTTCTCAACTTCACATCGGTGGTCGTGATATCTCGCCGCTTATCCTTTGTAAGAGCAATGTGAACATCCGCTCAAATTTCCATTCCAAATAGAAAATCCTCTTCCATTTCTAAAGTTCAATCCAAGAAGGACCACTGAAATGTAAATTGTCACATGTAAAAATTGGATCAAAACAAACAAAACAATACAATCAAGATCATGTGAATACTTATACGTGAGAATTACATACATCATCACATAATCACCTTTCGCGTAAAATACGGCATGCAATACACTCTCCACATGACAAATGCCATGAGAACATATTCTAATCTTTCGTGAAATCACCACCTGGGGTGTATGAACCACCAAGATCGCCTCATTTCTCGCCACATGCTACATGATCCCCTCCATGAACTAACACAGATCACCTCCTTTGGGAGTATGATCACGTAATAAACAGAGACATCCCACCACAATATGAGACTGATTTTTCTAAACTCCAATCAAGTGTGCAACTCTCATGTGTCACAACCCAATTGAATCCTTTGAAAATCTCTCATACTGTGGATATAAACTTTTATGTATCACATTCAATATATATATATGTAATGCCGACGTAAAATGTGGGCGTTTGTCTATACATTACATGTCATGCTAATTATATCATGACCATTAATAGTCAATGAATTACACTCTACATAGTCCTTATGTGGTGATATATGTGAGCTATCATACATATTTCCAAAAACCATAGAGAAATACAAGAAAAACACTTTAAAATACCCTAAAATACGCAGACATAGAGTTCCTTAAGTATTTGAATCTGTAACAGCTTCAAACATAAAATAAATATACCACATTGTAGAGCATTTCAATACGAGCCAAGATCGGGTACTAAGATCGTCCAAAATCCGACGTTTGACGGCACCCACCTGCCGCTTAAGGCGTAATGTCCTACGTTAACCGTCCGGAGACGCCAGCATGACGCCATCGTTTCCGGCTCGGATCCGGGGCCGTGATGACGCAGCATGACGCCATCAGGTCGCCGATGACGCTATCCGGCCGTCGTACCGCCGCGACCGCCCGCCAGATCCGCCGTGTCGACCGCCGTCAATGATCCGGCCGTGTTGACCGAAGAAGATGACGCCAGCATGACATCAGCACTGCACTGAACCGCTCCGACCGGGTCAGGATCGCCGCCGACGCCGCAAACCGTAGGATTTCTGACCGGCGCATGTCCTTCACGCTACCGCCGCGCTCACGCGTGTGGCTGCCGCGCAGTGGCGCGCCGCGAGGGCGCGTCCGCCCTCCGATGACGTTCCACCCACCGATCTGATCGTCTTGACGAGTAGATTCCAAATATGCAAAAAAATTCAAGTTTTGATTTGATGAAAATCTTAAATCGACAAGCCGACGGAATAAAAACCCTTAAAAAATAAAATTCTCCAATTCATATGTTTTGAATTTAATCCATGGTCAGCCTCATACCAACTAGACACGATTAAATTCACCTAGATCACCATGTGTTAGAATACAAAGCATAATAACAATGGAGAGAAACTGGAAATTGCATACCGATTGAATCCATGATTGGCTTGATGCGAATCGATGAAGATCTCAGTACGATTACAAGATCTCAAGATCTTCTCCAGTCCCTGCATTTAATGATTAATCGCTTAATGAGAATGCCTCTCACGTGTTAGAGAAAAGTTTTCTCTCTGAATCTATATGTGAGCAAGAAAATACGTATCCTTAGGGTTTGGGAGGGACTTGAGCCTTTTATTTATTGAGTTCTCGACCACTGCCTCATTACGCCTGCCGCATCTTTCACCCCACACACTTGCCAGCCCCATATTAAATTAATAAGAATCCTTATAATCTCACTTTATTAGACCAAATCCAAATCAGTTAATTTCAATTAATAAAGCCCACTTTATGAAAATCTTACAAACTTAACTCTCTACTAAATTCAATTGCCAATGAGAAACTGTCACAGGAGCCAAGTTACAAAATAATAAAAAGAATACCTATGATAGAATCTGATGGACATGGAGCTCTTTGCTGAACTCAATGGATGAATAGAATGAATTTTGAATCAAAAGCTTGGTTTCGCATCTTCATCTTTTCATTGTCATAGCCATAATTGGAATTTACATAAGCTATCTGAGCAGTTCAGCAATGATACATGCATGCCTCTATCGTTTTCAAATTTGTCGTAAGATTCCTGTTTATGTTAGAAAGTATGAGATTTTGCCTTTGAAGTTTGAAAAAGCCTTAGTTAGACTTAGGTGACGTTTGTATTTTTTACTTAATGTTGAATAAAACTTTTTTTTTAGCTTAATATTGAATAGTACTTAATAGCATTAAGTATTAAGTTGTTTTTTTTTTAACATTGGGTAGTGAGTAGGGATAGAAATGGGGTGGATTATTTCGAGTTCCCGTCCCACCCCATTCTTAATGGGATAGGTTTGGTTTAACTCGTAACTAAGCTTTATCGGATTTTGAAGCTTATTTGCTCAAATCTGAGACGAGCTCGAGGTGGGTTCAAGTATTGTTACTCCCGCTCTGCCTCGATTATATTTTAAAAATATTTTTTTATTATTTTATTTTATACTTTAATATAAATAATAATTAAAAAAATGTTAATAAATAATTTATAAAAATTCATAAATTTTTTATTTTTTTATGAAATATATAAATTTTAATATGATAAAAATAGAAAGGCAAACAAAAAAACAAAAAAAAAATGTAAACGGGGCGGATTTGAGAATTTTCCTATCCCACCTGGCCCCGTTTAATTTTTTAAATGAGACACGTTTGGGAATTGAAAAAAATAAACGAGCCGGGTCGAGATGAAGCCACCCCGTCCCAAACCCTCCCATTGTCATCTCTAGTAGTGAGTGTTGCTAGCTCTTCTCCTTGTTGGACAATGATGAAGTTTTTCTTATTTTGGTGAAAAATGACTTTTTCTGAATAAAAACCAAATATTTTCATTTTTTCTATTCAGAACATTTTTAAAAAATTTCAGTAATAAGTCATGAAAATTTTAAGAAACAAACAAATTAATGCTAAAAGCTATTCAACTTTCAGTATTAAGTCAAAAAACAAACAACCCCTTAGTCTTTTTATTTTTTCAAATTGTTGCTCCATAAATTTGCTTTCACAGAGCGTGAGGCCAAAAATCACGGTAGTCGTGATATTTTTGGTATTTTTCAGTTTTATTGTAAGCCTACAACAATGGTGAAGAAATAAGAAATAATTGATTATAACTAAACAAAATTCAAGATAAGAAGGAGCATACAATTATGCAAGTAATATAATACTCATTTGGCCGTCTATTGCAAAAATGTTTGTTTCTTATTTCTTCGCTCGCTTGTCGGAAAACCATAATGGCATAAGCTATGATTTGTCTGCTTTCGCTTTATGGTTTTCCGGCATTAAATTTAACGTGAGAATCTTGAATTGATGGTTTATCGGGATGCCGGCTCTCGCTCATTTGTTTATAGTATTTTGTTAGGGGTAAAATGTAATATGGCATGCTATTCATTTATATCCATTTTCATAAAGAACCAAATAGAGAAGGCTTAGAAGAGTGAGAGATGTGCAATTTTATTCGAGTCAGGAAGTAGTATGTATAGATCTAAATAACCATAGAATTTAGGATTAAGCTTTATTCAGTTGAGGCACGTTCCTATCTATTGGATTTTTTTTACATCTTTTCACTTTATATTACATCGTAGAAGCTTTAATCTTGACTTTATTTCATCTATCGTTTTTCTACCATTGGAAATCATCACAATTATCTTGAATGAAAATGGCATCTCTAAATGAAATGAGATTCATAATTTAAAAATGAAAGCTTTCATCTTGATGACTTTATTTCATCAATCAATTATCTACCATTTGAAATTTTATTTCATCAACAATTTCTTTAGAGATTCAATATAGGGTTCATCTCCCTCTTTTCCTCTTTTTGTAAATCTTGATGGAGAACCCAAGAACATGGTAAAGAAATGAGAATTTTTGTACTCTTCATATCAATTGGATACATCGCAAGTATAGGAACTGTAGTTTTGTTCTCTATTCAGAATTGGCATTAAAACTTTCTTCACCGCTTGCCTGCAAAAGCTTGGCAAATTTATGAGGTATTATCTCTATCTCACATATAATTTTAAACTATTTTCACGATGTTATGTGAACGTTTCATGTTAATCGTCTTTTGGTTGACGGGAAAGTGAGAAAGTGCATAATGGAAAAATAATTTTCAAGTTTAGTTTTTAATTTGGCATATTATCTGTTTGGTAGGTTTTGGGTATTAGAAAATCTAAGGTGTGATGTTTTTTTTCATAGAGTTATGTAGTTTTGATTTTTTTTTTAATGGTATTAACATATTAAACAAAACTTTTTACAATGACATTTAACAGAACTTTTTTTAAAAAGAAAATCTTTTGCAAGGAGGTATTAATGGATATTAAAAAAATATATATATCCTTTTTAGGGTGGCATTATTTTTATCATTATTTTTTTCTTTTTATTCTTCTTCTTCTATTAAAAAACTGGAATCCAATTTAATCAAACGTTCCCACTTAGAATTTATTATAGAATAAAAATGTTTGATTATAAGATTTTAATATATACGTAATATTCTTCATATAGAAAAAAATTTAAAATTTCAATCCTACATAAATCATCGGCCGTTTAATTAGAAAAAATAATTTATATATTTATCTTTTATTCCATAAATGCTCTCTTATAATTTATTTATTATAATTCACATAACTTACAATACCAAAAATACACCTTTCTTTGGTCTCACATTCCATAAATTATTTGCATAAATATGCAAATGCCTGAATAGCATTTTTACTTTATGTTTCATGTTCAAATAAAAGTATTTACTTATCACACCAATTCAACAAATGTAATGACATCACACCACTGATTTATTGTGACACCCCAAATCCCGGGGGTCATTTTTTTTTTCCAATATGCCTCAAATTCGGTATAAAACAACCTTTTTATTAAAAGGGCATATGAAACCTGGTGAAACCTTACCAGAACTGCATTTATTATACAAAATGAGTTTAATTACAACTCTGTTCTTTTTACATAAACAGAAATTGGGTTTTTCTACCCAAAATTAGGATACATAACAAAGCCAACATGGCCTTTTTCGACTCCATTTCCTACCTGTACCTCCAAAGACTAAAATATTTTCCTACTATTGCAGGAGCAATGCCCTGTAGAGAAAATCTCCTACAAGGGCTACTCCCCACCTAAGTGGAAATGCAATGCCATGTTCACACATTCAAATAAAAATATGCACATTTCTACATGAATGTCCACATGCCATGCCCCATGTCTCGAGTCCTCACATGATTTTCCATGTATATGAAACCGGCTTTCCCAAACAAAAGTTTTTTTTGAAAACTCACTGACATTCTCCGATATCAAAATTTATTGGACAACTCTTCGATATATTTTATTGGACATACCCGATAATATTGTTGACAACCGACATATAGTTTATCGACATACCCGATAATATCATAGATAACCCTCCAATATAGTTTATTGGACATACTCCGCTAATATTTAGTGGACAACCCTCCGATAAAACTGCTTTGTTCAAAAGTCATGTCATGCACTCACACCCGATATTTTTGGTATTTTTCATTTTGATTGTATGATAGGTCCCAGTCATAACTGTTAAAGCAGTTATCAAGATATATGCTCTCTTCGGGTGAGAACAAACCACAGATTTTTGGATATACATTTCTTTTTTTTTTTATTTATGAACCAATCTTTAAATAAGCCTTAGCTTAACAAACTACCTAAAAGCAAGGAAACTAACAGGAAGTAAATAACAACAGAACATGAAGCAAATATTAACAGAAGAAAACTAAGCTAGAGTCTAACATAACAACTTATTCGAAATAATAGGAAAAGCTCCTAAAGACTCGGGTCTTTGTAACTACATCTCTCATAGGCCGATTCGTGCATGCAACCACTTCCTCGCCACTAGTCAATCTTCACCATAATACTGGATTTTGCCTCGCTTACGTTTGTGTGTTACCATATACAATTTTAGAGCTTATACCTGGGGACTCTATTAGTCGATATATTATCTTACCATGTATAGATGCTAAATATTAGGAATATGTTAGTTACCATTTATAGATGCTAAAGACTAGGAATATACCATGTATAGATGCTAAAGATTAGGAATATGTTAGTTACCATGTATAGATGCTAAAGACTAGATAATTTGGGAGACTACATGTATGGCAGACTGATGGAATCAAGGAGAAACTTTTCAAAAATCTCTCTTCGTATTTTTCTGCCATTCAGTATTTTGACATGGTATCAAAGCCCAGGTTCTTGATTTCTAGTCTGCTCAATAATTTTTTTCCTTTGGCTTTGCGGGTTTTTGTTCTACATTACTTTAGGTTCCATCTTGGTGAGCCCGACGTGAATTTCTCGCGGGTGTTCTCTGTTCTCAAGGCCGTCGTCGTGTTCTGGGTTTCGCTCTTATTTCCGCCTTTTCGGTTGTGGTTTTCGAAAATTTATAATTTTCGGCGTTCTTGATTTATGTCTTTTCTAATTTTCGATGCAATATATTATTTTTTTGGTGGGTGTTTGTTTGTGTGTTTTTTTTCTCACAGTGGAAGCTACAATTTCAAAGGGATATTCTTGTCTCTCGTTCATCATGTCACCTGACAAGTTGACTCATTCCCTATTCCTATTAATGCAAACATTATTCGGCTTGGGAGTTCCAATTTAAATTATTTGTCAAAGGAAAAGAATTGTGGGGTCATATTGATGGGAGTGTTCCCACACATCAAGGTGTTGAGGCTTTGCCTAAGTGGGAAATTCATGATGCTCTGTTATGACTTGCTCCTTAGCCTCGGCCAGGTCTCAATTTGTTCACCTGGAGGCCTTATAAAATTGTTGCTGCTATGTGGACTTATCTTAACACGGTTAACAATCAAGACAACTCTACTAAACGATTTCATTTGGAGTATGAGATGGCTAATTTCACACAAGGCATTCTCTCTATTAAGGAATGTTTCGTTTTCTAAACTCTTCGGGGTTGACTATTGCGACATTGTTTATGCTAATGTTCACTCACGCCTCTTCGGCCGCTTGAGAAGTGCATGCTACCTGCAAGCGAGACAATTTGATGAAGACGACCCGACTTTGAAATCAGACGCTCTAACTGATGAACCGGCCATCCAAATTCCATCTCTGGATGCTTGTTTGAGTGAAGTTCTTCGTGAGGAGCAAAGTATCATTACTCAGGCTGCCATGGAACATCGGGCTACTTTTAGTGCACCTTTTTATGTGGCTTATGTAGCACAGGGGAGACATACGGGTAGAGACATGCCTGCTGTCCAGTGCTTTAGTTGTAAAGATTTTGGCCATATTGCTCAGGATTATCCCAAGAAGTTTTGTAACTACTGCAAGAAACATGTCCTATCATCTCGCTGTTCCATTCACTCCTGCAAGAAGTGTGGCACCGCTTATCATGCCTCCAATCGCTACCTATAGTTCTCTATCACTCGCTTCCCTCTCCGACGCCCCGTCCTACGCCTCAACCCCACCACACTCACTTTAATGGTACAACAGATGATCCTTTATGCTTTTAACGCTTCGTTTCGTAATCATAAAGTTTCTTCTAAGCCACAGATTTTTGACTCGAGCCTCTAACCATATGATCAATAATACTATTGTTCCTCTTCCAATATCATGACCATGATGGAAATATGAAAAATTAACACCGCCGATGGCGTTTCTTGCCTATCAAGCACGCTTCGGTGATCTTTTCCTCTTCCTTAATTGATGTTTTTATGTCTCTTGACCTCTCCACAAATCTTATTTCTGTTGGTCAATTGGTTGATAACAATTGTAATGTCCATTTCTCCCGTTCTGGTTGTGTTGTGCAGGATCAAGTGTTAGGGCAGATGATCGCGAAGGGGCCTAAAGTGGGACGACTCTTTCCTCTTCATGTTTCTCCTTCCACTTTTATTCCTAGTTTTCCTTTACTTTCATTTGCATGTAATGTTGTTGGTTATAGTAATAAGATGTGGCATAGACGTATAGGCCACCCAAACTCTGATGTCCTTCGTACTTTGTTTAATTATGGATTATTTGGAAATAAAGCATGCTCTTCTAATAATCTTTCTTTTGATTGTACATCATGAAAACTTGGCAAAAGTAAAGTTCTACCTTTTCCTTATCATGCATCTCGTGCCTCACAATGTTTTGAGCTTATTCATAGTGATGTTTGGTGGATTGCACCTGTTGTTTCTCACCACAAGATTACAAGTACTTTGTTACTTTCATTGATGAATTTTAGTCGCTGCATTGGTTTACTTCCTCCAAGCAGTGGGTTAAGTTTTTTCGCTTTTTTCAAGACTTTCACTCTCCTTGAGACTCAATTCTTTGCCATCATCAAGGTCTTGCACTCTGATTTTGACGGCGAATACATGTCTAATGAGTTTTAGGTTTTTCTTCAAAAAAGGGATCATCTCTCAACGTTCTTGTCCTCAGCCCTGTAACAAAATGGTGTTGCCTGCAGGACAAATCGCCACCTTCTTGATGTCGTAAGAACTCTTTTACTTGAATCATATGTTCCTCCTCGTTTTTGGTGTGAAGCTCTTTCTACTACAGTTCATTTGATCAATCGCTTACCCTCTCCTACGACAAATCCTCCTTTCTCTAAGTTGTTTGGTCATTCTCCTTTATATTATGATCTTCATACATTTGGTTGTGTTTGTTTTGTGCATCTCCCTCCTCATAAACGACATAAACTTACTGCTCAGTCTGTTAAGTGTGTTTTTCTTGGTTATGCTATCCCTCACAAGAGTTATGTTTGTTACGATCCCCAAGCTTCTTGTATACGGGTTTCCTGGAATGTGATCTTCTTTGAAAATCAATATTTATTTCCATCTCATGTTCAACTGCCATTTGCATCCGGTATTCTTCAAATTTCATTTTCTCTGAATCTCTAAAAATTGTGGAACGGTTCAAACCTAGTTTTGTGTATGAGAGACTTAGTCGACATGAGTCTAGTTCCACTTCCTTTGTGCCTCTTCCTGGGCTCTCGATTCGCACCCGATCCCTCGCTTCTACTTCACCAATTTTTCGTCGACCTACTCGCCCTTCTCTAATTCCTCTAATTGGTATGGTTTCTTCTCTCATGTCTCTTGTTGCTACTTTATCCACATTTCCATTCCCCTCTTGTTACAAACAAAGCATGGAACATGAGCGTTGAAAATTGCAATCATGATTCGTGCCACTGGCAGGTGATCCCGAATCAACAAAATTCTGTATCCTTATATTCTTACCGTCGTAGTCAAGCTACCGGCAAAGATAGTGGTCTAGGGTCAAACACGGAGGTTTTCTTCTACAAAATGATTTGAGTGAAGTAAAAATGCAGAATTAAATTCTTGATTTTTTTTGGTAAAAACAAGTGATCGGGTGGTTTGCAAACCGAAAATAAATAAAATGAAATGTAAAAATAACCCTTTCGCTATCAGCCACCGAGTTTAAGGTCCTAGGCTAACCGAGAGGTCCACGGTTACTCTCTTCAAGGTTGGGAGGATGACATATAGTCATCTCCGAACCGGATCTTCATTTGACTTTAATGACTCAAACCCTAATGTACTTCCCTTGGATGTAAAAGCATTTATTTAACATTTATGGTTCCTACAAAGGGAAAATCTAACCCCCTTAACCTACCCGTTGGCTCGTAATGCGGCACCACGGATATTAGTGTATCTAAAGCTAAGAATATTAAACCCTAAAAGCTTGCCAAGTATTGGCCAAAAGCAAAGTACACTGCTTTTAAACCTAGAGTTGGAAATTAGGGAACCGTAATGTCAAACCCGATGCGTGAAAACAAAGGGAACCACCAGCGTACTTTCGTATCCTACCCCGCAAACCTTCCAATTTCAAGGAGGAAAGGGTTTTAGCCGCCATCCTCCAAGTTGTCATCCGAGGGTGTTTCGCACCCAAGAAAGTGAGAGAAAGAGTGGAGAGAGAAGAGAGAAAACTGAACAAGAGTCAGCCGTGTAACGAAGATTGAAAGTCGTGGTTACAAACTTATAAGGTGGCTTATATAGCCAACCCAAATGTGTGAAATGACAAAAAATGCCTAAAATAAGTGAGATTACAATAGGGACAAATGGTAATTGATCAAAACATGGTCGCTTGGAATCAAAAATATCAAAACACAGTGGCATCCATTTTCGCTTATGTGAATTTTCGGCTAGCATAGCTTAAAAATTTTCGCTAGCAGCTTAAGCCAGCAGAGTGTTATTAAATTTCGCTGTTAGTGAAATCACAAGAGATAAATAAATGGAAAATTTCGCTATCTACAGTATTCTTTCGCTTAGCAGCGAAATTTCGCGCTTAGCTTAAAATTTGCATAGCGAATGCACTTCTCGTCGATCCCTGGTGACTACCGCCCATCGCCACTGCTTCCTCGCATCCCATCCTCGCAGCCTGCTATTTTCATTTTCTTCTCTTCTTCCTGGTCTCCTGATCTATGGTGTTGAGTTTGACTCGAATTCTTCATGTTTGGATCGATTCAACAATGTTGGCATGATTAGCTTGCAAAATTTGCCACAAAATGCGATCAGTAGAATAGTAGGGACTTTAATGTGTAAATCGGGTTAATTAGAATAATTAGTATACAAAAAGCACTCAAAACCTGAAATAAACAGGGTTCAAAATAGCACTTTTTGGGCACCAATCACACCCCTTGTCCCACAATAATATCGCTAAATTCCCTTAGCAATGAAAGAAAGAAGGAAAGAAAGAAAGAAAATACAGAACTATAACAAAATTATGTTACAAAAAGGTTATAGTTCAAAAAGGTTGCGAAGAAGTAATGCCTAACCCTAAGTAAGAATAATCAAAGCCGTGTCCAATAACTATCATGAGAGAATGAATACCATACAAAATTGAGTATTAAATGATTCCTTCGTGAATTCCAACCGTGTAAGCTTCCACCTCACCTAAGTGTTTATTTGATTAGCTCAACAATAAACCAAGCAACCGCACTCTCCCCCAACTCAGCTACTACCACGACCTAGCATGCACCCAACCCAAATGGGACGCAGACCCACCTCTTATTCATCACTTCTTTTGGCGCTGTGGTGCACTGAGGGATCGACCCTCACCAAAGTCCATGTAACGGGGATCTACCGATGACCTCCTAGCCAATTAAGGCTTAGGGGCACCATCATAAGGATCTTTCGACCACAAACTCTTCGTGATTTCTCACCCTGACTTCGAATGATTTCGAGACCTAACACCTACAACTTGCTAAACTCCACCCATCCACCCATGTAGTTAGCACTCAAGTCGGTGGCTCCCTAACCGCTGAAGGTTTAGGGCACCGGCTTTAAAGGCTACCATATACCCATCGACCGTGCCTGTTTTCAAGGCAAAAGCGTTGCAATTTTTATTTTTCTTTTCCTTTTCTTTTCTTTTTTCTTTTTCTTTTTCTTTTTTTTTTGTTTTTTCGAAGACGCATTGGCCTTCTTTCCTTACCGCGCGGTCCTTAATTCCGGTTAAAGGCGGTCAATGAAACTAGGGATAGGTTATGCAAAGTAAAGGAGGTTTGCGCTTTTCGCCATCATTGAAACCCAATGTGCTCGTGTGTGGTTAGCTAAAGGTGGAAGCCATGTTGAAAGCAAGAAGAATTCAACTAATCATCCACTCAATTAGGCATGGAACCCGATCTAACATCAACGTAATTGGACAAATTTTCAATTTTCAAACTATGAGCTAGGGCAAAACACATAAAAAATTCTTTGGTTGCAAAACTGTCCAATTTGAAAAGAGTCGCATGGTGTAACAAATTTTATAGAAAGGGAACCCAACAAGCCATCGTACAAAATGGGCTTGCACAAAATAATAACAAAACATAAATACAAAAGCCACTTCCTTGTTAACTCTCCAACCCAAACATCTCTATGAAACCAAATGGGGCTCGGATTGAAAAATTTGAAAAGGGAAGTGTTACCTCCTTGATGAGATGTGATCATTTCTCGATAGGAGACTTCAAGAAGCTTTCCATCGACACCTTATTCACTCCGTTTCAAGCTCAAACAAACAAGGTTAGGAGAAGAAAATAGAGAAAAGTGACCCGCTTGGAGTATTTTTTTAAAATTACACTTTCATTATAATCTCAAAAATGTTCTTTCTGGGCCATATTTGATTCTACACTCTCTAAGCTTTCCAACGGTATCAAGAACGCCTAAAACGGAGTTCGGATGAAAAGTTATGGCAAAACAAAATTTTAGCGGGCAGTTGAAATTCATATGAAAATTTTCGCTAAAGTTAGTGGAAATTTTCGTTATGTTATTAAATTTTTCGCTATGTCTAATACATGAAAATTTTTTGAATTTTTGAAATTTTTTTTTAAATCAAAATAAAATAAATAATAATAAATAAAATAAAAATAATAATAATACATTAAAATTTTTATATTTTTTTTTATAAAATAAAACTGATATATATATAAAGAGCAGCATATATATATATATATATATATATATATATATATATATAAACAAACGTTTTTTTTGTTTTTTTGTTTTTGTTTTTGTTTTTTTTTACTCCACCGGCTTCATCGTTATTGCTAGTTAGCTTAGTCTAGCTAAATTCACTCGTTTTAGCTTACCGCTATCTCGTAGTTAGCTAGGCTACGAAATTTCGCTAGCTTAAAATTCTCACTGTAGATACTTTGCATTTCGCTAGGATTGCAAAAATTCGCTAAGTTTCGCAAAATTCCCGCTCTCGCCCCGCATTGCCCCACCCTTCAACTGGGTTTCAAAAATTTACATTCGCCTAAAATTTACATTTATGTTTCCGTACTTGCACACAATTGTAAAATTAACACAAGAAAAATTAGGGAAAATTGCAAAGCAAAATTAATTTAAAAACATAAATTAACTAAAAATTAGATAAAATCTAAAGGAAGAAAAAAATTAACGAAATCAAAATAAAATACAATAAAATAAAATAAGACAAGAAAAATTAAAAACAAATGTGCTGGGAGACTGCAGCCTCCCAAAACCACACTTCCCTTAGGCCTTTGAGGTTGGAACTGGCGAGCTCGTAAATGCCGGGAGCCCGGTGCCCAAACAACCCAAGACCGCATCAACCATCGTGCCATGCGTATGTGCGCCGCGCCATCGTTTTGATGTAGTGGCCAAGGCCCCAGACAAGGCCACTAATTTCTTGAATTTTTGTAGGACAAAGTGCTGCAATTCGATGTGGCCTTTGTAGGTGCTTCTTTGTGTTGGGATTGGGTCGCAGTGTGATATACACTTGGTCAAGCAAGGCAAGTATTTCATGGCTTGGGCAAAATGGACTTCGGGCTTTTCTATTTCTTCCTTCCACTACCCCTCCTCAACCAACATTAGGAGATTTCTTCTTTCTTCTCCCATGGACGCATCAAAGCACCATTATCTATGATTCAAAAATTTCACAAGTACGTCGTAGAGTCGGCTCCTCCATCATGGTGTCAGTCAAGAACCCTCCTTCTGGATTTTCTTCCTCTTTATGAACAAAGCTTATCAGAGCTTTGAGATGGATTCCCTACAAGATGTCCTCAATTTTGATCAATTTCACTTGGAACCCATCCAATTCCTTGTTCAAGGAGCTCTCAACTGCATCGCTTCCGATTGGCCCGACGCCCCGCCTTGCTCCTCTCTATGAAATTATCCACTTGTTTGCTCAAGTTCAGGATGGCTTGTTCAACAGGGGATGGGTTTGGTGGTTGCTGAGAAGTGGGGGCATAATATGGAGGTTCAAGAGGTGAATATTGTGGAGGTCTTGGTTCCCATGAGGAATTTGTGTGATTCCCCCAACTATGGTTATAAGCACCAATTGTGGTGAACTCATCCATCGGGGTTTCTATAGTCCTCATGGACATGTAAGCTCTAGGGTTACCTCGCCACAGTGCCTCACATCCTGCAGATCGCCCTCTCCACGGGGTTCAAATTCAACCTTGATTTCTACAATCTCTAACCCATTGAACCGATCCTCAAGTAAAGAAGACAGACAAACACCCAACAATGGTCCTCGTTAAAGATTGTTTTTTTTTTTTTTTTTTCGAAATCGAAATAAAAATTAAAAAAAAATGACAATGAAATATAAAAGAATTCACCAAAACTTGTGATGAGGATCACAAGTGTTCCAATAACCGTTTCAAATGCACTTGTGCCATCCCCAAAGAACGCATTTCATTTGATTCGTGCCACCTGCAGTAGATCCTAATCAACAAAATTTGTATCCTATATTCTCTTAATGCCGTAAATGCTATCATAAAGAGTAGCGGTCTAGGGTCGAACACAGGGATGGGTTTTCTTCGTACAAATGATTTGAGTGAAGTCAAAAATGGTGAATTAAATTTGGATTTTAAGGTTTGTGTAAAACAAGTGGATTGGTGGTTTGCAAACTGAAAATAAATAAAATAAAATGTAAAAATAACCTCAAGCATCAGCCACCGGAAGCTTAAGGTCCTAGGCTAACCGAGAGGTCCCCCGGTTAGCTCTCAGACGCTGCTGGGGAGGATGACATATAGTCATCTCCGAACCGGATCTTCATCTCGACTTCTTAACGACTAAACCCACACAATTCTCCCTTGATAGAAAGCATTGTTTAACATTTATGGTTCCTACATTGAAAATTCCAACCCCTTAACTCCAATCTCCGCGGTTTCCGTGAATGGCAACTAATGGATATTAGTGTATCTAGCTACAAATACACTAAACCCTAAAAGCTTTGCCAAGTATTGGCCAAAGAAAGTACATCAAAAGCTTTAAACCTAGAGTTGAAATTAAAGGGAACCGGGGACAGTCAAAACATGCCGTGGAAAACGTGGAACCACCAAGAGCCTTATCCTACCCCCAAGAACCTTCCACCCCAAGGAGAGTGAGCGAGCCGCTCATCCTCCTCCAAGTTAAATATCCTTGAGGGTGTTTAAAGCACCTGGGAAAGTGAGAGAAAAGAGGAGAGAGAAGAGAGAAATCGAACAAGAGCGCTGTAATAAAGATTGAAAAGCTTCGTGTTACAAACTTATAAGGTGGCTTATATAGCCAACCCAAATGTGTGAAATGACAAAACTACCTAAAATGTGAGTTACAATAGGTTTGCAATGGTAATTGATCAAAAACGGTGAATGTTGGAATCAAAAAATATCAAAAAACACATATACCTATTCGCTATGAATTGCTAGTATATAGGGCTCATAGCTAGCTTAGTTTCATAAGCTAGCTTAAACACAAGAGATAGCGAAAATGGAAAATTTCGCTTATCTACAATACTCGCTAAGCAGAAATTTCTAGCTTAGCTTAAAATTTTGCATTAGCGAAATGCACTGCTTCTCTCTCATTGATCCCGCGCTACTTCTTCCATCGCTAATCGGTTCCCCTCGGCATCCCATCCTCGCAACTTGCTATTTTTCATTTTCTTCTTTCTTCCTCTTGGTCTCGATCTATGGTGCTGAGTTTGACTCGACTCTTCATGTTTGGATCGACTCAACACAGTTATACGATTAGTCAAGAAAACTCCTGAAAATTTTCCACAAAAATGCGCATCAGAATAAGAGGGACTTTAATGCAAATCGGGTTAATTAGAATAATTAGTATACAAAAAGCACTCAAAACCTGAAATAAACAGGGTTCAAAATAGCACTTTTTGGGCACTAATCAAGCCACACTTGGGATATTGTTCCTTGTCCTCCTACAGTCAAACCTATTGGGAGTAAATGGGTTTTTTTCTGTAAAACTCTTTCACAAGCCCTTGGATCTCGTATAAAGCCTCGCCTTGTAGCTCGGGTAACAAGCAGAATATGGGTTGATTATGAGGAGACATTTACCCCTCGTTGCCAAATGACCCCACTCGCTCGAACCATCTTAGCTATTGTTGATTCAATAAATATGGAAACTACATCGTACTCTCTGATGTGAAGAATGCCTTTCTTCATGGTGATCTCTAAGAGTGGAGATTTACATGAAGCTTCCCCTCTGGTATGACTAATTTTTCCTCATGATGCCAGGTCATGCTTCTCTCGTATGGTTCAAGCAGCACCCCGTGCTGCCTGAGAAGTTTCCCAGCACACTTCTTTCCTTCTCGCTTACACAAATTCAATATGATTCTTCTCTTCATCTCACACACATCTACGGTATAGTTATTCTCTTGGTTTATGTGGATGATATTATCACACGCACCGACCGTGGTTTGATACTAAACTTCAACAATCGTTACATGCACCTTTCCATATGAAAGTTTATTCTGGCCACCACATACTTCTTAGATTTGAAGTTCGCTTGATCATCCCATGGCCTTTTCATGAACCAGCATAAGTATATTCAAGATCTTATCACTTTGTTATTGGAGGACACTTTCTGTTGATACTCCCATGGAGGTAAATGTCAAATACGTGAGCATTTAAGTGGATCCTCTCGACGAACCTCTCATCGGGCCGTCAGTTTGGAGCTTTATCTACTGACACCACTGACCCGACATCTCCCCATGTCGCTCATCAAAGTCAATCGTATGTCTTTCCCAAGATTCTCCATCTTACCGGCAGCTTCGTCATCACTCGCTATCTTCGAGGATCACCTCCTTATTCTGGTTGCTTTTCCAATGACAATCTCTCTTCAACTTGTTTATAGCGATGCTGATTACCGGGTGTCCGGATACACATCGATCTACTACAAGTTGGTGTATGTTTTTAGGTGATGCATTAATTTCTTGGAGATGTAAGAAACAAGATTGTGTTTCTAAATCCTCTACTAAGGCTGAGTATCGTGCCATGTCTACTGCTTGTTCTGAAATTGTATGGCTACGCGGGTCTCCTCGAGGAGATTAGGTTTCATACCTACTTCTACCCTCTTCGCTGATAACTAGTGTCGTTTAGATTGCCAATAACTCGCTTTCCCATGAACCATCACACATTTGAAGTTGATTGTCATTATATTCGAGACACTTTGGAAAGTCGGGTGATATCTCTTCCTCATATCTCTATAGATCTCCAAGTGGCTGATGTCTTCACCAAAGCTCTAACTCGACAGCGGCATCAATTTCTTATTGGAAAATTGTTGCTGACTGACTTACCAACATCAATTTGAGGGGGGATGTTACCATATACAATTTTAGGAGTTTATGTAATTTGGGACTCTATTATTAGCTGTATATATTATCTTACCATGTATAGATGCTAAAGATTAGGAATATGTTAGTTACCATGTATAGATGCTAAAGACTAGGAATATGTTAGTTACCATGTATAGATGCTAAAGACTAGATAATTTGGGAGACTATATGTATGGCAGACTGATGGAATAAAGGAGAAACTTTTCCAAAATCTCTCTTTGTATTTTTCTGTTATCTAGTATTTTGACATGGTGGACCTTCGTAGCGGGCTTTTCATCAATTCCTTCCCCCAACGAGCGCACTTTGTCCTCAAGGTCCACAAGAGGAAACCTGTTGTCGGCAGCATCTTAGCATTTTCCCAAAAATTCTCGCGTCTGCAGTTTGTCACCACCGAACCAAATGCCTCGTAATAAACTCTTGCCCTCGCCGACCCAACGTGTATCAAGGATTCTTTTTGGCTCAAGCAACACAATTCCGTCATCTACCAACGGTGGTAATTCTAGACTCACCTCCTTGTTATCCTCAACATATTTTTTAAGAAGCGACACATGGAACACGTAGATGTACGCAAGACTTCTGTGCAATTGCCTTATATGCGACTTGGCCATTCCTGCTATAATCGACACGGCCCTTAAAAAAATCGACTTTTGCTAACCTTATGATGAGCATCGCTTAAAGGCTGATACAATATGGTTGTAATTTCAAGAACACTATGTCACCTACTTTGAAATTCATTATCCCGCCGGCTCCGACGTACTCGCTTCACGCTGACACGGCCACCGCAAATTAGATTTAAGCCGGTTCATGAGTTTGTCCCACGAAAGTTAAACTCTGGGGTCCACACGTCACCACGTGTGAAAGTGTCCACTGGTAGTAAGGAATGGTTAGTGGAAGGTGACCATAATGAGCACGAAAAGGCGTCATCCGCGGAAATGTGGATATGTCAGATTTGCGACCACAACCCTAGCCCACGGTGTATTCTGTCCATTTCTTTGGCCATTGGCGAACTTAACTGAGGTGTCGCTCAAGGCAATGATTCAATTACTTCTCCGACGCCCATCAAGCTAGGTGATATGTCGTTAAGCTTCGAAGCTTGGTGCTTGACATAGTAAAGAATTTCGCCATAATTTACTGATGAAAATGTCATGTCACAATTTATTGACTGGGGCATATTACGAAGCTGACTACCACCTCTCAATAGCCTTTCTACTGAAACCACCCTAGTATGAAAGCTGACGCATTAAAGATATAATACATACTTTACAAGCCCGGTCACAACCACCCATGGTAACTTCGCTTACGGGAAGTGTGATGTCATCCCATACTTGGCAGGGGATGGGCAACGGCTGGAGAAGACCTGTTGGGGCGAGAGCTTCAGATTTCGTCTTTTGGCAGATCTCACAAGTAGAGACATAGTCTTGGACATCTTTATACATGTTTGGCCAATAGAATTGCTGGGCTAGCCTCTTGGCAGCACGCAAGACCCTGAGCGGCCCAAGCCACCGCCATGAAATTCGACTAGAATTTTCTTACGAATCTCTTGAACTCAAGGCACCACTACTCCGTTTTATAAAACCAGCCACTTAGTCGGTATCCATCTTGACTAATTCGCGGCTCGACTTAACTGGATAGTGTACTCATCACTACGTGTAGCTTCCTTTATTTCTTCCCATATGTGGACTTGTGGCACAAATAAATTATTGAGGATTGGGCTGGCTGGCTTACGCGAAAGTGCATCTGTCGCGATATTTTCCCGATCGAGACGGTATTGAATTTCATAGTCATAGCCCAACAATTTTGCCACCCATCGTTGTTGATCAGGGGTTGTGATTTGTTGTTCTAGGAGGTATTTGAGACTCTTTTGATTAGTTCAAATGGTGAACTTCCTTCCAAGGAGGTAAGGTCGCCATATGCGAATGGCTTCTACTATCGCCGACATTTCTTTGGCATAAACGGACCATTATCACTTTGAGATTCCCAACGCTCGGCTCATAAAGGCAATTGGCTTCCCTTGTTGAGAAAGGACTGAACAAGGTGAATGAGTCGTTGAAGTTGGGCATTGCTAGTGTTGGCATGGTGGTCATGGCACCTTTGAGTGTGATGAAGGTGACTTCTACTTCATCATTCCATCCGAACTGGCCCTTCTTTAGGAGATTGGTGAGAAGGGGGGTGATGACACCTACTTTTCACAAATTTCAGAATACCCAAAGTGAGTCCCTGTTAATGCACTTAGGAGATGTTAGTAGGATGAGGCCACACTACCATGGCTTCCATTTTTTTTCCATATCTACCTTGACCCCTTATGCTGTAACAATATGCCCTAAATATTCACGCCGGGGTCAATAAAAAACATTTTTTCTTTGATGAAAATTCTGACGGTGTCTAATACCTCTAAAGCGGTTTTCACATGTTGCAAATGAGTTTCCCAGGTTGGGCTATAAATTAAAATGGCGTAAAAAAAACGACATATTTTTGAGATAGGGTCGAAATATTGAATTCATGATGGCTTGGAAGGTGGAGGGGCCATTGAACTGGTCGAAAGGCATGACCAAATATTCATAGTGGCCATTGTGTGTTCTAAGCAGTTTTAGGAATGTCTGGAGAATTAACCCTTACCTGGTGGTATCCTGCCCTGAGTTCCAACTTGGTAAAATAGGTGGCACCATGCAACTCATCCAACATATCTTCTATTGTCAAGATAGGAAAGCGGTCTTTGATACCATTAAGTGTCGAGTAAGTAACGATAGTCGTGGCATTAATCGCTCAACTACCATCTTTCTTCTTAACTAGTAACATCGGGGATGAAAAGGGGCTAGTACTTGGTTTTATGATTTTTTGGTTGAGCATCTCTTGCATCTTCTTCTCAATTTCCTTTTTTTGGAAGTATGCATACTGGTATGGCCGTACGTTAATTTGTTAAGTTCCTTCTTTTAGAGGAATGCAATGGTCTACTTCTCTTGCCGGTGGTAATTGGGTAGGTTCGACAAAGACATCTACATACTGTTCCAACAATTTGTGCATGGTTGCATGTCCGTTGCACCATCGCCCGCCTAGTGAATGCAACACGCATGGCAATAGAGAAATTGGCCTTGACAAAATCTCTGACAACTCCCATGCTGATTCAACTGTCATCCCTGCACCCCTGGTGGCCTGACAGTCTGAAAGAAGTGAGTTGTCACTCAAGCACCTGTCTTAGCACTCCTTGTCCATTAAAGTTTCCCAATACTCAATCAGATCTATCATGGAAAAGGGCATAGGTGGGCAGCAAAAAGCAACTCATAGGTTGACTGGTGGTCTGTCATTCTCGACACCACGCCCCGTTGAATATCATCTTGAGGCAATAAAAGCAATGTTGATCATTTAATAGTTATATAGTGAATGCCAGAACAATGAGGCCATTGGCTCCAATTTGAACCCTATTTTAGCCACATCCCTCATTGCTCAATGAGGATCTGTCAGCAAAGGTGTGGTCTTTGCTTCCATTTTGTTTCAAGCTCTTCACTCTCCACGTGATGTTCTATCCGTCACTCTCAGACCAAGGGAACTGCTTCGGACGGGTAAGCCTTTAATAACAGCTAATTGTGGCCTCGACATTATGACCTCAAAGTGAATTTGTCATCAGCCACCAAAAGCAATAAATCCCATGACTATTTTTTTTTCTCGCATTTCTTCCCAATTATGCTTGATCTGAAGCCGGTTTGATGCCCGCCAGAACCCAGGAATATTTCCGTTGCGACCCGCTGATTGCCGCCGGTCGGTGGGTGAATCTTGTCTGTCAAACCAACTATTCATCCTTCATCCTCGCAAGGTTGATAGCTTCTTTTAGCATCCGTGGTTTGAACATCTGAATACCTTCAACAATCTCGGGTTTTAATCCGCTCATAAAGGTCCCTACCAACGCTTTTTGAGTCCACCCCTGAACTCGATTGCCCAACTTCTCAAATTCTTGCTTATACTCTCGCAGAGATCTTACTTTTCATATGTGTGATAGGGCCTCATCAAAATCTTCGCCGCCCATAGGCCCCAAATCAAGCCCACGCCTTCCTCAAAACTCGCCCACGCCACCTCCTTTCTTCACCGAAATGCACGGCACCGGGGCCATCTCCACCATTGGTTGGCTTCACCTTCAAGGTGAAAGGATGTCAATAAGACCTTTTGTGCTTCTGCCGTAGCTTGGAACTCAAAGAATTGGTCCACTCGAGCAACCCACTCTGTTGGGTCACCCCCTGAAAATCTGGGAAACTCGAGTTTGGTTGTTTTAAAAGACACAACCAAACAGGGTCTCTCATTGTTATCCCTTTGAGAATGTGAATATGCGTCTTGCTCATGAGTGCTGTGGATGGTGCTTTCTTTGTTGGAAAAAAGCACTTCAGACATACGGTTGAGTGTGGCCTCCAGTTGACTGAATTTGTCCGCCATTCCTAGCTCCATTCGATGCACGCCATCTTGTAGTCGACCGAGCCAAGCCTCCAGACTTTCAATACGTTTTTTGTTGGTGGACATGATAATAACCTGGCTCTGATACCAATGATAAGTCCCAGTCATAACTGTTAAAGTAGTTATCAAGATATATGCTCTCTTCGGGTGAGAACAAACCACAGCCTTTTGGACATGGAATTCTTTTATTTTTATTTTTTAACCAATCTTTAAATAAGCCGTAGCTTAACAAACTACCTAAAAGCAAGGAAACTAACAGGAAGTAAATAACAACTGAACATGAAGCAAATAATAACAGAAGAAAACTAAGTCATCAACATAACAACTTTTCATTCAAATACAGAAAAGCTCTTGGTCTTTTTGTAATCCACATCTCTCATAGGCTGATTCGTGCATGCAACCACTTTGCCACTAGTCAATCTTCACCATGATACTTGGGATTCTGCCTACCACATCTGGTGGACCCCTTCGTAGTGGCTTATCATTGTAAGCCTACAAATAAATGGTGAAGAAATAAGAAATAATTGGATTATAACCAGAACCAAAATTCGGCATAAGGAGTGTAACAATTATTCAAGTAATATAATACCATTTACTATCTATTGCAAAAAAAAAAAATGTTTCTTATTTCTTCAGTTTCGGTTGTTGAAAACCATAATGGCATATGCTATGATTTCTCTATTTTCAGTTTTATGCTTCTTCTTGCATTAAATTTTAACATGAGAATCTTTTGAATTGATGGTTAATTGAGGATGTTGGTCTTCAATGCCTATTTGCTACGCTTGCTCGGTAAGGGTAGAATGTAATATGGCATGCTATTCATTTATATCCATTTTCATAAAGAACCAAATGGAGGAGGCTTTCTAGAAGAGCAGAGATGTGCAATTTCGCTTGAGTCGGGAAAGAGTATGTATAGATCTAAATAACCATAGAATTTAGGATTAAGCTTTGGGTCTCGCTTTGAGTGCACTGTTCCTATCTATTGGATTTTTACATTTTTCACCCTTGCATTACATCATAGTAACACAAATCTATTCCTATTGGGATTCAAACCCTGAACCCCTCCCCTTCCTATACACTCCTCCGCTCTTTAACCACTTGAGCTAGGTCTTATTGACCTATTTATTTGATCTTTATTTCATCTAACATTACCTACGTTTGAAGCCCTCTTTCTATGGTTTGAATCCCAAACCTGTTGTATAAGTGTTTTATGATAGAATCATTGTTGTAAAAGGCGCACTTAGGCACGAGGACGCAATGCGAGCTCTCAGCACCTCGCCTAAGTCGAGGCAACACCCCTTTGACATGGCAAGAATGAGGCACGAGGCTCTCCCTAGGCATTCCTTTAGCAATTTCTAGCAATTTTTGGTTGTTTATTAGTTAATTTTTGGAAATTTCGGGTTGTTTATTGGTCTTCTACTCCTTCTCCACCGTCAAGGCTATAGAGTAGCCCTAATTTTTTTCAATCACAAAGATCATCTTCTTCGGCTTCAAGTACAGTGAAGCCCTTGTCACAGTCCCCCAAACAATGTCGTTTTGATCTCTTTGGGACCAACACGACATCGTTTTGAGTCTCAACACGACATCATTTTGAGTCTTATATATATATAAACTCCCATCAAGACGATGTAGTGAAGCCCTAATTGTTTTTTCAATGACAGAGATCATCATCTCTTTAGGACAAACACGACGTCCAAGTCTGACATAATTTTTTGAAAGAGACTTCATCAAAACGTTGCATAGAAGTCCTAATTTTTTTTTGGTAAATCTATACTACATATAAAAGTAGGAAGTGTTTTACATTTTTTACTTCCAAATTTACCCTTATTTCACTTTTTAAATTTCAAAACTATCATTGAAATAGAAGCTTTAATCTTAACCTTATTTCATCTATCGCTTTTTTCAATACCATCTAAATCATCACAATTATCGTAAATGAAAATGGCATCTCTAAAATGAAAATGACATCTTACACGAAAATGAAAGCTTTCAGCTTGACTTTATTTCATCAATCAAATCTGTACCATTGGAAATTTTATTTCATCTACAATTTCATTAGAGATCCAATATAGGGTTCGTCTCCCTCTTGTCGTCTTTTTGTAAATATGGATGGAGAACCCTAGAACATGGTAAAGAAATGAGAATTTTCGAACCCTTCATATCAATTGGATACATCGCAAGTACATGAACTGTAGTTTTGTTCACTATTCACAATTGGCATTAAAACTTTCGTCACTGTCAGTGTCGGCAAAAAGCTTGGCAAATTTATGAGGTATTATCTCTATCTCATATATAATTTTAAACTATTTTCACGATGTTAAGTTAGATGTTTCATGTTAATCGTCTTTTGGTTGCAGGAAAGTGAGAAAGATGCATAATGGGAAAAAAATATTTCAAGTTTAGTTTTTAATTTGCCATGTTATCTGTGTGGTAGGTTTTGGGTATTAGAAAATCTAAGGTGTCATGTTTTTTTTCATAGAGTTATGTAGTTTTAAATTTGTTTTTAATGGTATTAACATATTAAAAAATAATAATAATTTTACAATGGCATTTAAACAGAATTCTAAAAAAAAAAAAACCTTTTGCAAGGAGGTATTAACAGATATTTAAAAAAAAAAAAACAACTTTTTTAGGGTGGCATTATTTTTATCATTTTTTTTCTTTGTATTCTTCTTCTATTAAAAAACTTATAATCCAATTTAATCAAACGTTTCCACTTAGAATTTAATATAGAATTAAATTGTTTGATTACATTTTAATATATATGTAATATTCTTCATATAGAAAAAAAATTGGAAATTTCTTTTCAATCCTACATAAATCATCAACCATTTAATTAACAAAATACTTATATATTTATTTTATCTCCATAAATACTTATAATTTATTTATTATAATTCACATAATTTACTATACCAAAATACACCTTTCTTTGGTCTCATTCCATAATTGTAACTTATACTTTATTTTTTAATTCTTAATTTTTTATTCTCATATACTTTTGTAACTTATACTTTATTTTTTATTTTTATTTTTTATATACCACAATATATATATATATATATATATATATATTTTTTTTTTTTTCACTATTCTTTTATTTTTCTATGTGTATGTAAAGAGACTACTCCTGTGAGTGGGCTCTATGTCGATTAAGCTGAGATGGAGTCTCCGACAAAGACATCAACAACCAAACCATGACAAACCTCATCAAATAAATCTTATCTCCGATAAAGATGTCATCAGCTAAAATTGAAGATTGTACCAACTACAATGATTTGTAGATGAGTGAGCATTAAATGAGAGCGTGATAGTTAATTCATATAACATTGCAAGCTAACTTTGTGCCTTATAACCAAAACCCTAAGTTTGTTCTACTCCTAGTACAATTAAAATCATTAGTACTTTTTTTCTTTCTCTATTTTTTCTTTATTTTGGAAGCAAATTGGCACCTTTGATTCTTCTACCTCTTTTATTTCTTCTTTCTCTCTATATATATATGAAAAAAGGTTTCACCTATTATTTGTTGAACATCTATATGTTTTAAAGATTAATTTCGATTTTTATATTTGTAATCATATTTGGCATAGAACATATTTCAATGGCAATAGTTTTATTTTCATATACATATATATATGAAAAGATTATGTAAGGACATTCATAAATGGGTCTATTGAGAAAATACGGAATACAATTTATTCCCTTAAATTTTGTTTCTTATTTACTAACTGCATGATTTATTAGTATCTGTAATTAATTGATTAATTGCCAAAGTTTTCACAATTTGATTAGTAGAGACCTAGCTTTAGTAAATCAATCAATGACAACAATTTTCATACCCTGATTAGTAGAGACCCAGCTTTAGGGGCCTAAAGGGGTGCTATGGCTCACTACTGTACCTTCCCAATCGGTAACATGACCTCCGCCGAATTTGGACTCGATTTTGTAGACATGTCTTTTCTAAACAAGGAGTCACACTAGGGGTTTTTTTTTTCTTATTTTGTTTTCTCTCTAAAAAAATAAATAAATGGTCACTCCAAATCGTTTTTAAAATGGTTTTTCAAAAATAAAAATGAGTCTCACCTTTTTAGTAGGAAACACATCATAGGAAAAATTGTGGGGTCCACAAAATGGAAACTCTATTGGGGATGTTAGTGGGTCAAGCTTGAATATAATTTGAGGAAAGTGTGACAATTGATTAGTTGATTTGTGGATATCTACACTTGTCATTTTTGTATGTTAATAGCATATTGAGGTTTTTTTTTTTTACTTCATCTTGATATATTCTTATTTTATACTTTCCACATTTTGATATGTTGATTATATAGATTATGTTTAGATTGTGTGTAGATTTTGATGATATACTTGTTCTTCGCATGATTTCCTGTTGTTTGACTACCCCTCTCTTTCTTGACTGCATGTTGCATGTCTATGTGGGACACACTCGCATCCCCATTCCCACTCACCAGTTTCCTACGACCATGTATCTTTTGTTGTCAGGTTTGTTGTTTGATTGAGACTTTGTTGCTCCTTGATTGTTCTTCGACCGAGCTAGTGACTAGGAGTAAGGTCTAGTGATGGGCTATATCTATATTTAGGAGCATTCCAAAGGTGGTCGACATATTGATGTTGCTTGGAGTCCGATCTTTGAAGACTTATATAGCCAAAAGCTAGATTTCAAGATATTTGCGTGGCTAGTGTGCTCTTGTTTGTGTTAAATTTATTAGGTTTTTCGAATGCACCCACATATTCACTGTACACTTAGTCTCTTGCTTAGTGTTGAGAGTAGTGAAAGTCTTTACCATAGGAAAACCCCCTTGGGATGTCAAGGTAGTGCATGTGTGGCTGTGATGACCACCTTGCATGGAAGCACCCCGCCTCTTCAAAGGCATGTAGGAGGTTGTGCACCACCAGAGGGTACGATCGGTCTTACTAAGGATCCCTTCAAAAGTCTACCCTTTTATTTTAGAGCCACCTTGACCTTATAGGTTGAGCATATATAGATCCTTTTTCTAGGATTCCTTTTCCTACACGTGGGTGACATCAGCCTTTAGGGGCACTTTAGTCATAATTGAGTCTAGTGTTCTCTCTTTGGCCTCCTCTTGAGTATTCAGAGGTTGATTCGAGTTTTGCGTGTTAGTTGGACCATTCATTGTCTTCATTTGTCAAAATTACTCCCTTTCACTTATTGAGTATAGAGATCCTTCTCCATAAGGCTTTCGTGTGTCTTATTTTTGTGATTCATATCATACATCCGGATTATGATTTCCACCATAGGATAATTTAGCATTTGTTATATGTGTTATTGACTTAAGACACATTCACTTTCATGTCATGATCACTAGGGCCTTACCCATCATGGAGGGTTTTGAGCTTATTGACCTTATATTGGAGACTTGACTCGAGGAGTTGGATATTGAAACTCATTCTACTTGGATCAGAGTAGCATCTCATTCACACTTGTATTCTTGCCCTAGCCTTTTCCGACCTGATGACCTATTATCATGAGCTTTCTATTGTTATTACCAAGTACCACTACAGCTTTGACTGCTTCCTCTTTATATACCTCAGCCTTTATATCACTCCTTTGATTTGACTAGTAGGGTTTGAAATGACTAGATTTGAGGAGAGCATTGCATCTTATGAGTGTGACTCATGATGAAAGGCGCTTGATTACTTGACGAGATCACGATTATTCTATGACCGAGATGGGGAGATGAGTTGTTACACTAAGATTCACTCATATACTATATATGACCCGTGAGTTTGATTTGGCTATGGAATTGGTTTATATGGGTCAGACATATAGCTTGTATTGAGAGAGCAACTAGGGTGATTTAATGAAAGCTTATCAAGAGACTTCACATTGAGATAGTCTGAGAGGTTTTATCGAGCATATAGCATGGTCTTCACATGATTTTAGAGGATTTGACATTGCTACATTCGGTGAGTGTTGATCTTTATTGTTTACCATGTGTAAACTTGAGAGCATGATGTATGATGTTGTGGTCAAAGGATAGGTAGTCATCATTTCATGAGCCTTTTACCTTATACCATACACATATAGAGTTAATTGTTGCTAGCCCATTGAGCCTCAAATGGATGTTATAGCCTTTTCTTTCATCGCCTTATTTATCTTTACACTGGGTTTGGGGCTCCATGATGTATGGATGCTTTGATTAGAGATCTCATGGGCTTTGGACCTAACAGACGCCACTATGATTCTATTTCATCCTCATATCATGATCTTTCCCTTTCTTTTTGACATCAACATTGGCCCCTCATATCACATGGTCATCATTTGTCTCCTACCCCCTTTCTTTCCATGTCATTTCACCACAACACAAAGCTTTTGCTTTCCCCATAGGTCTCACATGTCTTTGTATGGAGGACATGCACATCCTTCCTTCGTTTCAGCCCTTAGTTAGTGATCCAAATATCTAGGTTGTGAGTGATTATCTAGTTAGCGAGGATACATGGCTATATCAATGCGTGAGGTGATTTCCTTAATGTGATTGTATATTATATATCAACCATTGTTGATCAAGTATATGTACAAAAAAAGGACAAAAAAAAGAGAAAAAAAAAAGAAAAAAAAAGAAAAAAAATCGATTATATATTCCATCGTATCATTCTTCTTAGGGCACATGTATGGACGTGACATCTCACTACATTGAGTATATATGATGGTGGGAGTTTGTATGTGAGCTATCTTCCGAGTTAGACGGCGGTGACATTTGGGTATAGATATTCGTAATCATTATTTTAGGATATTTGGTTCATTGTTTATCCATCACACCATCCAAGCATTATATATATATATATATATGGGAGCAGAGAGGAGTAGTGATCAGGTGTCTCCGCTCTAAGACCGAATAGCTTAATGAATAGGCACGTCTTTGTTCAAGTGCGACGACACTCCCAAGCAGGCCACGACACCCTATTATGCGGGCAGCACGTCTCTATTCAAGCATGCACAACACTCTTGCATTGTGCTACACGCCTGCCAGCATGCAGGGCACGTCTCTCGTTTCCCGCGCTTGACACTTCTACATTGTGCTATGGAACCTCTGTTATGTGGGCAGGCACGTCTCTATTCAGTACTGTACCGTACCTTCGGGTACCTATTGTGTTGCATCCCTATCATTCATTGTTATTGATCTATATAGGCAAACATTTATATGAAAAGTATCTGAATAAAATGATGTGTGAAACATTTATATGATAAGAATATGAATAATGAACAATAAGAAAACATAAGTAATCAGTTATGCTCTGTTTTGTATTGTACCTACGGGTACATTCTATACAAGATCTCTGTTCTGAATATGAAAACTTTGTTATAGAATTAGGTTATACATAAACTCTGACATATGCATTATGTTTTATGTATCCTGTAATTGTGGACCACTTCAAGTGGTCATATCTGTTTTCTGTTTCCCACAAGCTATAAGCTTAGCACGGGTGTTTTATCCGTGTAGGTACTGAAGATGACATCCGAGGTATTTCGCATTTGCCAGTACCAACACAGCAATAGGAGTCCACCTGATGTAGGTTTTGATTTTTTGTTTTGGAATGTAAATGTAAAAGTTTTTGTAATAGTGGAATTTGTTTATGTACGAGTAAATGGGACTCAAGCATATATATACAGGACATTTAAACACCACTTAGTGGTAGTACTAGAAGTCTTATTTCATAATGAAATTATATATGAAATGTGCTAACCAATGTTAGAAAAGCAGGTTAAAGAGTCCTAGTCCCGTGCCGCGCCCCCTCTCTTCGCCCAGGTGAGGGTATGGGCGTAACAGTTCACATATCGTTTCTGCTCATCCTATTGACATGTGATACTTCACTACCCACTATTTAGTGTTCTCACATGACGTGCTCAGGTTGTTGACTCATGAGGTTTCTATAAATTATGTTACATGCACGAGGGGTTTTTTGAGATTTTTATCATTGGGATTATTAAGCTTAGTTTCCCTTCATTTCTTTTGCCTTATTACCTGAGCCTACATTACGATCCGAGTCATAAGACCACCCTAAGGCCATGATGCCACACATTAGGTTTAACAGTTTGCAGCTTACACATGGGAGACATTCGAGGTTGGTTGGAGATATTTCAAAGCATCATGGATGAGGAGCTTTGATGATGATCATATACTTGGGGGAGTTGTCCCTATTTTTGATTGATTGATTATGAGACATTCTTCCAATTGGACATGACTATTTTGGAGGTCATTTTTATCATATATGATGCACTGGATACTGGGGCATACCTATCCTATTGTTGGCATATCCTTGAGATGATCTATACTAGGGTATAACCCCCTTTTCTTTAGATGATGGATCTTGAGACATTCCTATATTGGAGTATAGTCACTTTTGAGAGTGCACTTATCCGAGTGCCCTAAGCCTTATTGAGCCTAAAGCTGCTTTCTTTCTGTAAAACCTATGAAAAATTTAAATTTAAATTTTTCAAAAAAAAAAAAAAGGCAAAATAGTAATTTGTCGGAATAGTCCCGGAGGAAAAGCTGAGATTTTCACAGATCTTGGACAATGGCTTGAATTTCAGGTTGGAATCGTCTCGTGAAATCTAGCTACCCAATAAAATTTCGTTGGTTTCTGAGATAGTAGGAATTTCACGTTTTTCGAGGCATCAGGTGTTGGGTGACACATGGCAAGCCATGTGTCAAAATGAATATCGCCACACATGACGGAAGCCATGTATTGTGCGGCCGCTGTCTTGAAGCCATGTGTGTGGCCCATGGCAAGCCATGTGTGTGGCATATGGCAAGCCATGTGTCAATATGTTAAGGATTTGGAATGTTATAAATGGGGAGGGGGGGGGAGGTTGAACAAGTGGAAGCGGGACGGAGAGAAAGAAAAGGAAAGAAAGAAAGGGAAGAGAAAAATGAAAGGGAAAGTAGAAGGAAAGAGAGAAAAGAAAGAAAAAGAAAGAGAAATGAGGGAAGGGAGCCGGAACCAACGTGTGTAGGGAGCAAAAGCAGGACAATGAAGGACCGAGCTGCCTTGGTAAGTAGGTTTCCTCCTGCAGTTTATTTACGCCTAGGGGTGCAGTAATGGCCCTGCGGTTTCTCCCCATTTGAATGAATTTAAGATATGTGTGGTTTGGTTGTTGTTGTGTGATGGTTAAAGATCGGTTTAAGGGGTTTGGTCGCCAGGAGCGAGGCGTGATACAGGAAATGAGCTCAGAATTAGAATGGCAAAAGAGGGTGTGCCCAAATTTCCGCACACCCTTGTGAATTGGCCGCATCAACTTCGGACGACCATAACTTTCTCATCCAAACTCCGATTCACACGTTCTTGGACTCTACGAAATTATCGTTGAGTCTAGAATTTAATAAGATGAATTTCTCAGCCAAACCATGGGCTAAACATTGGGCTGGGTCACAGACAGTTGAGGAATGGTTTCATTACAGTTCTAGAACTTCTATTTCGAGCAGGTTTGTATCCCCTAAAATGCTTGGGGCATGTATGGCACAGCGGGGAATTGTGTGTTGGATTTTTTTGTGTGGTATTGATAAAAGATGGACTTTCTGGACTAGGTCCAGATTATTTTCGAGGCCAAGCATGGCGGTTATAATAGAATGGTTAATGTATTATTTATTGCTTTGTAAAATTGAATAGCATATTGAATATATGAAATTATATGTGATATATGTGTGATAAAGAAAATGGAAATAATTATATGCATTAAATATAATTTATCCATGACACACTTGACATGTAGTGTAATAGATATGTTGCACATGTGACCTGTCGTGGTATATGTAGGCATGAAATGACATGCAATGACATTTGCATTGCATTTATGCACGGGACATCATGGTTGGAAATTCGACCTTTGTGTTTGATTCGATGTATGTCATGAACATAGTAAATCGACAACGTATTTGGTGTTTGATGTACATCGTGAGGGCGTGTGGATGTCGACATTGTGTTGGTGTTGAGTGAAAAATTTGAGCTACGTAAAATGGGACAACATCTAAATTTAGGCTCAAATTTATGGCATGAAAATTACATGTAAATGGGTGAAACAAGTGAGGGATAGACACCGCCGATTGAAAAACTGGTATATGGTTTATATGAAGCAAGTCGGTGGCTTTATAAAATGTTATATAGGCGTGCGCTAAATCCTGCGGTGAGCAGAAATCCATGGCTTGCACAAATACACCAACACCCACGATTACTTGGTAGGAAATAAGTAGTATTGGGGGTATCAATGTGTCTAGAATTACAAAACAAGCTTTTGTTTTGGAAAAAGGAATCGAGGAGGGACCTTGCGGCGGTTTCACACTTGGCATATGCGAGGGTGTGAGAGGTCGATGGGACTAGGTTGAGTCATAAGGGGCATCTTTGCATTCATGACATGTAGACATTCAATTTTATCGGGTATAGGTACTTGAATGCGTGTGATTAACCAATATTGGCATTGCATGTTGCACTTAGGTGCGGAGTAACCTTGGTAGAGATATATCTTGGGCTTTGCTCACACCCATTACGTGGGACCCTCTTTAGTCTGAGGCGCTCCTTGAGGCGAGTGAGTGCAAAGTAGGGATGTGGCTTGCTTGAAGTATTTTTGGCAAATATATTAGAACAATCTAGTTTGGTATGCTTTGGCATGTAAAAGAGTTGTACAACAAAATCTTGTAAAATATTATATGAATTTGTATATTTGTAAGAAAAATATATAGAAAGGGGACCACAAATATTCCACGGGTTGATGAGTTGTCAGCCGGACCCCCGGATTTTGGAGTATCTGGGTATATGGACCCCCTTGGTTTTGGGGCGTCACACTTTCTTTTCCGAACCCGGAGCTCACTTTTTTTTTCTTTTTTTTTCTCTATCTTAGTCTTTGATCTATGGTGATCCTTGATGGCGTTCGCCCTCTTAATCTAATTTAGTAGTGTCATTTGGAGCACTCTCTATAGACAGACACTTTATCTGTTCCCCCTTGATGTGAGCTTACCTGAGTTTTGTGCATTTGTCTTGTCTTAGTCTTTAATGCCTTCATGTGGTGAGTGTCGATCTCCCTTTATGCGTATTCGTTTGTTTCTCTTTGGTGGTCAAACTATCACTTGACTTCGATCATCGATTCTCCGATTACCCTTAGAGACCATTTGGAGGAAGTCTGGACATGCATTGTGACTTCGGTAACTTAATTATTTTATTTTGTTGCTTGCTTTTAGAGTTTTTTAGAATCCCTTTAGCTGCTTGAGTTTGAGTGAGCTAGTGTTCCTCTTAGACACTTTTGGGGTATTCTTCTTCGATATAGTTCATTTCATTTCACTTCACTCACTTTTCACACCTTCGTTTCACTTCATTGTTCGTGTTCGTTACACTCATGAACCATATCGAAGAGAGGCATATTTATAGACCCCAATTTAGTGTTTCTTTTATTTAATTAATTTTATTTGTATGATAATTGTTGAGAACTTTCGGCTTATTCATAGGATGACACAGGTTCATAGGGTGCCTTTGTTCATAGGGGGCATTCTAGGGTTCATATGGGGGCATTCTAGGGTTCATAAAGAGGTTATAAAAAAGAGAGGTTAGAGTTTTTTTTTTTAAGAAGGAAGGGAGGAAGAAGAAGCTTAGGGGAGAGAGCTTCATAGGATGAATCAAACACTCCTTATGTATGCCAACTGTAAGTCAGTCAGGTCTTCCTGAATCACTCTAACCAAACCTAATTCTCATTTCATTTACTTGTTTTTCTTTATTCTTTTCAAGATATTCTACTTTCTCTCTCTCTCTCTTACTTCTTTCTTTATTAAAAAGGAAATAATTTTATTGACATCCATAAAAACCTAAACAAAATTGTTAAAAACCACGATATTAGGTTAGTATAATAATTAGGTTCAGACTATAAATTTGATAATCTTATAATTATTAGAATATATATATATTCTAATTATGCAACAAATTAACGATCATAATTTGATTTATTATCCCTGTCTGATCGAATATGTTTTATCTATGTAAATCGATGCAAGCCCATACAAATGAAGCGTCGTAATAAGGCATGATGGAGAAAGCGAGTCGTAACAAGGCGATGACACCCAGAGCACCACATCAGGGGCGACAACAAAATCACGAAAAATAAAATAAAACTCCCATATCCATGTATAAAAACCACTTTATTAATAAACTAGAATTTATGAGAAATAGGTGTATGATGATAACTAGAGGTTAAGAATGACAAATCAACCCTTTTAGCATGAAAGATAAGTGGTTTAAAGAAAAAGTTTAGAGAAAATGAAACCGAGTTTTCCATTTAATTTTATTTTAATTTCATTTTCTCTCACTTCTTAAAATGGTCTGAGGTCTTAGTTATTTGCTATACTTTATTATAGTCTTGCTCCCACATGGCGGAGCTGATTACTTTAAATCTTTGCACACAACACATCGAATCCCATTAGAGGTTTTTGTTGGAGGTGTGTTTAATATCCATATTCTTTTTTCCCACCTTCCCCATCTCCCTGATCCAGCCGTTCATTCTTTGATCAGGAAACAGGAAATCATCCCAGCCCTTCAAATACTCTCTTTCTTTTGATCTGAACCGTTCATTGTTTGATTATTAACCAGGAATTGGACATCGTAAATATTGCATCTTTTACTGCTTGCATCTTATTATCAGTGAGTCAGGTTGATTTATGTTTTAAAGCTGTTTTTATTCTTAGAAATAAGGAAAGATAAAACACGTTTGATTTCAATTTTCACTTGTTAAAAAAAACCACATCGACGTGTCGAAAAATTGAAATGGATGCCTTAGTTAGTAATCTCTCAGAGAAGTGGCGTATGATTTAGATCAAGCGCTCATTTCATGGAACATATGACCCAGTAGTAATTTGTTACTTCCCGCATATCTGTATCCTTAATTTCATGTATTCGCTCATTTTGTTCAGTCAAACCACTAATAGTGAATTGGAAGAAGTCGAAGCAAGGTCTCTCAAGTAACAACCTAGAAATGTACTTCTTGTTAGATTTGTCTAATAACCAACTATTCAGTGAAATCCCAGCCTCGCTAAAGCTCTAAGGCTTCAGATTACTCGACCTCTCCTATAACAAACTCTGCAGAAAATGCCCGATGAAGCAGTGGTTACAAAATTTGGGGGTTTGGACTTAAATGACCTCTCTTGTGCCGAGAGGAAGCGATGTAGATGATAATAATTAAAAATAAAGAATAAGTCATACAAATATGCACGAGGTTTTAACGTGAGTTCGACAAATCCGCCTTTCATCCACGAATGAGAAGAGATCTTTCCATTATCTGATATAAAATATGCCTAGAGGTAGAACGACATACAATTGCATTCGAAACATCCCATGTTTCATAATTATATCCATGCAGACACGGCTGCTCCATAAGTGATATTTTCCTCACATCTATAAAGCCCTTATGGCCTTTTACAGTCATCTCATAACTTTTCTAGTCGCGTGAAAATATTTTATGATGATATTCCTAACTACTTTCATTATTCTATGAAACCTGTTATTACAATAGTATAACTTCTAAAAGTGCTCTATAAAAATGTATTTCTAGTAGTAATTGGCCTAATTCTGAATATGAGATATATTCCAGCAATCTCAATCAAATTCCACCATTAGCTCCACCAAACTAAATTCATTTTTGTGCATCTTGTGTGCTTCAAATATTTGTTCTTCTTGAGATCTTCAATTTAAAATCTAACAATCCTCCCATCGTAGAGTATAACTTGAAGACCTCCTCTAGGCAGTCATCCAATTAATCCCTCTGCACCCCTAGGATATTTCTTAGCTTCTATTGCATTCTAGCACACTCACGATATGGGCGCCACCTACATAAAGTTTTGCTTTTATCGGGACAGCTCTCTTATCATCATTGGGCTCTTGGTATATGAAGATCCATAGCACACCGTCTATTCAATAGAGTATAACCATGGATCTGTCGCCAACTAATTATAGCTCACCACCTATGTTCGATATCCTAGGATTTCACATACATGGTCAAGTCTGAACCTTGGCTCTGATACCAATTGTTGTGTTAGTTGAAGCTTTGATGTAGATGATAATAATTCAAGAACAAAAAGATAAAGAATAACTCATACAAAGATGCCTGAGGTTTTAATGGTTCGACTGACCATGTCTACATCCACGGATGAAGAATATTGCATTATACGATGAAAATATTATAGAGGTAGATCACCAGCACAATTGGGTTCGAGAGCATCACGTGTTTCACCATTCCTTCATCCATACCTTGAGCGAAACTCATACTCCACATCAGATTATTCCCGTTCTTCCTCACATCTCTATAGACATAGGCTTTTACAAGCCATTCTCCATCTCTATGAATTTTCCCTCATGACTGAAAATATTTAGAGTGGTATTCTTAACTATTTCCTTATTCTAAGGAACTCTAATATTACACTAATATAACCTTCAGAATTTATCTTGTAAAAATATTATTTACAAATGAATTAATGTATAATTAGGAATTTGGGTATATTTAACAATCTCCACCTTGGATCAAATTCCATCATTGACTCCACCTTGAACTGGAATTCCTTTCTGTCTTCATCTTGTGTGCTTTGAAATTTTTGTTCTTCTAGAAATCTTCAATTTGAAGATCTAACAATCCTCCCATTGAAAAAGTACAACTGAACCTCCTCTAAAATGAGAATCCATCAATCCACTCTCTACACCCCAAGATTTATCTTGAAAGCCTGTGCATTCTAGCACACTCCTTATATGAAGCACCACACCTCGAGCTTGTGCTCTTATCTGGGAACGACTCCTGCTGTCATGGGCAACATGTACATGAAGATCTGAGAGCATATAGTCTATTAATTGAGCATAACCATGGATATGTCCCTAACCGATTGGGTTCACCACCTATGTTGATATCGAAAGTTTTACTACACTTAGTAAGTCCCAAGCCTTGGCTTTGATACTGATTCATACTTGATAGCTTTGATGTAGATGATAATAATTCAAAAAAAAAAAAAAAGAATAACTCATACAAATATGCATGAGGTTTCAACGTGGTACGACCAATCATGCCTAGATCCACGGATGAGAAAGAATATTTTTATTATACTATAGAAAATATTATAGAGGTAGAACAACGTTTAACAGGATTCCCAAAACATCTCATGTTTCCCATTTCTTAATATCCATACCATCTGTGAGAACTCCTTGCTTATTCGGGCCAATTCTCATTCTTCCTCACATCTCACATAAACCCCTTATAGGCTTTACAGGTCCATTTCTCTCATAACTTTTCCCTTAACCTAAAATATTTATAGTGTATTCTAACTACTTTCCTTATTATATAAAGGAAACATAATACAATAATATAACAATATAAAATTATCCTACATAAAATATTATTTATAAATAGGAATTAATACTAATAAAAGATTTGAGACATATTCAAGCTCAAATCCACAAAACCCAGCTAGCCAGGAAGAGAGAAGAAGAAAAGGAATCACATGTGAGTGTGAGAGTGACCCCATTGTTTTCTTTGTTCTTCACTAAAAATCATAATGATATTCCCATTGTCTCCTAGCATTACTTATGATCTCCCCCAAGGTCGTATTGATATGGATCCATCAATTCTCAAGAATGGGATGGAGAAAGAGGCAATTGATATGTTCAGAGAGTCTAACATTTGTTTCATGGCCTAAAGGAGAGAGATTCAATTTCTTAGACAGCCACATGATTTGGGGCTAATACGAATGGGATGGAGAGACAGTGATATGTTGGAGAGATGATATTGGCGGGATTATATGGATCAGTTTACATTTGGAAGCGTCTTGTTTGTAGAGTCTTTTAGCCTTGGGAGAAGGAAACAAATTCATGCTTATGTAATAAAATTTAACCATAAGGATAATGTGTTCGAATTGGGAAGTGCTCTTGTTGATATGTATTCCAAAGTGTAAAAGCATAAAATCTGCCCAGCAGTATTAGAGAATGACTCAAAGAATGCCAGTTCTTAATTTACCAATCTTTGATGAGTTATGGCGAAATAGGTTGATGAAGAAGAAGATGTAAAGATTTTCTTTGAGATGCGAGAGGAAATGGGTTTGACGGATGATTTTACCCAAGGAAGTGTTGTGTAGTTCATGTGCTAATCTAGTAAGGCTAGAAAGAGGGTGCCCAAATTTCATTGTCAAGCCTTGGTTTTACGGCTTGATTTCTTTTATAACTAAGTATCCCCATCTGCTTATTGTGTATGGTAAATGTGGAAGCATGGAAGAATCCTATCAGTTGTTCGTTGGAAGCTGAACAAAAGAGATTAAATTTCTTGGATTGCATTACTCCGCAATTTATGCCCGATTTACAGGAAGCGAGTGAGACCATTGATTTGTTTGAAGAATGTTGTACGAACAGCTTGAAACTGATGGGTTACATTTATTAGGGTCCTTTGACTTGCGGTAGAGCGGGGACTAGTGGAGGAAAGGACTTGATATTACTGAATCAATGATAAAGAACTATGGGATTATACCTATCCACAGTCACTACATGCATCATTGATCTGCTGTGAAATTTAGGAAGGTTGGAAGAAGCAAGAATTTTGCAATAGGTCTTATGCCATCAGCGTGGATTGGATAGGCTCACCTTATGAAGCTCATGTAGGTTCATGATGGAAGTGGGAAATGGGCAGCGGATTCTTGAATTAGAGCCTCGGAGACACAAGCTATATTGCTTCAGATCTTTATGTTTGTGAAGGGAAATGGAATGAAATTGGCTACGATTAAGAAATGAGAGATAAAGTAAAAAGAGCTAGGGATATAATTGGATTAAATATAAAGGCAAAATTCATTATTTCTCTACTTGATGACGGTCGAGTCCATTTGGAAGTGAAAATATCTTTGAGTTGGAAAAACTCTTTAAAATGATTGAAGAGGGATATATTCCTTATGAGTTATTCTTGTGATGTTGAAGAATGCGAGAAGATAAAAAATGCTTAACCACCACGGTGGCTTTACTATTGCTTTTGGGTTGACTTTGTTTCCTCGGCACAACATCTGGGTTTATTAAGAACGCACGAGAGTCTGCGGTGATTGCCACTGATGCAACTAATGATTACATTTCAGATCACTTTACAGAAAGATTACTAGTAAGGGATGCGGGTTCGGTTCCATTTGTTTAAAAGATGGAACATGTTCGTAATGAGGGTTTTTAGTGATAGAGTTTCTCAGAATTTTCATAGAATGTTAGAATCTTCAAATTTAGGTGGTGGTTGAAACATGGAGGCCGGGGCGAAAATTTAGTGGAGTCACATTCAGCTAAAAACAATGTGGTGATCTTCCGTGAAGCGAGGACGATTTAGTCACAATGGTCTAGATAAATATCTATATCGGATAAGTGCTTTGTTCTCAAGAAACTGCCATTATCTTGTTAGATACACATTGAAGAAACCACAAACATCATTAAAATGGAGAATGTGAGAGCATACTAATGTAATTAATAGCAAAGTATGGTGGTACTTCATCGGATTGAGAACATCGGTGTTTGGTGGACTACGACATGACGGTGGAAACTCTTATCTTTCCCTCACATTCTGAAACACTTTAATGTTGCTCTAAGGCTTTGGAGCCTCAAACATTATAATTATGATGTACCTACAAAAAGAGTGATATCACATGGATCAGACTACTTACGATATTATCGGGGGTCTTGAAAAGTTTGAAGATTAACCTGTGAACCTAGGGAAGTGGTCATTACTAAAATAGGGAAGATAGAAGTGAAGGAACCATATTAGAGAGGTTTCCTCATCTTGTAATGTGAGTTGATGTACAACTTCTTTTGTTCATTGATCAAATTTACATATGTGATAATTTTGATGCTTTATCAAATCATATATTAAAGTGCATATATTTATGCCTTGATTGAAAAAATGGTTAGACACGTTTAGAATGGACCAGGAAATTTCCATTTTTTTTTTCCTACCAAGAACTTGGTAATCACTTATGAAGTCATTCTAAGGTGGGGTTTGTTTTTTAAAAAAAAATTCATAATTTATTACTGAATTTTTAAAAAAAAAAATTGTTGAACAGTAAAAGCCAAACTATTTATTTTTTTGCCATTTTCTAAATGCCTTTTTATATATTTTTATTAAAAAATATATATATTCAAATATGATCCAATTGAAATCAATGTTTAAAATTTCAAGATATATCAACAAAATATTGGTATTTTTACCTATATACCAAAATTTTCGGCATTCTTTCGATCAAAGAATTTGAGAGTGTGGTTGATCAGCTGAGCCAAAAATTAAACATGTGATTAGGCCAAGGTGGGTAAAGTGACTTTGAGTTGCCACAAGGCCAACACGGTAGTATTTGTAAAAGTTTCTTTAATATTAATTCTAATTATTTTATTGAAATTTTTTTGAAAAGTCTTTTTAATATTGTTTATATGTAACTGAAATTTATTATATTTAAAAATTATTTTATATTATTACATAAATTTAACTTAATTAAATTAGAATTTAAATATTAAATATTTCATTTCTTTCATTAATACTTTTCTTAAAAAAATTACTATCACTTTATTTTTAATTTTTGAAAACACCAAAAAATATATTGATTTTTTTTTTTTGAGAAAAATAATTTTATTGATTTCAACTAGCAATATGTAAGATCCTAATCGCCACCCCGTACCCGACTCGACCCGATTGGCGGATTCTATTCAAATCTGGGGGAACGCGGTCCTCACTTTCATTTCCAATCCAAATACAAAAAAAAATTCAATACAAATGTGAATACATTTTCAATACCAAACGCATTTCAAATACTCATTGGGTATACGTAAAAATATACATTAAACATTTTTGCGGAAACTAAACATTTTGCGGAAGGCCCATCATTTTGGGATAACTCCCACATTCGTACCATCATTTACAAAATTTATCAGAGTTTTCATGTAAAAACATTTACAAAAAATAAATTAGAGTTTAACTTTCACAAGATACTTTATCTAGTAAATTCAATTCTGTGCATGCGTGCACGGAGTTTACTTCTCCTCCGAATGGCTTTGATGTTGGCTCTATGCTTGTACGGTCTTCACTCTTGTACCTATTCACTCGGTACCTACGCGTTGATAAAAACAACACGCTAAGCATTTTCATGCTTAGTGGTTCTATACAGTTCTATTTTCTCTTCATTTCATTTTAAATCGAAACATGCAATATTTATAAAACAATGCTTTTGTATAATTTTCAATGACCAATGCAATACAATACGTATCTATATATTTATTCAATAAATCAATTGTCATCTCAAGCTATGCATTTTTATAGGCAGAAAGAAAGAAAAAAAAAATCATTCAAAGCACAAATCTTGCACTTTTCAATCTCATTATCATTTTGCCCTTATCAAATTTAACCTATGCTTTCGGTGCACAGGATAACAAATCATCAGCTATGTACTTGGTTGGTGTACACTATTGATATTGTCCTGCTGGGCTACGGATCAGTATGCCACAATAATACGTTTGTTCGACTCTTTTTGATATACCAATTTATCCTTAACTTCGAATTATGGTTAACATTCTTTTAAAGAGACATTAAAATCATTTCAAAACAATTTACAATAGTATATATATATATATATATATATATATATATATATATATATACATTTGTATGCAAATAAGAACATTTTCACCTTCATCACGATTTTCTTATGAAAATTCGTCTCACAACCATTGTCTCAAATCACTTATAAAATCATTTCAAACACAAATCAATATGCACTTTCACATCCAATCATTTCCAAAATTCAAATCATTTCGTAATTATTCAAATATTTTAAGAAATAGAGAGTTTAGGAACAAACCCGAATCGTAGAAACTGATTCCAATCTTCGGAATCTCGACTTCAATGCGGTCTTTCCTCCTCGTCAGCCCCTATTCAAATACAATGACAATCACATATTAGTCCGTTATTCTAAGAGTTCTATTTTCAATAGGAATTGGAATCATCTCCTTTGGATAACCCCAGGCTTCGGGATTACGACATTTCAATGCCGATTAGTCGATATGCCCATTTCATTTGGATCACCCACAATTTTTCGATTTCTGAGTCTTAAATCCATAAATTGGTAATAAGTTCCTTCACTCATTTTTATCTATGGTTCTAAGAGTTTCTTTCAATTGGAATCATCCAATTTGGAATCCACCCGAACTCAGAGATTCTGACATTTCAATGCCAAACTAGTCGATATGCCCAGCTCATTGGATCACCCACTGTTTTTTTATTTTTTATTTATGGGGTCTTAAATCCATAAATTGGTAATGGTTTCTTCACTCATTTGAATCTGTGGTTCTAAGGTTTCTTCTCAGTGGAATCGTCAATTTGGATCACCCAACTGAGTTCTGACATTTCAATGCTAAACTAGTCGATAATACTTGACTCCTTTGGATCACCCACTGTTTTTTTTATTTTTTATTTATGGGGTCTTAACTCCATAAATTGATAATGGTTCCTTCACTAATTTGAAGCTGTAGTTCTAAGGTTTCTTCTCCAATTGGAATCATCCAATTTGGATCACCAAAACTCATGTTATTGCATTTTACATCTAGACTACTCAATTTTCAAAACAGAATCTGCACATAACTCCAATTTGACAGATTTCTGAGCACTTTGGGGTTACAATTTAATTATACTTCCTTCAATTAAATTATTCCCCTTGAAGTCTAGTTTATCCAGAATTTTGAATCACTCAATTTGGATGAGTGAAACTCAACTTATGGCAAAAACACCACAACTACACCTAAAATGATAAAGATACCCGCGGAGCTACCCGAACTCACATTTAAGCCCATATTCGGGAGCCTTAGTGCTACAATTTGCTCCTAGTCCCTTCTATACATTTGTAGCCCTATCTCTTATGGTTCTTTACCAATTGGAATACTTCATTTGGATGATTATAACTTAATCTATAGCCAAAATAAGAACAGGCTGATAAATTTCGACAAAGATTTTGAAACCCAACATTTCCCTTTACAAACATTCCTCAAAACCAATCCAAACCAATACCAATCAACAATACACTTCCAATAACCCAACACAACCGCAACCTGGTTTTACAACCAATCAAAATCACCTTTATAAGGCTGGTTTTTCCCCCAATCCAAAACACAAGAAAAAAGAGGTTAGGTTTAGTTTTTCATACCTTAAGCTCTTCTTCTTTTCTTTCTTCTTCCTCCTTCTTGATCACTTAATCTCTTGTTTACACAGTAGAAGAAATCACCAAGGGCTTCTCCTTCTTCTCTCTCAACTGCGGTCTCTTTTCTCCAAACTCAAAATGCATTAAACAGAGTTATGCTTCTACAAGACCAAATATCCTTCATAAGGCTTCCTTGCTCGCCTACACATTAATTATCATTTCTCATTATTCTCATTTTAAAGCTTCATTTCACATTCGCTTACTATATTCATATTTTTAACACTACATTCCTCATTTAAGACTCCTTCGGGGTCCCCATTTGACATTTTTACTAAATTTATTCGCTTCTTAGGAATTTTCTTCTGGTTGTATATTTTTTCGTTTAGGATTAAAATTCGAAAATTTAATTTATTTATTTATACTCTAAACATGTTTTTGAAACTGTTAGGTATTTTAGCATTACAACTCTCTCAAGCCTAAGAAAATTTTGTCCTAAATTACCTTCATCGAATGCTTGAGGATATTGATATCGCGATAACTTCTCACTTTCCCACGTGGCTTCCTCGTCTTGTGGTTTCTCCACGCACTTTGATTAGCTGGATTCGCTGCTCCAATTCTTCACTCTCGAGACAAGACTTTACTTACTCCTCTCTTCACATCACAACTGTCTAAGCTCAATCGTCTCCGAAGAGACTACATGCAATGGGTCTAACCTGTACCTCCTCAACATTGACACGAAAACATTATGGATCTTTTCCAACTCCTGAGGTATACTAATCGCACACTGACCCACTCTTTCTTTAATCACTCATACGGCCTAGTGAACCTAGGGCTTACTTGCCCTTTCTCCGAATCTCACTCTTCTCTTCCAAGGCGATTCTTCAAAAACACCTTCCTCACCCCGATCTCATAATGAACATCCTTTCTTTCATGTCGACATAAGACTTTTTTTCCATCCGCGGCCACTTTCAATCTTTCTAATCATTTCAATTTTTCCTGCTTCGATCAAACGGCCAATTATCTTCTTCCTGGCTAATCCTCAAATTCAACACAATGGTGTGTTTTGCATTTCCTTCCATAGAGAGCCTCTTAAGGTGCCATTCCAATACTTGACTGGAAGCTATTATTATACACAAATTCAACTAGGGAGGAATGTGTCTATCCCAACTACCCTCATGGAAGTCGATCACACAACTTCTCAAAGATATCTTCCAACACTGGATCACTTCTTTCCGATCATTCATCCATCCAGAGTGGGAATGTTGTGCTGAAATTCGCCGAAAGTGCCCAAAGCCTCTTGTAATTTTCCTCAAATCTCCGTGTGAACCCTGATCTCTATCTCAAATGATGGATATCGAATCCCATGAACCGAATCCATCTCACTTATGTACAGCTCGCCAGTCGGGCTATGAATAGTCGACTCACCGGTAGGAAGTGAGTCGACGAATAATCTACTCACCACGAATTCCAACCGAAGTTCATGCTTTCTTTCCTACAATGGTAACCTGAACCACAAAATCCATGGTGATCTCGGTCCCATTTCCACTCGTATTCTAATAGGTCAAGAATAATCCTAAGGAACTTAGTGCCCTCGCTTTTGCATTTTTCGACACACCATACACTCGTCACAAATTTATATTAATTCCTTTCATTCCCGACCACCAAGACGGAACCTTTAAATCTTGATACATTCAGGCTACTTGATGCATAGCAAAAGATCCACTGTGTGCCTCTTCTACAATGGCTTTCTTCAATTCACTATCATTAGCCACAACCCGATCTTTATAATACAAGGATCCACTCCCTTCAATTTCGACAACTCGGTTCCTTTTCCTCCAATCCGACCTCACTATGGTAGAAATTTTCTCATCATTCTTTGTGTCTCTAGCACTGATTCCAACAACCGTCTAGCTATTAACTTTGCCACTATTTCACCATCGTCATTAATGACAAGGAGCATTCAATGCCCGTGGTTTGCACCGACTTTCAACTCAACATTTTCCACTGACATTGGCCTTTCAAAGAGAATCAATCATGCAATCATAATCTTTAATCAATTCCATCCATCTACGTTGTCTCGCATTGCTTCCTCGCAGAGGGCAAATACTTAAGACTATCGTGGATCAAGCAGATCTTAACACTTTTCGTACGTATAATGTCTCTATATTTTCAATGCAAATACAATAGCGGCCAATTCCATATCATGCGTAGGGTAATTATTTTCATGCGATTTCAACTACCTTGAAGCATAAGCTACCACTTTACCCTCTTGCATAAGGATGCATTCGAGTCCATTTAATGATGCATCGCTAAAAATCACATATTCCTTATCATTTGGCCTAATAGTAAGAACCAAGGTTTCGCTTAAGAATAAGCTTAACCAAAAATGGCTTTTGACACTTTTCTACTCCATTCAAATTTCACACTCTGGAGCACCATTATAGGGGCCGCAATCATCGAAACCCCTAATGAACCTTCGTAGTAACCTCGTCAACTTCTAGGAAACTACGCACTCCTATGACATTTCCTGGTTTCCATTCAATAATCACCTCTACCTTCTTTAGATCCACTTGAATTCCTTCTTCTGATACAATGTGTCCAAGGAAAGACACTTTTCTTAACCAAAATTCACATTTGCTCAATTTTTCATATAACCTTTCCTTTCTCAAGGTTTCTAAAGACTAACCAAGGTACGCATTATGATTTTCCCCATCCTTTGAATACACAAGGATGTCGCCTATAAACACCACGACAACCGATCTATAATGGTCGGGAAAACATGGTTCATTAAGTCCATGAAAGTCGCTGGAGCATTTGTCAACCTAAACGGCATTACAAGGACCTCGTAATGTCCATACCGCGTTCTGAACGCCGTCTTATGCACATCCGTATCCTTAATCCTCAATTGATGATACCCATATCGCAACTCAATCTTCGAAAAGACACTTGCACCTTTCAATTAGTCGAATAAGTCATCAATCCTGGGTAACAGATATTTGTTCTTCACTGTCATCTTATTCAGTTGCCTATAATCAACACACAACCGAAGTGTGCCATCTTTCTTCTTAACAAAGAGCACTGGCGCTCCCCATGGTGATACACTCGGATGAATAAATCCTTTCTCTAACAATTCTTGCAACCGAAGCTTCAATTCTTTTAACACTAGTGGAGCCATTCTATACGGTGTAATGGATGCCGGAGTGGCACTTTGAACAATGTCGATTATAACTCAATTTCTCGAGGCAATCCTATAACTCCTCCGAAATACGGCCGATAATCACAAATTGTGGATGTCACATCAAACTCTCTAAATGACAACTTGATCTAATCTCCAAGAAATTCATACTCGCATTCTTGAAGGGCAATCTCTATAAACTCTATTCACAATGACACTATGCCTAAGTGATTTGTCAACAAAATATCATACTTGCTTCACTCTTCAGACTACCTAAACTCAAAATGGAAGTACAAACATAAGAACGGGTCAACCCGATCAATCAATGCATATACATTAGTCTCAAAGATAGAAAAATTTACTAACTATAATATCCGTGCATCTTTTTGTCTTCCAATCGCTTCATTGCATATGCCCTGGGCCAGAGCACTGTATCCTCGTGATGCCTATATAGTTTGTGTCACTTGTCTCAACGCAATTGATGATACAACACTTTGTCATTCCCTTGCTGGCTTCTTCTCAGACCCATTGAAACTCCTAATTCCCCAAATCTCGTGATGAGGGAACGAACTCTAGGACAATCTTTTATCTTGTGCTCATTGGGTCCATAAGCCAAACAAGCACCTATTAGTCTCCAACACTCTCCTTTATGTCTCCTCCCACAATGTGTGCAAAAGGAGAAACTAATTCCCGAAGAAACTCCCTAAGGCACTAGCGGAATCCACTAAGGTCAGATAATAGTCTTACTACCGTAGCCCCGAGCTGATCCTTGAGTCAGAGGCTGATTAGGAACCCATGGTCCTCCTCGAATTTCTTACTCCGGTGGCCATAAGAACTTGACTGCCTAGGGTTTTTCTTTTCTTACTCCTGCCTTATTTCTTTTCTTTCATACTCTTCCTTCTTCACTCCTTTCTACATCTTCAAGGCACATGTCACACCTTTGAAAAGTCATGGCAAAATCCATGACATGGGCCCGAATATAATCATTGAGGGCCATCTTCAAACTTACAAGACTTCTCTTCTTCAAGAACTAGCATTTCGAGCATACTTGCTCAATCGAGGAATTCCTTGATATTCTGTATCACACTCATCCGTCTTTGCTTCAAATTTGAAACTCGTCCCATATTGCTCAAATAAATGTAATCTACATATTGCTTCCCGAATTCTCACAAAGAAGAACTCCCATGTAATACCCGTGGTGCGGTCCTAGTCACTAAAACCACCACCTGTTAAGCCCCATCCCAGTAAAGAAGCCGCACACTCTAAGTTCTCCTGTGTGCAATGCATTTGCCGCAGTGATTCTTTAGTTATTTCGAGCCACTCTTTCCGTCATGGCTCATCATCTTTCTTCCCAAGGAAATCCATGGGTCGATATTTTTCCATTCTCTCTATGGCTAACCACTAGGGAACAATTGCTCTACAGGCCATTTTGCAAGTGCCCTCGAGCCATTCATTGGAGGATATCCATAGCACCTCCTATCGCTTGACCTTAGTCATTCATCGGTGGAGCATGGGATGCTTGCCCACCATCCACACTAGCAGGACTACTTAGGCGACTTCCTGAGTCACCTCTGATCCTATGGGGTTCTGACCTAATCCTTCTTTCATCGCTTCACCTATTAATCGACAAGATCCGCATCGCAGTCACGCTATCCTTATATGCAAATGCAATGCATGTCATAAACAATTTTCAAAATCACTGGCAACACTAAAATATTTTTTAAACCATTTTAAAATCATTTCAGAATCATACCATGGGCTCTGACACTGATTTATGTAAGATCCCGATCACCGGTCCTGCATCCACCCGCCCGATTGGCTGATCTCGAACCAATGGAACTAGCCCTCACTTTCATTTCCAATCCAAATACAAAAAAAAAAAAATTCCAATACAATGTGAAGATTCTCAATACCAAATGCATTTCCAAATACTCATCGTATACATAAAAATATACATTAAACATTTTTAAACTAAACATTTTGTGGAAAGCTCCATCATTTTCGATAACTCCACATTTGTACTGTCATTTATAAACATCGTGAGTTCACATCAAAAACATTTACAAAATAGAATTAGAGTTTAACTTTCACAAGATACTTTATACAAAAAGAGTAAATTCAATTTCATGCATGCGTGCGCGAAGTTTTACTTTTCCTCTGAATGGATTTGACGTTGGCTATGTGCTTGTGCGGTCTTCACTCGCACCTATTCACTCCTAAGATCAAGCAAGATTGATAAAAATAACAAGCCAAGCATTTTCATGCTTATGGTTCTATACAAAGCCTATTCTCTCATTTCATTTTAAATCGAAACACATGCAATATTTATAAGACAATGCTTTTGGTAAGGAATTTTTAATGACTAGTGCAAGATAATATGTATCAATATATTATTCAATAAATCAATTATAAATTAGTTGTCATCTTAAGTTATGCATTATGAGCGTAAATAAAGAAAAATCATTCAAAGCACAAATCGTACACTTTTAATCTCGCTGAGTCATTTTGCCCTTTATCGAATTTAACTTGTGCCAGGCAATGTGGATAACGAATCACCGCAAGACGGGTCCTATCACGCAGGTCAGATATATATATAAAAAAATATGTACTGGTCAGGTACAATTAACAGATACCGTCATGTTGGGCTACTTGATTGGTATGCTATATAGCATGCTGAACTAACTTTTATTGGTATACCAATTTATCCTTTAACTCAATTCTAACGTTAACATTCTTTAAGGGCATTAAAATCATTCAATACAATTTACAATAGTATATATATATATATATATATATATATATATATATATATATGCAGGATATGTATATATATAGATATATATATGGCATGATATATATATATATACATTTGTATGAAAATAGAACATTTTCACATTCAATTTTCTTATGCAAATTCGTCTCACAAGCCATTGTCTCAAATCACGAAACCCTGGTAAAAATTCAAATTCTTCGAAAAATGGTAAATGATAATTTTGCAAAGTTCAACCAAAAACTTTTATAGATCTTGATGACAAACTGATTTCACTCGTTGAATCGCTCGCAAAATCTAGCTATCACTATTAATTTTTAGTCAATTTGATAAATAAATTTCACGCTGAGGCACTGGTGTCAAAGAAAACGGCCAAGTGAAAGACATGTAATGTGACAAAAGTCACCTATTACATGTACTTATGTGACACATGTTGCATGATTAGAGAGAGAATGGGAATGAATGGCCTAGATCGCGCTGGCGTCAAAATCAAGAAAAGGGACATATCAGGAATTAATGGAAAGTTTAATGATAATAAGACAAAAGTTGAAATAAAGGTCATCTTCTCCATTTTTAGCTGACCAAACATGCAAAGGGCTAGAGGAAATGCTGGAGTGAGGTTTTGAGTTTTGCAGAGGAGAAAGAGCCCTTCTCTCTGCATTTCCAGCCAGCTGGGACTCACGGCTCTCGACGAGCAAAAAGTAAAGCCGTTTCCACGCGCGCGCGAGGGCTGCGCTGCGGACACCGATTCGGTGGAGTCTCACAACCCAAGAGGAGACTTTTCCTACTTGTGTTATTCTGGGCCAGCCATGTAAATGGTTGGCGATGTTCTGAGGCTTGGATTAGCCGTGTTTTCGGTTTCAAAACATTTGAACCAAGTAGAGAAAATCCCCATTATTGTGGCCGTGAATAGTGCCAACCCGATGGTTTCACTGTTCATGTGAATAGTGAAGTGATTTTTTGTGTGAATTTTTATGATGTTGAGTGATTCAAAATGAATTGCTTGTGTTTGTTAATTAGCTCATGTGAGCTATTTTTGGTGATATTGATGTGAATTTAATAACATGATTTATGTGGATTAATTATGATAGTCTATACATGTTTTATATATTAGCATGAGTTTGTTGGGATTGGCATCATGCATTCCATATGCACTGGGGCACCCTAGAATATTAAGAGTGAGTGCATGACATGAAATTGAAAGAAAAACAAAAATGTTTGTGAAAGGAATTTCGACGGAAGATTTTCCAAAGAATTGTCTTGGAGAGTCGTCCAACGTATCACTTTGATGAGGACTATGACTGCTTTAGCGTTATCAAGGAAATCCAATTCCTGAGGGTAGTCCAATATTTTATCGAATCCTCGGTAGTAGTTTTCGGAACAATGAAATCTTTGTTTTGAAAACTGTGATTTACTCAAGATTTGGCTTAGGCATGTGCAGAGGAGCCTGAGGACTCCTGACATGGATCGCATGTGCATATCCGAGAGGTTCATGTAATCAAGCCGGATGCATTGTTTGGCTACACATGTGCACTAGGTGGGGAGTAACCCATGTAGAAATTATCACTACTAAGCCATCACCCCTGTCGAGGGATCACTATTTAAGGTACCTACACACTAGAGGTCATAAGTAGAATAAAGCCGGGTTGTGGCTTTGGTATTATTTTGTAAAACATGTATTAAAATTCTAGGATTTTATATATGTTTGGTAAAGAGTAATTTATTAACTCTTGAACTATTGTATATAGTTGATGTATTTTGTGAGTATTGGATGCAGGGCCCAAGTGGTCATTATTTTACTGCATGTGGACCTCAGGTGGTCATTGTTAATTGCTGGGACAGGTTTTGTACCTTGGGTAGAGCTCCCGACAAAGGAGACTTCATCGATTGCGGGAGTGATACGGTTACCCGACATCCACTAGTATTCCGCGGGTTGACGGGTTATCAACGGACCCTCGGGAATGGGGCGTCACAAATCACTTACAACAAATCATTTCAAACACAAATCAATATGCACTTTCTTGTCAATCATTTCCAAAATTCAAATCATTTCGTAATTATTCAAATATTTTAGAAATAGAGAGAGAGTTTGAGAGCAAACCAAAAATCGTCGCTTTGATTCCAATCTTCGGAATCTCGACTTCAATGAGGGCTTACCTCCTTGTCAGCCCCTATTCCAATACAATGACAATCACATATTAGTCGGTTATTCTAGGAGTTCTGTGACACCCCAACCCCGGGGGTTCCGTTGACCACTGTCAACCTGCGGAAACCTGTGTGTCTCAGATCATGAGACTGATACATGAGTAAAAATGGCCACATCGGGCCCATACATCCATACTCACAAAAATATAACCAACTATATTACAATAGTTTCAAGAGTTAACATAATTTTATACAACACATTAAAACTAGTTCGCTCTAATATGTACACAAAACATGAATCAAGGCCACAAATCCGACTCGCTTCATAATCTCACTTAAGGAGTCAGCCATTCTTCTTCGAATGTCTCAGACTGTGCGGGGTTCCTCTATACCTGAAAGGCCCCGTGACTGAAAGGGGGATCCCACGACGGGGTGAGCAATGCTCAGTAGTTGAATTCTCCTACCAAGGCTACTCTCCACCTAAAATGGGTACAACACAACATCCACATTCCATACAATTTACGATGCATACATGGAATGATTTATATCATGCATGAAATGTTTCTTTGCCCTTACCTTGAGTCACTCACCGACTCCTCATTACACGCCTATGCCAGTGTGTGAATTGCTTCACTGTAATGCCAATGACACCCAAATACCGAGCCTTTGTCGGCTCACCTACACCCAATGCAATCTACCAATGGGTAACCCATCCTGATTCAATCCCAACTCCTATCACTCAACTCTAGGTCAAAGTAACAAACACGACCGCTGTTTTCTCTCTGTGCAATGTAATCCTTCGGATAGTACCACTGATCTCCTACACCTGCAAAACCTTTCGAATAGTACCACCGGGTCTCTCACACACATTCGGTCTTTTTACACCCAAAAGTTCCAGGACGCCAACGCACATTGGGATTATTTCTCATTTTATAATTAACTAAGAGTCTTATCGGACGAGGTCCAAAGACAACTCAACCTACATTCACCAAGAGTGGTGAACAACCGCATTCATGCACCCACAATTCCACTGACATATATCATCGTGTACATGAATGCAACTGATAATTCAGATATCCAATTTCAATGGCTCACAATTATATTTCATATAATTCAATCATTCATGTTAACACATCAATTAGCATGCATTAACATATCAATTCCCATACACATTTCAAGCCATTCAATTCAATCAATAACATGCAAGCAAAACACATGGACAACTTTTCATCCAACATCAAACCCGGACTTTTAACAAATCCCATGGTCAAGACGTGGGCCGGCCCATGGACAACCCCTATCAAGCACTCCAAGTGACGTACCACCATCAAGCACGGCTCCACTTTGGAACCAAAATCCATGGCCATTTCCGACATCACAACACCCAAACCATTTTCATGGCCTAAACAAAGAATATCCATGCAGAAGAAAACCCCTACCTCTCGGAGTTTGTCGAAACTCCACACTTCCGGCACCCACACGTAGCTCTTGCAATGGGGATCAACTTTGCCTCTTTCCTCGCCGGAGTTTGACGGTCCGATGAATGGAAAATTTAGAGATAAGTGAGAGCTTCTCACTCTAAAGAGCCTCTCTCTCTTTCTCCTTCCTTTTCTCTCTCCCCCTCTTCTCCCCAAACCGGTTGGGAGAAGATAGTGGTCAAATGGGAGAGTACCCTCTCTTGCCACATGTTAGCCTACTATTGGCTCATTTGGATTACCCTATCCTTTTATCCGTCTACTTTGGATTTCCATCCAATCCCATGGTGCCACATGTCCACATGGGCCCCACTTAAGCTCATTTGTTTGACTTATCCTGCACATGACACGTGGCAGCTCTTGAGCCACTCACAAGGTGCCAAGTGTCCCACACCACTCTCGGTGCCTCGAAAAATGTGAAATTCCAACTGTCTCGGAATTCGACGAAATTCAATGTGATAGCTAGATTTCACAAGACGATTCCAACGGTGAAGTTCGTTTCGTCATCCAAGATCTAAAAAAATTCCAAATTTTGACCGAAATTACCCTTTTTAAGAAAATTAGGATTTTCTTGTGGTTTCACAAGTTCTATTTTCAGTAGGAATTGGAATCATCTCCTTTGGATAACCCAATCTCAAGTTACGACATTTCAATACCAAACTAGTCGATATGCCTAGCTCACTGGATCACCCACTGTTTTTTTTCGATTTTTGCAGTCTTAACTCCATAAATTAATAATGGTTCCTTCACTCATTTGAAGTTATGGTTCTAAGGTTTCTTCTCCAATTTGAATAATCCAATTTGGATCACCCAAACTCAAGTTACGACATTTCAATGCCAAACTAATCAATATGCCCAAACTTCACCGGATCACCACTATTTTTTCACTTCGGGTCTTAACTCCATAAATTGGTAAAGGGTTCCTTCACTCATTTGAAGCTATGGTTCTAAGGTTTCTTCTCCAATCAATCATCCACCCCATTGATTACCCAAAATCCTTCAAGTTACAGAATTTAATACAAACTAAATAATATGCTCACTTCAATCGGATCACCCACTGCTTTTTCGATTTCCGTGGTCTTAACTCCATAAATTGTAATGGTTCATTCACTCATTTGAATCTATGGTTCTAAGGTTTCTTCTCCACTAGAATCATCCACTTGGATCACCAAAACTCAATTTATTGGGCATTTACATCTGTGACTAATTATAATTCAGAAAACATAATCATAGATAGCTCCACTTTGATGTATTTGAACTTAAATACAATTTAATTATACTTTCCAAGTAAATTATTCCTCTAGAAGCTTAGCTTACCTAGAATTTGAATTACCACTTGAGTGAAAACTCAACTTATAATACAAAGACCACAACTACACTCCAAAATGTAGTACACCAAGTGAGCTACCCGAACTCAACTTAAGCCCATATTCGGAGCCCATATACAATTTGTCTTCAGTCCCTTCTATATATTTGTAGCCCTATCTCTTATGGTTCTTTACCAATTGGAATACTTCATTTGGATGATTATAATTCAATCTATAGCAAACAAGAAATGGGTTTTAACAATAAATTATTGACAGATTTTTGAAAACTCCAACATTTCCTTTACAAACATTCCTCAAAAACCAATTCAAACCAATACCAATCAATAATACACTTCAAAACTCCAACCCAACACAACCCCAAAATCGATCTAAACCAATCAAAATCACCTTTACATAAGGTTAAGGTTTTTCCTCAACCAAAACACAAGAAAAGAGGTTAGGGTTTAGTTTTTCTTACCTTTAAGCTCTCCTTCTTTTCTTTCTTCTCTTCCTCCTCCTGGGATCACTTCATCTCTTGTTTATGAAGAAATCACTAACAATGGCTTCCTTCTTCTCTCTCATCCTCGTGTCTCTCTTTTCTCCAAACCCAAATGCACAAATGAGAAAGAAAGCCTTCTATGTAAGACCAAATTTGGTCTTATGTCCAAATCCTTCATATAAGGCCTAACACTAATTCCCATTTCTCATTATTCTCATTTTAAAGCTTCATTTCACATTCATTTTTCATTTCATTTCATTTCATTTCATTCATATTTTTAATACTACACGCCTCATTTAGGACCCTTGGGTCCCCATTTGACATTTTTACTAAATTTATTCGCTTCTCAGAATTTTCCTAAGTTGTATATTTTTCGCTCTAGAATTTAAATTCCGGAAAAATTTCATTTACTTTATTTTATACCCTAAACATGTTCTGAAACTATTAGGGTATTTTTAGGGCGTTACACAATATTTCAATAGAAACATAGAACCAAAACCACTAAAAATCTTAAAGGATAAACAACATCCAGCAGAAGCTGACGAACACTAAAGCCTATACATTTGATAGTTGAGTCACACATTTGATATTACCATTTGCACTATAATACCTTTGACTCAAGTTTTACAACATACCGATTTTACCATTAATTTGATTATCATTTTCTGGGTCATATACTTTGCTCTTTCGAATCTCCCAAACATAAATTAACACCGACGAAAACCAAACCATCATACTGAAACGACACAACCACCCTCCGCACCATGATGACGACAACCATAAGCACACAAAGGCGACTACAGTCACACACGCACCAAGGGGACGACTAAATCACGAAAAAAAACATATAAAAACCTAAATCTATGTAGAATAACTACTTTATTGAGAAAAAAAGATGGAAAAGAGGTGTAGAAGGATGATTTTCCTGCCAAGAATGAAAAAAAATCACCCCTCCTTACTTAAAGAAAAGAGGCTAACAGAGAAAAAGTTGAGAGAAATTGTGACGCCCCAAAAACTCCTGGGGTCCGTCAGACTACCCATCAACTCATGGACATAAGTGGATGTCTGGGTTACCCGACGCCTACTTCGTAAAATCGCAGAGTCTCCTTTGTACAGAGCTCTACCCAAATACGTATTCGCAGATAATTGCATTCCAAATGTGTACCAATATAATCCCAACATGAGTAAACGCCTTCGGGGCCCATAATACAATACTCATCACAATATATCCAAACTATATCCAATAGTTTCAAGAGTTAATAAACTACTTTATACAAATATATATTAAAATGAAAAGAATTTAATACATGTATTATTAATGTGACACCAGCCACATCCCGCTTCTGGGAACACTCAAGGACGAACCGTCTCGCACGCTCCCCTCGTACTGCAGAAAAGAGGGGGTCCCACGGACCCGGTGAGCCAAAGCTCAAGAGGAGAATTGCCCCAAGTGGGCTAACACTTACCCCCTTAAGTGGAAGGCAATGTTCCAATTAAACACGCATTCAAGCAAATGCATGATCCTACTTGGAATGTCTACATGACTAACTCGCATCCCGAGTCCTCATCGACTTCCCTCACACTCGCCTAAGCCTCGTATGAGAATTATTAATTTGTTTATTCAGGACAACCTCCGATGTATATATCAATCGGGTCATCCACGATTGATATATTTATTTGCTTCAGGGATTCACCGATGAATATCAATTGGCCGTCCGCCGATTGATATTTTATATTTGGACTACCCTCCGATAATTAATGTTTTCAGACAACCCTCCGAACCGCTTTCTAGATCATCTCATGCACTCACTCCTATAACTTATAGTGGTGTTCCAGTTGTATGTGGAATGCATGTATGCCAGCCCAATACAATTAATCACATGCAAAGAGAGTATAAATATGAATATACTGCATAATTCAAATCACACACCATGTTATGTAATTGTACAACTTCATACATCAAAATTAGCTCACTTTGGGCTAATGATCAAAACACGAGTACTCCCACTTAAATCACTCGCCAAACATTGATATCTGCCATTTTCAAAATATACTTTTTGTCACTATTTCTATGGAACAAGAAAACCTAGGTTTTACTACTCAAACACACATTCATCTACCTGCTCACTTAGTGAACTGCTCTACTACCATTCCCGGCCTTTTTTCAATTCATGCTACATTAACACATGATCTCACAATAAGCCACCCAAATAGCTCCGTGACAGCCACGACCGGTCCACATGGGTCTCAAAAATTTAACAACCCTGCTCCAAGATTCGAATCGATCAAACGGCCCCTCACTACCATTCAACTCAAACATTCACAAAGTGCTTAAAGAGGGAATAAAACCAAGTAGGAGAAAACTCCTACCTCAAGGAGTTTGAAGAAACTCCCTAAATCCGTACCCACGGCCCTCTCCGTAGAGCAAAGCCCCTTCAGATGCAGCCGCCGACGACGGATCTCCCAGATTCTGGTAGAGAAGCGACCTTCACTCTAAAAGAACTCCATTGGCTTCACGTGATCCCCAAATCCTCTTCCCACATTTTTTTTCTCATTTTTGTTGGAGAAGACAAGTCACTATTCCCATTTTTTGTCTTTTTGTGACTTAAACAACTTAAACGAACATTATGTCCCCTGCACTTCAGATTTGATATTCCCACGCTCATTGCCTATTTTCCTATTTTCTCTACTCATGCCACTTATGGCACATGAGTACATGTTATATGTGACTTTCGTTGCATCGAAAATCATTTTACGGCACCCGAACCGCGATGCCTCGAAAAACGTGTCAACTCCGACTATCTCGGAATATTACGAAATTTTACGTGCTAACTAGATTTCGTGAGACGATTCCAACGGTGCAATCCGTTTCATCATCCGAGATCTAGAGAATAAATTCCAGATTTTTAATCAAATTAACAATTTTGTAAGCAAAATTACGATTTTGCCCTTTTTCCATAAATTGGAATTTCTCGGGTCTTACAGAAATGGGGGCTAGGGTTTGATTAAAAAATTAAATAGTTAATAAATTTGTAATTTATAAATTAAAATTAATTTGATAAGATAAAGAATATATATACATTCCAATCAAATAAAGTCTTAATATAAAGATTAAGCATATCAAATTTTAAGATAAATAAGTTATTAAGATAAAAATGTTAATATCAAAATTTTATTTTAGTTATAATAAAACATGCTAGAAACAATTTTAATTTTCATCATAAATTAATATAAGTATATTAATTTCTAATAATTTTGGATTTATAGATATTTAAAAAAAATCCTCCGATATATTTAGGTTATAAACGTAAAATCCAAGTGTCGATATATTTATCAAAATCGATGTTTTTATCCTTGATTGAAAGTCATGGTTCATGGCATTATTAACAAAAAGGAAAACCAATTTAAGATTGTATTTGCCTTTTAAAACTTACAAGGGAAAATGCAAGGAAAAATGAATAATAAATAAAATAAAATAAAATATTAGCAAGAAGTAAATAGGAATCAAGTGTGCTTTATACTGCTTCACAAGAGAAGTTATTGTGCAATTTATAAATGAAGACTTCACAGGACATGTGCCATAAGCAAAGTAGCTTTATTTTTTGGAAACTAAGTATAGCAATTTTTTTTTTCCAAATTCTTTTTCCCACCTTCCCCATCTCCCCGAGCCAAGAATTTATGCTTTTATCGTGAACAGAATCATCCTAAATTCTTCAAATACTTCTTTCTTTTGATCTGAATCGCTCATCGTTTGACTATTAACCAGAATTGACATCGTGAATATCAGATCTTTTACTCCGCACACTAGATCTTATTATGTTAGGGCCAGTTAGGTTTATGTTTTTCAAAACAGTTTTCTGTTCTTAAAAGTAAGGAAAACATAGAGAACATGTTTGATTTTCAATTTTTTACTGTTACAAAAAACACAGAAAACATTAAATCAAAATTTGAAATGGATGCCTCAATTTATTAATCTCTCAAAGTGAAGCCTACTTCATTCAGTCAAACCACTCATTTTTTGGAACATGCCAACCCAACAACATGTTACTTCTTCCCCTTATCCTTATCCTTATCCTTTCTTTCACTTGAAATATTGGCTTTATTTTCATCCATCCATTCACTTTCAAGGAAGCAATTACAAACCCAACAATGGTCGTGGTCAAATCCATCTTCTTCTTCTTCATCTTCCTCTTGCTGCCATGTCTATCTTGGTCTTGTCCCGAATACCAAAAGCAAGCCCCCCTTCTGTTCAAGTCCTCCGTACTTGCCATTAATTCTTCATTGCACACCTTGGATTCATGGGACTCAGCCGAGTCGTTGTCTAGCTGATAACGCCACTAGAGTTCTCCTTCAAATTCAACCAAGTGTCATGATCGGTCTCCGTCTCTTTACCTTTTCGCACGCCTATGCTCTTCTAATTGGCCGGGCGCCGTCTTTTGTTTATCGATGTTCGAGGATGCTTTGACATCTCCTGCACCCATATATGATCAAATTCCAAAGACTCGGGTTTGGTAACCTCAGCAACTCGTTCACCTCGAATTCTTAGTTGAATTGGTTTAATGATCCATTCCTTCTCAACTCTTTCTCGTTGAGACATCTTCAAGATCTTGATTCAGGGTTTGAATTCGCTTCCAAGGTGGCCTAAGTCCTATAGGCTCTTTAAGACTCGAGGATGTTGGTCTGAGTTACAATCGTCTCAAAGAAAGAACCGAAGAGATTGGAAAACCTCACAAAGCTTATGTTAATTCATTGATATAATAAATTCTCCAATGTCATTTCTTCCATTTCGCATTTGGTGGAGCTGGAACAATTAGATTCGAGCTTACTAACAAGCTATCTACTGAAATCCCTTAACGACATTGAAATTTATCCAACTTGTCCTCTTTGCGACTGAGGAAGAACAAGTTGACAGGTGGAATGTAACACCCCGAAATATACCCTAGTTGTTTTCAACATGTTTAGGGTATTTTGTAAGCATAATTGAATTTTTCGTAAATTTAATTCGAAAATATGGAAAGTTAGAAACCCGAAAATTTTATACAACTAAAGGACAAAATCGTAAATTGTCCAAAAAGGGGTATCAAAGACATGGGTTAATAAGTTAGAGCCGAAATTATAAATAATAAGAATTGTAATGTAAGTGCGAAGTTGGAGGAATAAAAGCTAAATAATCAAAAACCTTCATTATAAAGGGATGTGGGAGACCAAAAATGCATTTTTTTTGGTCTCGAGCAAAGTCTGAGAGGAAGGAGAGGGAAGAGGAAGGAGAAGAAGGAAGAAGGGAGAAACCCAAAAAAGTCAAGGTATGGATTCTTGTATACATGACTTTGGTATGATTTTTGTACAAGAATTTCTTGGAATTATGATTGTTGGGTTTGCCTTGAAGAGTAAGTGGTTCCCTTTTCTAGGGTTTTGTTAGGAACCCATCTTAACTCTAGAATTAAGGAAGTTGGTTGAAAATCCTAGTTGATCATAATTAAATATGGAATCCTTCACAATTCCAAAGTTTTGGTAGAGTGGGTGAATCTTTGGATTCTTTTGTCTAATTAAAGGCGTATTGGGGAGTTGTTTAAGAGGATTCCATGTTAGTTTTGAAGAAGAGGATGTAATAGGGTGATCTATGGAAGAAAGTGCATGAAAAATGGGAGAAAATACACATTACAGGCAATTTTCGGTGACATGTACCAGTGCGCCTTTGAACCTGTACGATGCGAGTTTGGGTTACAGTGGTTTTTGACGGCGTAATGCCGTGCAGTCGGACACATGCGGGGTACACTACTACTCTATTTTGACCAGTGTTCAGTATTTTAGCCACATAACATACATTTTCTTATCAGGTTGAGTGATTCAAGTGGATAACTAAACTATACTTCAAGGAGAAACAAACATCCAGAAATAGAGCTCGGAAAATTCGGACTCTAAGTGGCCCATAAATTCACTCAAAGTGGGGCCATATTCCAGCCCAATTCTGCTTCATTTTTGCTCATAGAGTAGTCCGGATTGTTTCGAACGTATCTTGAGTTTCGGTACTCCGATTTGGGTGATTCCAGTTGGAGGAGAACCATTAGTACCTTAACTTTAAAGGAGTACAAAGAACCAATGTCAAATATGGAGTCAAGGCACTGGAAAGTGAGTATTTCAAATTGTCCCTCGGGTAAAATCGGTGAATTGACTAGTTTGGCATGAAAATGCCATAACTTTAGTTTGGATGATCCAATTGGAATGATTCTTTAAGTGAAATAGATTCATAGAGGTTTAGAATACATGAATGATGTGTGAATACATAGGCATTATCTTGTGCAGTATGTGAAATTCCATATGTAATATTAAGTTCTTTGAACTCATATAATTGTAAAGCGCCTAAGACCGGTTATTAAATGACCACGGCACTCCTGTCTTGATTGCTCAGGCATACAGTTAGTACCTCGGTACTCTGATTAGTGCTCAGGCACTCTGATTAATGCCAATTATTCTGTTAAGTGCTCTGGCACTCTGTCTGTTAAGTGCTGGCGCTCTGTCTGTTAAGTGCTCTACGGCACTCTGTCCTCATTAGTGTTCTGGCCTCTGTTCATTATACGGCAATCTACAGCATTACTCGGCACTCCGTCTTATATAGTATCTTGAATACTTATTGTCTTTATGTCTTACACTTTATTAGCTTTGGTTTAGGTAGTCGATAGTTATATGATAATAACCTAAATAATAAATAAGAGGAAACGAAGGTGTATTGTTACGATGCATGTCTGCCTACGGGTATTTACGAGATAGAATAAGTTCTATAACTCCTACGAGTCTCGAGATAAAGCATAGTCTGTTATAAGCATAAGTTTGTATAAGTCAGTGATATGAATGCATGAAATTTATGATATCACGCTGTTGATATATCTTTGACATAAAATGTGTACATTATATTATATATGTTCCCACTCTAAGGCGTAAAGTAGCATGGGTTTGTCAGATGTAGGTACGGGAGAGACGTTCGAGAACTTCCGCATTCTTGAGCTGACACCACGAGTAAGGAGTTCATCATATGTAGGTTTCGCACTCTGATCAGTAATTGTAAATGTATAGTTTTGAATATGTAAATGGGACTCAGTACTGTATATGTGTGACACTGTAAACACCACTACGGTGGTAGTTTTATTTTGGACTTTTGTATATGATGTTGATACATTATAAGACTTGGATATACCAATGTCTAATTAAGTAGGTAAAGAGTCCCAGTATATGTTCTACTTTTGAACTGGGTTCGGATCCATGAAGCGGTCGAGGGCGTAGAAGCAGAGTATGAACATAGAATCCTACTTCGATGCAAAAACTGAACAAGTTGGATTCACTTGACTTTGAAGGAAACCTGCTCACTAGAGAAATTCCATTATGGTTATTCAATTTCAAAGACTTGTAGGCTTTTTATCTTGGAGGAAACAATCTTACTTGGAATAACAATATGAAGATGGTACCCAAGTGTAAGTTGTTCAAATTATCTCTCAGATCTTGTGATCTACAAGGAGAAATTCCATAATGGATTTCTACCCAAACTCTCTTTTCCTTGATCTAAGCAATAATCGGCTCCATGGACCATTTCCACAATGGCTCGCTGAAATTTATTTTGTTTATGCTTATTGTCTCCCATATGACACACCTTTCTCTTCCCGATCTGGATTATAAGTCTAGCTCTCTCAGTAATAATTTTCTAGGGAGTTGCAGAAAATAGTGGAGATGCATAGTTTCCCGGCATTCTAATGTTAAGATGAAACAAGTTTTCTTGACACAATCCTCGATCCAAATACTCCCAATTTTCAACCTTGAAATCTTGGATGCGCTACGATAAATCGACAACATTTTCAGTTTTGACCATCAAGTGAATCTATGAGTACTGGCCAGATTTCTCATCAACCAATTCTCAGGTGAGAGTTTAAAAAGCACCTTTCCTCTGAGACTTTGAAATTCTTTCATTGGGAGGTAACAAGTTTTTGAGGGCCTTGTGAGCTGGCTAAGTAGAAATCTTAAACGTCTCGGGCCGGACAACGTCTTCGGGTTAATTACCCAATATTCTTCTCCAAATCTCAATCTCTGAGTTCACACGAGAACAATTCCTTTGAGTTTCAATCAAGACTATTTCCAACCTAAAAAATCTCCAGATTCTTGATCTCTCAAGCAACAATCTCATAGGAGAAATCCCTAAAGAGTTTGCTAATCTCAGAGGAATGTTAGGGGCACAATATCTATAATCACTTACTTTTGTTGATATTCTTTTATCATCAAGGTTTGGTTTCAACAATATTGCAGTAAATGAGCTAATAGTTTATTGGAAGAAGTCGAAGCAATGTCTCCCAAGTAACAACCTAGAAATGTACTTCTTGTTAGATTTGTCTAATAACCAACCATCCAGTGAAATCCTAGCCTCGCTAGGCACTCTTAAGGCTCTTAAGATGATCAACCTCTCTTATAACAAACCTTCGAAAATACCAGAAGTTTATGATTTATTAAATGTAGAGGGCTCTGACTTTATCCTAATGAACAAACTCTCTCGGGTCCTTATCTCCTAATTACGAGCTTAAAAGTCATCTTATTTTTAATCCATTTTTCGTTTCGATTTTCATCCAAAATGAATAATTAATATGCTAGAAATACGAAGAAACTCACCAATTTGTTATTGGCCAGGGAGTGTGAAAGAAAGAAGAAAAAGCAGTATAAAAATGCAAGACCGTGAGTAAAAATGTAGAAAATGGCAGGGCGTAATGAAAGCAACCGGGTTAACTAATGTTGCGCTGGGCTCGCATACCCAGTTATGATGTCGCCGACATCAGAAAATCAAGGAAATTTGATGCGCGCTGGCTGCGACTGGCCAAGTTAGGCAAATGAGGACTAACCGTAGACTTATGAATGATGTCGCTGATTAACAACGTGGATGCCGCTGACATAGGTTGATGTCACAGCATGTTGATGGAGGTCGCGACAAGAGAAGCGCCGCTATGACGCTGTGTTTGAAAAGATGAAACCGGCAGACTTAAGCAACCGCTGAAGCCTCCTGGGAGACATAAGCTGATGTCGCTGATAAGAGATTAATGTCGCGGCATAAGACGTTGCTCGCTTGAAGGTTGCGCTCCAAGTTGATATCAAGGACAAGAGATTGATGCTCGACATAAGAAGACACCAATGGAGCCGCAAAGACATGGTCACGACAGACTTGGCGGCCGCGACATCAAAAACTAACAGCTTTGAAACTCAAGTAGAGGTGATAGAAAGTGGATGTCGTACAGCAAGAATTGATGTCACGATAAGAAGACACCGCTCAAAGTCATAGAGACTTAAGTTGATGTCGCTGACAAGAGATCGACATGTCGCGACATAAGAAGACATCGCTTGAAAGTCGCGAAGACATGAATGATGTCGCGACAAGGGATTGATGTCACAAATCGTGAACGTACAGCTTGAAACCTGCAGTTCCTTAAGTTGATGTCGCGACAAGAGATTGATGTCGCGACATAAGAAGACACCAGTTCAAAGCTGCAGAGACTTAAGTTGATGTCGCGACAAGAGATCGATGTCCCGACATAAGAAGACATCAGTTGAAAGCTGCAAAGACATGAGCTGATGTCGCGACAAGAGATCGATGTCGCGACATCGTGAACGAATGCTTGAAACCCGCAGAGGTGAGCAAAGTGATGTCGCGACAGTGATTGATGTCGCGATACAAGAAGACACCCGCTCAAAGTCAGCAGATTTAAGTTGATGTCGACAAGAGATCATGTCGCGACATAATAAGACATCAACTGAAAGTCGCAAAGACATGAGCCGATGTCGCGACAAGGGATTGATGTCGCGATCGAACGAACAGCTGAAACCTCGTACTTAGTTGATGTCGCGACAAGAGATTGATGTCGCGACATAAGAAGACACCAGTTTAAAGCTGCAGAGACTTAAGTTGATGTCGCGACAAGAGATCAATGTCGCGACATTGATTCCTTGTCGCGACATAAGATGCCTTCAGGAAAACAAAGGAATGTCATGACTTATTGATAAATGCCCGCAACGCGCCAAACTAACTAATGTCGCGACAGTGGATTTCCAGGTCGCGACCAACAGCAACACGGGCCACCCACTTGAAATCCACAAAGAATGCATCGAATTAGGGCCCAACCGAGAAACCCTATAAATAAGCAACACTACCCAGAGAAAGAAGGTAGGCAGCTGGGCGGCAGAACGAAGATCTGCAAATGAAGGCTTCATTTTATTTTTCTTTTCTTTTCTTTTCTTTTATTTTCTTTTTCTGTTTCCGTCGTTAGAGATTAGATTATTTTAATTTTTCTTTGTTTTGTTTTATTTTATGGATCTGGATGTTATCGTTTTGAGTAGAAGTTGAATGCAGAATTCCATTCTTTTCAAATTACTACCTGGAATGTTTGAAGTTCGACAAATCGGAATTCGAATACTTTTCCAGCTTCTCAAATTGCGCTGTTCTTATGATCGTAGGAACGCCAGAGGTGTAATTCAAGAATCGAGAAACCCAGCTCCATTACACATATTGATGATCTGATGTCAGAAATCTTGTGAATTTCGCTTATGAATTTACTCGTTATGGGTTTAATGTTTGATCTGAATATCGCTCTTATACCCGTTTTAAGATTTGTTTCATCGCTTTGATTTCAAGGGAGGTCCTCTCGAGTGACATAGAAGGCATTCCCGAGTTATGAACATATTTCAGCGTATATTAACCTCGTTATTAGAGATATACTGAGCTTTGTAAGTTTACTTAGATAAATCCTCTTCTCACTTGAAATCAAGAATGAGTTGAATGAGTTATCAATTTAAACAAGCAGAGAGTTCACCTCAATTCGAATAGTGAAGTCAATCCCGTGTTAGCTGAGATCTAATCAAGGAGAGGGTGATCTATTCTAATTTAGAGGAAGAGTAACCAGGAAGTTGTATATCCTTGCTTGAACGATAACTGGGAGCTAAGGTTTGTTAAAATTAATAAATGGGTATGAAGTATTGCAAAAGAAAAATACCTAGATATGGAAGTCCTTATTAGGAGTAGTCATCTAATTCCTCGTTCGAAAGAATCATGAAAAATTAGATAATTAATCGTGGAGTGTGGAGAGATCCAAATTGTATCGCTTAAACGCCTTGGACAGATTTTAAAACCCGAACACAAGCAATTTTATCAAGCAGCACCACAGAATTGATACTTCACAATAAAAGAAGAAAGTTCTTGATGTGTCCTCTAAAAAGATAACTATTCAGCTTCCATTTATTTTCTTAAATATTCATTATTCCTTATTCTTTAGATTCGCCATTTGATTGTTCATTCTTTCCTTATACTTGTATATTTCATACCTTCTTGCCGGATCACAATGTCATGTTATAGTCCAAATAGTATGGAGCTCGAAAGTAGTCATTACTTTTGATCTAGGGAATTTCGAGATCCTCGTGGATCGATATCCGGACTTATATCCATTTATTACTTGTTTAATTGCACCCTGCGTGGATATTGTGCCAAACCAAAATTGAAAATGATTTACTCTAGGAGATTTTTGATCTATATGGTCTCTACTTAACAAGTTTTATGGCGTCGTTGTCGGGGATTAGATATTAGTCCTTGGTAATAACGTCATAAATTTGTATATGTGTTTTGGTCTAAGTAATGTTTATATACCTGTCGGATCGAAAGAATTTAGTAAATCATCATTCACGAAAGAAGGAAATGCTAATTTGGACATTTTGAAGAAAAAGAACAAAAATAGCTTTTCAAGCAGTGGTTATTTTTAGCCACTAACCTTTAACAAACCATTGAAAATATTTGTTGACCAAACTAATCCTATTAATGTAAGTGTGTTTTGATTTCAGGGACAAAATTTTAATGGTCAGAAATGTAATCGATCCGATTCCAAACAGACATAGAATTAGAGAGAACACTCAGAAGCTTGAGAAAGATAAAGAAGGCAGAAAACTCAACCATGGCAGATGAAAGACAGGATCAAAACGAAGTACATAGAAGCGCCTAGAGCGCCTCCAATCACCGATACTATGGAGGACTTCGGAAGCCTATTATTCAAGATGAGTACTGGGTAATCAGCAACCAAATGCTATTGATGTAAATAATTTTGAACTTAAACCAGAATCCACTACAATGGTCCACAGTCACATCGGTCATCCCACTGGCACCCAAACGAACACCTGGGAAGATTTCTTAGGATGGCTAATACAAGGAAGCTGGAAACGGGTGAGACCAAGTCATCAAACCGCATCTATTCCCATTCTCTAAGAGATACAACAAATACATGGTATGAATATTTACCATATGGTTCTCGTACTCGGGAGGAGTTAGTGTAGGCCCACTTAGGTAGATCCCACCCCCTCACCCCGCAGGCGATAAATCATCGCGGTTTCAGCAGGGGGAAAGATGAAAGCCCGTATGTGCTGGGAAAGATTCAAACTATTGTCGAGAAGATGTCCAATGCATGGGATAGATCCAAGACTTTAATGACATCAGATATCATGCCTCAATGATATATCAAAAGGATCATCGATGCTTCATGTCAGGAGCATCTAAATGGAAAAAGTACAAGAGGCAAGAGTCGATTGAAGACTGGGTTAATGTAATACGAAACCCTTTGAATTTTCAAGAGGAAACAACAGAGGAAAGGGGATCATGGAGTCGAAAGAAGATGACAAATTACGGAGGCCAAGTCGATGCCATTATGCAATGTGGATGGACAAGCAAGAAAGGAAGACACACACCGCCCATGCGAGATAGGAGTAAATGAAAGAGTTATCATGGAAGGGTCGAGAGCCATCGAAGAACAATTTATGATGCTAAAGAGGTTAAGTATCCAGAGCCAAGAAACTACCATTTCAAACCCAATACTAACCCGGCCAAAGACATTATCACCCAACACCGAGGAACCATGAGAATTTCATATGGTGTAGGGGCTTCACAAGGCCCAAGGCATGGGACAGTAACCCTCAACAGGTTAATAACAACACCAAGGTTCCAAGAAGAAAGAAGAGCGAAATGAACACATAAATTAATATCGTGGTCGAGGAGGGCCTAATCTTCAAGACCGGGAGCGTCGCAGCTCATGGGGGATAATAAGAAGTCAGTTAACCTCCATGAACAAGTTTGCACTGGAAGCAAATCATACCAATTCTCAAATTTTTCGTAATCACCAATGCATCCTCGAAGAACCCGGAGACACAAAAGTAGGGCAGCCGGGCCTTAACCGCAGCCGTGAGGAAAGATGCCTTCCTGCGACACAAAGAAGAATCCAAAAGACTCGTACGGTCGTCACCTGTGGATCGGGAAGAGTTAGAAAAGATGAAAGAAAAAAATGACAAGAACAAAGGTTAAGAAAGCCTTAAAGGAAGAAGCACTGGAGAAAAGAAAAGAAGGAGGGACAGAAGGACATCCAAGGCTCTAGACATGCAAATCCCATTTACAGACTGGCAGAATCAAAGATAGAGGGAGCGCTTGGTAAGGTTTTTGAAACCTTGTGGTTTTCAGAGATCAAGATGCCCTTTGGCTGTATGGTGACCATATGCCAGCCCTATGCAAAATTTCTAAAGGACATACCGAGCAAGAAAAGAAAGATAGTACAGGATTGTGGAATTCACCGCTACTCATAAAGGCCGTGATAAAGAAAGAATTGCCAAAAAGACTTAAGGATCCAGGGAGTTTTACAATTCCTCTGCATCATCGAGGAGTTGGAATTCAAAAAAAGCCTCGTGACTCAGAGCTAGTATAAACTGATGCCTCTTCGCTGCCAAGCAATTAAGTTTGTGGGAGGTTATTCCCACCACTATTACTCTTCAAACGGCGCATATATCGATGGTAAAACCCAAGGAGTCTTGAAGATGTGGCCGGTCACCATTGGAAATTTGTTTTCCCAATAGACTTCATCATTCTGGACATGGAAGAAGATTCACAAGTACCCCTGCTATTGGGGAGACCATTCCTAGCTACTGGAGCTGCCCTGATCGACATGCAAAAAGGAGTTCTTACCTTGAGGGTTGGAGAGGAAGCTGCTGCTTCAACTTGATCAAAGCATGCAGACATAGACATGGTACATAGAAAACAAACGAAGTTGATGATGTCTATACCACAACCCTGATGTTCACAATGATTGTAATGCTCAAACTTTTATCAATGAAATGAGATAAATTCCGCATATTGAGGATGACTACTCGATTGTCCATACAACAAGCTTACTCTATAGAAACTGTGGTTGGAGCTCGAAGGAAAACAAATGACAAAGGGGAAAATAATGAAAAAAGGGGGAAATTCATCAAGAAACCAGTGAAGAGGGGCTAGGTGTTGAAAGAGCTGCTAAGTCATTTGAAGTATGCTTACTTAGAATCACCAAAGAGAAAAATCAGTTGATTATTCCCGCCAGACTCCGTTGATGCCGAGGGAAACGAGATTGCCGAAAATATTAAAGAAGCATAAAGAGTCTATGCCTTGGTCCATTGAAGAGTTGAAGGGTATCAGTCCATCAATTTGCATGCACAAAATTTCGCTGAAGAAACTTCAAAGCCATCTCAGAGAACATCAAAGGAGACCGAATCCGATGAAGGAAGTAGTCGTAGCGAGGTACTCAAATCACACGCCGGGTTTTATCTGATGCAATTTCGTATAAATCTCGGGGCGAGCCCAAATTCATGTGGTTCCAAAGAAGCGGTGGGCTTACCGTGATCCGTAATGTAGAAAGAAGAATTGATTCCAAACAAGAACAAAGTGGGATTGTGATGGAGGTATGCATTGATTACAAAGAGCCGGAATAAACACCGTAAAAGATCATTTCCTTGCCCTTCATTGATCGATGTTGGATGATTAGCGTGACACCCCTCATTTTGCTTTGACGGGTATTCGTGATACAATCAGATTGCTATTGCACCTGAGGACCAAGAGAAGACCACATTCACATGCCCCTATGGTACCTTTGCCTTCAAAAGGGATGCATTTGGCCGTAATGCTCCTCGCATTCCAAAGGTGTAAGGATGTCAATATTCTCGACTCGTCAAGAGTGTTATGGAAATTTTTACGGATGACTTCACTCGTGTATGGATCCGGGGCTTTGATCACAGCTTGAAGAACCCGAAACAAGGCTTCAAAGATGCCAAGACAAACAACTAGCACTGAATTGGGAAAAATGCCATTTTATGGTAACATAAGGTATTGTTCTTAGGCATAAAATTTCTGCTACTGGACTGGAAGTAGACCAATCCAAGGTATCCATTATCAAAACTCTTGCACCACCTACCACAATAAAAGGAGTAAGAAGCCGGGCATGGGTCGGATTTTATAGAGATTCAATGTTGACTTCAAAAAATAGCCGTACCTCACTATGCAGATTAATGAGAAGGACAAGGTTTAATTGACGACTCGCAAGGCTGCTTTTGAAGAAATCAAGATCAAATCGCATGCACCCATAATGGCTGCACCGTAATGGGATCGTGGACGAAATAATGTGATGCCGCTGGATTTTGCAATGGGAGCTGCCTAGTAAGCAAGAAAGGAGAAAATATTCAGACCATATACTATGTTAGTAGAACCTTCAATGAAGCACAAGAAAATTACTCAACAACCGAAAAAGGAGATGCTAGCCATGATTTGCTTTGCAAAAATTCAGGTACACATTTGGGATCCCATGTTATTATTCATAATTTCCATCATGCAAAAGAATCAAGTACCTGATGTCAAAGAAGGAAGCCAAGATTGATAAGGTGGGTGTCGTTATCAGTAAGATTTTGACTTGAGATCAAGGATAAAAGGTGTGACAATGTGATAATCGATCACTGTCAAGAGTAGAAAGAAGCACTGCTGAAGAAGAGAAAGTAATATTAACAAAACTTCCTGCATTTGAGCAACCTGCTTAAAGTTTCCAACTCATGGTATGTCGATATTGTGAACTATTTAGTCAGGGAGTAGTTCCTTCATAATTCAAATTTACCAAATGTAAGAGAAACTCGAATCGACAAAGAAGGTATTATATTTCACGATCCACTATTATTTAAAAGAGGTGCCGGCGATAATAAGAAGATGTGTGCTAGAAAATGAACAAGGCAAAATTCTCAATGAATGCCATGCATCACCATACGGGGGGGCATTTTTCAGAGAAAGAATGTACCATAAGATACCTAACTGATTTTATCGTCCAATTATCTTCGAGATTGTGTCGAGTGGTTAAATTGTGATAGATGCCAAAAAGATTGAAATATCGCTGAGCAGTAATGAAATGCCCTAAGAGGTATAATGGTACACTCCCATGTATGGGGAATAGATTTTATGGGACCATTCCCACCATCATTTGAACTCTGACATGACTGCTAAAGCAGCTGATTATGTTTCAAATGGGTGGAAGCAAAGTGGCTTGTCCAAGGAATGATGCTAATACGCTGTGAGCTTTTATAAAAGAATATTTTGATGTATTTAGAATCAACTCAAAACTATCATTAGCGATGGGAATATTTGCAAACAAAATATTTGCAAACTCATGATGGTGTATGGATCAGAAGGAAGAGTCAGCACATCCTGTAATCAATGAAGCGCGTAAATTTCCAAATAAAGGAGATTAAAAGAATACTTGAAAAGACCGTGAGCTCAAGCAGGAAGGATTGGTATTCCAAACTCGATTTACGCACTTCGCTTACAGACTCCATACAAAACTCCCATTAGAATGTCCCCATACGAATTTTTCGGGCAAACCATGTCACTCACCGGAATTTGAATACAAGGCAATGTGGGCCATCAAGAAGTTGAACTTATTTAAAACCAGCGGAAGAGATTGCCCAATCAATCAACTGAAGAATTGAGAAATGAAGCCTATGATAATGCTAGAATCTACAAGGATAAGACAAAAGAAATGTCATGATCAAAGGATCCCGAGGAAAGAGTTCAGCAGGGAAACAGTTCAACTGCTTAATTTAGATTGAAATTGTTTCCAGGAGGTAAAGTTGGAAATCCAAATGGAGGGGCCATAAGAATGTTAGTGTCATACGCATTTGGGAGCAAGGACATTAAGGATCGGAGCATCGGAGAAGAATTCAAAGTCAATGGACAAAGACTCGAAGCACTATCTAAGCAGGAGTAAGGAATGGAAGAGCTCCAAAGAGTTATCTAGAAAGAAGAAGAACCAAAATAAATATCCAATCAAGGACTCAAAATCGAAAGAATGATGGAGGCAACCTATAGAAATTTAGTTTCGCTTAGATTTTGATTTTTTTTTTTTGTCGTAATTTCGCTTTTGATTAGTTCTTATAAAGATAGATTTAATTTTTGAAAAGAATTTAGTTTAATTAAATTTTGAATCAAAGAGGTCATAAGGCCGAAGACATGAGTGAGAGAAGCAACTCAGGACACTCCAAAGAAACTTAAATGTCATGACATGAACAAAGGGGGTAACTTTTCCCTAAACCAAACTCAGAAATATGGAGATGCCCCAATAAATGTCTAAAGGGAGTAGGATTAATAAAGGAATTCAAGTTTTTGTGATCATTAAACTAAGGGCATAGGTCATGATGTAAACAAAACTTGAAATGGAAGTCATAATGCATATTAATGGGCAACGCGAATATCTAAAGTTTAGCTTATGTCGCGCATAAACTTAGTATGTCGCGACATAAAAAGGGTCATGTGCCTACCACCCTCTTAAATGCCCTAAAATTAATGTTCTTAAATAAAAGTGAGGCTAAATTGATGTCGTGACAAGCGAATTTAATGAAATAATACTATCTACAAAAACTTGATTGAATCGCAACCGTTGGAGAACTTCTTCCCACTCACCCACTTAAACCGCTCATCCTCCTTTCCTTCTCGATTCTCAATTCTAACCCTATTCTCAAAAATCTTCGTAAAACTTTCCTTCTCAAGTCAAATGGCCGAAACCTCAAACCTTGTCCTTAACCCGGGAAGAGATCATGGAGGAATATGTGCAAACTGTAAGAAGAACCGGCTGTGAAGAATCCACAGTGATGATCACGTAACGGCTGTTCAAGTAGTCAAGAAAGAACGGACAAGGGAAAGGGAAAAGCAAGAGAAGAAGAAGTAGAAGATTTTGTGTCGAGGAAGCTGGTCCAACCTGAAGAAGCACTATGCCAACAAGGGGTTCAGACGTAAAGAAGATTCAGAACCCTACTTTTCACTTTCAAGGAGATGATCAACAAAGAGGTCGGGAAGCCGCGCATTATCAAAATCAAAGGCACAAGAGTGGTGAAAGAATTTTATGCAAATCTGGTAGGCAGGAAAGACAACACTGTGTTCGTCAGAGGAGTGTGGGTACCATATGGAGCCAAGGCCATTAACGGTTTCATGGAATGGCAGGCACGAAGCATGGGTCCAAGTTCAAAAAGCTCGAAACCCAAATTTTAAGAAGATTGCCAAAAAGCTCATCGACCTTAAAGCACAACTGGGACAGGAAGGAGGACCAAAACCCCTAATAGGGAAGCCTCACCGAGGAGGCTAAGGCATGGTTCTATTTCTTACCTCTGTCTTGTCCCAACCAAGCATGTGTGCACAAAGTGGAGAAAGGTGAAATAAAACATGTTGTATGCTATTCGGCGGTACAAGCTCAATGTAGGAATAGTAATTGAAAATTTCATAATGAGGTACCAAGGAAGGAAATAAGAGGGTTTGGTCCTCACCCAAAGAACAATAACCTGCTTTTATGTTTAAAGGTCAAGAAGGAGTCCGGAAGAAGAAGAAGAAGTCCCTATGACATCACCAATTCTACCGAAGATATGAGCTGGCGAACTAAACCAAAAAGAAAAAGGGGGTGTTGATTTCAAAACAAGGAGAAGAAGCCCGCCTGCAAGACAAGTTAAGAGGAGACTTGAGGGCTGCCGCCAAGAAGAAGAGAACCAGAAACCCTCCAAACACACTTTCACATTTGCGCACAATGGCATGTGGGATGAAAGAAGCCCCTTTAGATTTCCATCCTCTACTGCCTCCCCATGCAAAATCGTAACATTCAGAGAGTAGGGAGAAAGCTCAAGGGGAGCACAAGAGAAAAATTCAATAATGGAGGTCCTCAATGCTACGTAAGAAGATGAAGAAAAGGGAAAAGAGTGAATTTTGCAAATAAGAATCTGTGGAAGGAGTTTATGAAAAAGAGTTAAAAAGAAGAGATCAAAGAATGGGAAGACAGAACATATTATGAGGTTCTTCAAGAAGAAGAGAGGACTCAAGAAAGAAATGAAGGAAAAGAGATCGCGATCTTCTACGTAAAACTCAGCCGAGTCATGAATCTTTTTATAACAATCGCTTTGAGCGTGATTCTCGCCCTAACCATCATGAAGCCAGGTAGAACAGAAGCCAAACTGAGAACAAATCAAGGATTCAAATTTTTATACAAGTCTCACAAAGATTTTAAACAAAATCGATGATAGAGACAAGAAGCAAAAGGATAACTTACAGCAGAGAATGGCCAGGAAAATTCGACTTGATTAACAACAATCTTTCCAAATTTCTGGAAGTAATGACTGAAATGGAAAATGTCTGAATGGCTCGGGAAAGAGACAAGATGAGCTAAACAAGAAGGTTGATCTCTCCAATGAGATCTTCTAATAAGAACAAGTTTGAAAGCAGGAAACTAAGAGAAAGGGAAAGAAGGGAAATGAAATTTCCCATTCCAAATTACTTGAATAATTTAGACTCCGTGATCCCCAATATCTCACAGCTTCTTCCAAAAGAAAAAGATACTTCTTCCCAAGTCGACCTTCCTTATCCTTCAAAGCCCATACCGTTGTATCCAACATTTGCAATCGAACTAAATAAAATGATAAATTTGAATTGAATTGTTGTGTTACTTTGGTTTGTTAAATTTTGTGTTGCTTGTGGTTGCATAGTCGGGGAAAATAAAAGTAGGAATTAGTTCAAGAATAAAATCGCTGAGATGTAATAAGTCAATTGAATGAAGCGCTAGGATTAGGAATGTCGAAATGCACAAAATGCATTGCGGCCAAATGACGCCTTAATTGAAACACAAAGTGCAAAAGTGACTTAAGTCTAACCGATAAGTCCGTATCAGAGGAAGGTAATACAATAGAAGTGAACAAAACATATTTTCGAAGCTCAGGGTACGAACAAGAAGTCAAGGAACCCGTTGAATATCAATTAATTTAACTACTCATCAACAAAAATGAGTCAAGGAAATCCCACGGTTAGTCACAACTATTCAATCCAAATTTAGAATTTGTTAGATTATTGATCGAGGCGAACTTCAGTGATACAAATGGACAAGAGATGATGCGCCATTCGATAGTTCGGTTTTCATTCTAGCCATCCCTATTCATATGTCAAGATGCATATACCTTAGTTCCGTAAATTGAGCCAAACAAGCTTATTCTTCAAAAATGTCAATGGAAACCCCAACTCATCCTAAAAATCAATCCTTCAAGAAAGAACCCATATTTTCCGTGAATTAAGGAGTAAGAAAGAAATGAAGTTCGGGGGAGTATATGTTTTCGAGGAACTCAAGGAGAAAAATATAGGAAAAAGGAATGAAAAGAAAAAGACAAAGAGTAGAAAAATGCAATAGAAAAGAAAGCTCTTATAGGATAAGTTTTGACCTTCGAGGCCTAACTCTTCGAACAATTAAGTTCTGTAGTGTTTCAACAATCTAAAATTTAATAATATCTGGTATGGGAGCTACTAACCCAAAGTTCGGCGAAGAGTGTTAGAAAGTCTAAAAGGTAAACATTGCACTATCCCCGAATGGCAGGACAAACAAAGGAAATTTCCTATTGAATTACAAGTGAGAAATAGGGGGCATACAGTTCTGAATTGAAGCAATCAAAGAGATGTCCCAAACATGAAGTTTAGGGGAGTTTATTAAAGAAACTACAAGAAAGAAAGGGCAGTAGTGAAAAGAGGAGAGAAAAGGTTCAGGGTAATCTTAACCTAAAAATTCCTTCCATCCCACCACACTAAGCCTAACAATATAAGCCTGGGAAAAAGACATGATCGATCTCAAGGTCGGAATTACCTACATTAAGTGAGATCAATATGAACAACAAACCTATGGAATTTGGAAAATATGGAATAATCAAACTGAAGGACTTTAGGGAGTTAAGGACCTATTATGAAGATGAGAAAGGAAAATAATTTATTATTCAACAGATCTAATGATTATGTTGTTTGTAAACACTTCAACGCTTTAGTTTGAAGTCATAAAGATTAAAAACTAACCTTGAACTGACTCAAGCTAGATGTACAAAAAAAAACAATGCATTCCTTGTATTTCAATAATTGATCAAGCACGCAAAAATGTAACGTAAAATGTCCTTTTGGTTTGAGGACAAACAATTCTTTCTTTCCTTTGCTTCGAGGACAAGTAAAACTTAAGTTCGGGGGAGTTTCATGAGCTTAAAAGTCATCTATTTTTAATCCATTTTTCTGCTTGAGTTTCATCTAAAAAAGGACAATTAATATGCAGAAATATGAAGAAACTCACCAATTTGTTATTAGCAGGGAGTGTGGAAGAAAGAAGAAAAAGCAATAGAAAAATGCAAAGAATTGGTGGAGTAAAAATGCGTAAAATGGCAGGCGTAAATGAAAGCAACCGGGTTAACTAATGTTGCGCTAGCTTCAGACAAATTCAAATTATGATGTCGCCACATCAGAAAATTGAAGGAAATTTGATGCAGGTCGCGACAGGGATCACAAGTTAGGCAGCTGAGGACTAACCAGAGACTTAAGGAATGATGTCGCGACAACATCGTGATGTCGCGACAAAGGTTGATGTCGCGACAAGGGATGGAGGTCGCGACAAGAGAAGCGCCTTGAAGCTATGACAGGTTTGAAAAGATGAAATCATAGACTTAGTTGTCGCGATAGAGGACTGATGTCGCGACACCAAAAGTAACCAATTGAAGCCTCCAGAGACATAAGTTGATGTCGCGACAAGAGATTAATGTCCCGGATAAGACGCGTTTCCGCTGAAGGCTGCGCCTTATCATGTCGCGACAAGAGATTGATATCGCTACATAAGAAGACACCACGGAAAGTCGAGAAGACATGAGTCGATGTCGCTGACAAGTAGATCATGTCGTGACATCAGAACGAATAGTTGAAACCTCGCAGAGGTATAAAGTGATGTCATACAGCGATCACGTCGCTGACATGCTACACACCCGCCCAAAGCTACAGACTTGCCATCGCGACAGATCGGCGTCGCGACATAAGAAGACATCAGTTGAAAGCTGCAAGACATGAGCTGATGTCGCGACAAGGGATTGATGTCGCGACATCAGGAACGAACAGTTGAAACCTGCAGTTCCTTAAGTTGATGTCGCGACAAGAGATTGATGTCGCGACATAAGAAGACACCAGTTCAAAGCTGCAGAGACTTAAGTTGATGTCGCGACAAGAGATCGATGTCGCGACATAAGAAGACATCAGTTGAAAGCTGCAAAGACATGAGCTGATGTCGCGACAAGAGATCGATGTCGCTACATCGTGAACGGTATCAGCGAAACCCTAGAGGTGAGTAAAGCGATGTCACGACAAGGATTGATGTCGCGACATAAGAAGACACCAGTTCAAAGATGCAGAGATTTAGTTGATGTCGCGACAAGAGATCGATGTCGACATAAGAAGACACGCCTTGAAAGTCGCAAAGACATGAGCTGATGTTGCGACAAGGGATTGATGTCGGCATCGTGAACGGTCACTGAAACCCGCAGCTTCCTGCTGATGCGCGACAAGAGATTGATGTCGCGACATAAGAAGACAATTCGCCTGAAAGTCGCAGAGACTTAGTTGATGTCGCTGGAATCAGAGATCAATGTCGCGACATGGATGATGTCGCGCGACATTGATTTCTTTGTCGCCATAAGATGCCTTCAGAAAACAAAGGAATGTCATGACTTATCGAGCAAATGCCGCAACAAGTTCCAAACTAACTAATGTCGCGATAAGGATTTGAGGTCACAATTTAACAAAGAATACGGGCCACCACTTGGAAATCCACAAAAGAATGCATTGGAATTAGGCCCAATCGAAACCCTTATAAATAAGCAAAATTTACCCGTGAGAAAGAAGGTATGTTGGCGGCGTAACGTAAAGATCCTGCAACCAAGGCTTCATTTTATTTTTCTTTTCTTTTCTTTTCTTTATTTTCTTTTTCTGCTTCCGCCGTTATAGATTAGGATTATTTTAATTTTTCTTCTTTTTGTTTTGCTTTATTTTCTCTGATCGGGATGTTATCGTTGAAAGCGTAAGTTGAATGCGTAATTCCATTCTTTCAAATTACCACTGAATGTTTGAAGTTCGTACAAATTTCCGAATTCGACTTTCCATTTTCAAATTGCAAATTGTTCTATGGATCGAGGAACGCCGTAGTGTCTAATTCAGTAATTGAGAAACCTACCCATTAAGTGAATGCTAGAGTCGACTTATCTTCTCTCGTAGTTGTTTCCACAGCCTTGTGAATTTCATTATGAATTTACTCGTTATGGGTTTAATGTTTTTGATCCGAATATCGCTTCTTATACCCGTTTAAGATTTGTTTCATCGCTTCCGATTTCAAGGAGGTCCTCCGAGGACACAGAAGGCATTCGAGAGTTATGAACATTTCCTCGGGGGTATATTAACTCCGCTATTAGAGATCTAATGAGCTTTTGTAAGTTTACTTAGATAAATCCTTCTCACTTGAAATCAAGAATGAGTTGAATAAGTTATCAATTTAAACAAGTGAGAGTTCACCCTAATCGAATAGTGAAGTCAATCTCGTGGTTAGCCGAGAGATCTAATCAAGGAGAGGGTGATCTATTCTAATTTGTAGGAAGAGTAACCAGTGAAGTTGTATATCCTTGCTTAATCATAACTGGAGCTAAGGTTTACAGTCCATAAAATGGGTATGAAGTATTGCAAGAGAAAAATACATTAAGGAAGTCCCTATTAAAAGTAGTCATCTAATTCCCTGTCTTTGAAAGAATCAGGAAAATTAGATAATGAACTATGGAGTGTGGAGAGATCCAATCAGATCGCTAAACGCCTCGGGACAAGATTTAAAAACCCGAAATACACAAGCAATTTTATCGTTGTTAACTACGTGAATTGATACTTCACAATAGCAAAGGTTCTTGATGTGTCCTCTAAAAAGATAACTATTCAGTTTCCATTTATTTTCTAAATATTCATTATTCTTATTCTTTAGATTCCGCTTTATTTGATTGTTCATTCTTTTCCTTATACTTGTATATTTTACGCCTTCTTAAGCCGGGATCACAATGTCATGTTATAGTCCAAATAGTATGGAGCTCGAGTAGTCGTGGTAGTTGATCTAGAATTCTTGAGACTTCATGGGATCGATATTCGACTTATATCCATTTTATGACTTGTCGACTGCGGCACTTCGCGTGGATATTAGGCCAAAAACCAAATTGAAAATGATTTACTTGTGAGATTTTTAGACCATATGGTCTCTACTTAACAAGTTTTATGGCGCCGCTGTCGGGGATTAGATAATAGTCCTTGGTAATAACGCTTATAAATTTGTATATGTGTTTTCTGGGTCCTGCTAACAGTTTTAGCGCCAAGGTCGGGATTAGATAATAACTCTGGTAATGATGTCATAAAGTGGTGTATGTCATTTGGTCTCTTTACACCTACCACCTTCACAAAGCTTCAACAATGACCTTTGATGTGAGCAACAATCAGCTGACAGGTCAGATTCCGACCGGTGGCCAAATGAAGACTATGGCGGATGCAAACATCTCTGCCAACAATAGCGGGTTGTGCCGCTTCCAAATTCATATGCCATGTCATGAAGACCTACCACTAGCTTCGAAGCAACATGGGCATGATAACAAGAAGGAACCTTGGATTTTGCTGAAAGCTGTGGGGATTGGATATCTAGTTAGCTTCTTATTAACAATAGGAATCATCTTCCTTGTAGGCTATTTCAACCCATCACCGCCTTCAAACAACTGTCCTCATCGCCGCCATCACCCCCACTAGTTAATCAGGCAACGGATTTGACCAAAACAGTCCGAGTCTTCTTCACAAGCTTTTTCTATCAAGGTGAAAGTTGTGAATTTGATAGGATGGTGAAGGATGAAATTCTTGTTGCAATTCCTTGGTGATGTGATGGGAGCCATGTGTTTTTCATGATAATTAATGAACTTTAAGAAAGTGTCATCCTTAATGTTTTTAAAGTTACTTATCTCTTATCGTGGCAAAAATGTTTCACAATATTTAAAGCAACCCTACAAAGCAGCACAGTATCGGTATCCCCTGGTTTCATAATTTTTCTGTCTATTGTTAAGCAAAGATAGAAATATCCATGAATTATTTCTTCAATGCAAAACAAAATGAAATTTCATAAAATAGAGGGGCATGGAGATATGGTCCATTTTTTATTAGCTCTAGAAGCCATTTTTCATTATCGATTAAACCAAAATTATCAAAACATTTTACACTCACTTCAATGAATTGAAGATATGTTTGGCACTATTATTGACGAAAGAAAAAAAGGAAGAAAATAAGGCAGTTTGCGAACTTTTGTGTAGTCACCTTGAAGATTATGATGTCCTATATATATAGAGTACCAGAATTAGGATAACCTATGACTCCTCACTCCTTGAATTCTGAACAAAGAATTCTATTATTCGTCATTCACTATTTCCAACATTTCTTTCTCCAAAGGGGAAAATAGGTTGTCACCATTGATTTCACATAGTGGGGCAAGAGGAGGCATGACTAATCATTGACTTCTAGATGAGAAAATACGTAGAAAGAGTGAGGAAAATGAGAGAGGGGTGATTTATGGCCACCCTTCATGTCCAAGTCATATGCCCTATTTGGTTGAGTTGATTGGGGTAGTTATCAAGAGTTGATAACTTATTCACCCTCAATCAACTCTTTTAGGGTGCTTGATAAACACATCTAATCAACTTCTGATAGTTGATTAGGGCTAATCAAGAGATAATGGGAAAGCTTATAAACAGTTTTTAAGCTACTCCCTATACAAAAATCAAACTTCTCTTTATCTCTTTTCTCTTTATCTGGAAGATGTTTGGGATTTATTTCTTTTATTTTCTAAATCTTATTTACATAATTTCTTACGTAAATTATCTTTTATAATTATATATCATTTTTATAAAACTTAATTTTATTAAATGATAGATAAATGACATATAAAATACGTTAAAAAATCATTTATCTTCGACTTTTTATTTAAAATTTGAATTTAATGAATATTAAAGATTATAAAATATTTTAGGTTTTATCATATGGGTAATTAAAATTTTAATTTTACATAATTAAAATCTTAATTTTCGTAAATTTTTTTCATAATAGATTTTTTTACTATTTTATAGTGATGATAAAATAAAATAAATATTATTTTAATAAATTAAAATATTCATGTAAATATCATGTTGAAAATATTTATTCGTTTAATAAAAAAATTTTACATATGTAATAAATAGTCTTTTAATAAATGTTTTGAAAGAAAAATATTGAGAACACAGAAAATATTAAATTTAGAGAACAAGAAAAATTCTCAGATAACACCAAAATGGTGTTCACTATATTTTCAAAAATTATTCTCAATAACAATTTTCAAAAACAGGAACCAAAAAGGCCCTAAGATACCATTTGTTTTTTGTCTCTTTTCATATTATATTTGTATATCTCTCAATCATGTTTATATAGGTAATTAATCTTCATTCAGCTACTTTACCAAATAGTAATTTATAATCAGCTATCAGCTACTCACACTAGCTATCAAATATTAGCACTAGCTACTAGCTATCAGCTGAACCAAACAGACCCATAATCATACTCTCTTTCTAATCAAAGAATAAAACAAGATGAAATTTCATAAATGGGGCCAAAATTCTAGTCCTAGCACACTATTTAAAATGAGACCAGAGGAAGCATATATATTCTAATACTCAGCAACTTTTATGACCATTTACTTGGAAATTTCCTATTTTTGTTCCTTCCAAGAACTTGGCAATGGGTGTTATATCACTTATGAGGTCACTCTTAGGTGTTTTTTTTTCAAGGGGCGGTGGGATTTGCTAAAAGCAATTTCTCTTTAGCATTAGTTGTGTTTTTTTTTAACTTTTCATGATTTATTATTAAAGTTTTGAAAAAAATTTTGTTTAATAGAAAAGGATAAACTATTTTATTTTTTGGCTTTGTTTGAAATTTTTTTTTCTATAACAAAAAACTAGATTTTCAAATATGAGAAAATCATATTTTTTATGGTCCAAGCTAATTAAATAAAATCATATGTATCTTAAAATTTTATTTTCTCAAAATTGAGATAAAATAAAAAGATTGATTTAAAAAAAACAAACAACTAAATTCTTAATCCTAATAAGCATTATTAACAACAAAAAGTTCTATTTAGCATTCAGTAAAAAAAAACGTCGTCTAAGATTGTATTTGCCTTTCAAAACATACAAGGGAAAATGTAAAGGAAAAAAACAAAAACAATAAATTATATCCAAGTTTATCTGAAATAGGTACTGATATAAAATTTCTCTTGATCGAGGGTACGTACGCTACATCCTGCAATTCCAAAAAATTTCCTGTATTGAGTTGTAATCTAATAACTCTCAAAAAATCAACTTGGACTTTTGTACCGTCTCCCATGTTCACATATTGCTTCAAACTAGTTGGACTTCTTCTGGTTATCATCGTTTGCATATAATTGCAAGCATGAATGGTAGCACCACTATCTAACCTCCAAGTATCATATGTCACATCAATGATATTAGATTAAAAATAAACATTCACCCAATGATTATCAAATAGCTCATTTTTCTCATTCTTGTAATTAGTCCCATTGAGTTTCGTGATGATAGAGAATTGAGGAAAACTCAAAGCTGAAGAATAGACAAAAGAGCAATATCAAAAATACATGTAAAACAAAGACATGCAAATTGCTCAATTCTTCGGCTTACCAAATGACCCACAAAAGTGGTCACCAAATGCTAGAGTCTATAATATACAAAAAGACTCATACACAGGTAAGAGCAATTCACCAGCCGTCACAACCAAATGCTTCAATTTCCCACCGATAGGGTAGTAAAATTACGCGGTTTATGATACTTAATGAAATCTCTTCACCAAAGTAAGCATCCTACCAAATAATAAAGTCATCGATAGGACAACTTCACTATCCATATGGATCTTAACAAAATTGATGCGCAAGATGAGAGAAATAACAATTGCAACATCAATTTAAAGAATATCCGACATGCTCAGACTCACGAGAGGCAAGTTCATAAGCATTCAATATATCTCAAATTTTACCCAACTTCATAAGCATTTAACCTTATCCAAATATCTCATATGTCATGTCTCATCAACAATTAAATACAAACAAAAGCATTAGGATTTCTCATGGAAATCCAAAATTCCACTCACACTAATATCATGATATCATTAGTTGTAATAAGATGCCAATGAAAATACGATTATTTTGATTATTGCGTACAAGAATAAATGCGATAACTAAAAGTTATTGATCACTGTGATCATGAAGTCCATTTACCTACCATTAAAATAATATTCAATCGAAGATGCGGACGCTGACCCACTGAATTACTATAGTTTAAAAAGGCCTGATCCGCCGACTGGACTACTTTTAGTTCTCATCGGATGGGAGTCACAAAAATAGCTTGGCGTTAATTAATTATATGTTTTGGAACTCTTAACTTATCAGTTTTCAGAATTTGGATAATAGGGATAATTGAAAGAAGAAAGGCTAAGGAGTCATCTTATTACAAGAGTTTCCGTACGCATAAATCCTAATGCAAATTCTTAGCTTTTCTTATGATAATCAAACATAATCAAAATTCTTTGGATTTGCAGAAATCCTAATGCAAATTCTTGTAATAAATTCTTTGGATCATAATCAAACATAATCATTAGTTCATTTCTCATGATATCATGAAAATACGAGAATGAATGCGAAAATAATACCCAAAAAACGTAGGAAAGAGGAAATATTCCAGAATATAGAAAATAAAAAATTGACAGCTTCAATGCCAATGAAAGATGCTCTGGTACCAATTGCTAAATTATTTTGTAAAACCAAGAGTATTTATTGATCCAAAAAATGATTGATCAATAATCAGAGGACCTAATAAATACATTATAAAATAATAACTTTATTGAAACAATGAAACATATCAATTCAGAATATAGATAACATACCGTATGGGATCCGAATTGTTGGTTGTCATTAGTCTCCAAATCAGCAAAGGACCCAAATCAAAGAAATGTTAGGCTGAAGATAGATCTTCCTCTCTCAGTGTGTTCACTAAACCTTGTTAAATTCTAGGGCTCGATTTACTTATATATATAAAGCACAAGGGAACAATTAGGCTTTGGTCCAATGGGCCTACCAAATCAAGGGAGAAGATAGAACCATGGGCCTATAGCTAGTTAATGTTAAACCATCCCATAAATGACCTCATAATTAACATGCACAATTATACAATAAAAATTGTAATATGATTATGTTTAGTCCATAATTACTAAATTAATTCCATGAATATGTCATGGAAGGTTACCACACAAGCATACCAAATGATGAAGCATGTCATTTATTAGAAAAAATTCAAGACCTTGTGTGAAATTTCATGATTAGGTGAAAAATCAAACATTATTGTGTTGAAGAAAAGAATAATAGATTCAAAGATCCTATTTACTCAAGAAAATACACCATCCTTAATGTTTTAAAAGTTATTTATCTCTGATCATGGCACAGATGCAGCACAGTTGGAGCATTTAAAGCAACCCTACAATATGAAAATTTTCTGGTTTTGAAATTTTTCTGTTTTAAGCAAAGATGGAAATATCGATAAATTATTTCTACAATGCAGAACAAAATGAAATTTCAAATAGGAGTGGCAAGGAGATATGGTCTATTTTTTAAATTTTTAGGAAGCCATTTTCTTTTCTTTATCGATTGGAACTCAGAAGACATTAAAACATCTTTACAATCACTCCAACAAACTAAAAATATGTTTGATGCTATTATTGACAAAGGAAAAAAGAGGAAGAAAATCAGGCAGTCTACAAACTTTTGTGTAGTCACCTTGAATGTGACGCCCCAAAACTCCGGTCCGTGACCACCCGCCAACCCGCTGAAAACGGCACACGCCTCTATGTTACGAGATACACACATGAGTGAAATGGCCACATGGGGGCCCATAAGCATCCATACGCATCGTGAAATAATCACTATCTTCTTATAGTTTCCATGCATGTTTTAAAAAAAGATTTATACATATTTACAAAAATATTTACTCAAAGCCACATTTTGGCTTTCTTCTCAAAAGCTACCTCTAATGAAAATGCCTCCTCAGACATAGTCTCTCGCACTAAAGTGTCCTACTACTGGGTGAGCTAAGCCCAAGAAAGTTTTCCTACAAGCAAGCATTCCCCACCTAAACGATACGCAATTTAAGATATATAAATAATCAATCACATTCCATACAATTATTTACTATTATATGAAATGTCTATATCATGCATGAGATGCAACCCTCATGCTCACGACCAAGTCCCAATCACTCCCTACACTCGAATTCCAGAGTGAATAAAACCAAATACACACCATGACTAAACCATCAGAGACCCTCCAATTTAATTATCAAATTTTTTTCCTTTTCTTCAGGCCAATGGATTTCCTGCTTATTAATCGCAGACGCCGCACGCCAACATTTTCGAACTTACATCGCCTGGATTCAGTTCAACCGCGGAATAACATTTGGGACTTTCACCGTGGGGATCTACCCCAATCCTGTTGATTCGCGCTACAAGAGTCGAGCTAAAATCAACAAATTTATATACACTCTGTCTCCTACTACTTCCGTAGTCGGGCTACCGTAATATAGTGGTCTAAGGTCGAACACGGGGATGGTCATCCTAGAAATGGTTTGCATAAGCGCACGGCTGCAAGGCTTTCTATTTCGGGGATTTTTGGTCTGGTTTTCAAAAAACAAAGGGACGCGTCGAAATCAATTGTAAAATCGGGAAGTTAAAGGTGAAAAAGTTAACTTTGAAGAATTAGGTCACCAACTTGGCAAGCTAGGCAAAGCTAAAATCTTTGCTTTATCCTCGCTAAGGAGACAAGCAACCAGAGTCCCCTGCATAACCTGGACTATGTTTAACTAGCAACCTCACCCATGAAACAACTCCTACTCGAGTCAACATGTAGCATGTAGTTATGGCCCTCATCGTTTAAAACCCTAATATTTAATATCATCCTGAGGCTCGTGAAAGACCATCTAAAGAATCACGCCCTAAAGCATGGAGAGTATTGGCCAAATCAATAACATTAAATGCCATGCAACCTCAATTTGAGAAACCTAACATATAAATATCATTTGGGAGGCTCGTAAAGACCATCTAAAGAATCACAAGATCTCTCTCACCGAATATGCACTGATCCTAAAGCATAGAGTATCGCCAAATTAATGACATTCAATGTTATGCAACCATGTTTTGAGAATATAAGGCCATAAATACACCTTACTCATAGCTTTTATACAAGATGACAACATGCATACGCCCCACCACCAAGCTACTTCCTTCCTCTTCAAGAAAGTGAGGCTTAGCTGCTACTCCTTGAAGTTGTCATCCTCAAGAGGGGTGTTTGGCAATGAGAAAAGGGAGAGAAAGAGGAGAGAGAAGAGAGGAAAGCAAAACCTAAATAAAAATAAAAGACTTTATTTACAAAATGAAAACTTACAAAATATCTTCTCTTCCTCCCAATTGTTCCTTCCAATGTTGTTTAGGGTTACAAACAAGAGGCTTATACAGCCACCTCAAGGCTGGGCATGAAAATACCAAAACCTATGAAATCGGGCTAAGTTATAGGACACCAAGCAATACACCAAGCTCGAGGCTACTGCATTAATTACAAAACATGATCGAGGTTAATCATCCCGCGTCGCAATCTCGCTTAACCAAATAAATCACGTGCCTAGCGAAAATGGAAAATTTCGGCTAAGGTCATAATTTCGCTAGCTAGCTGAATTTCGCTGCCACGCGAAAATGTTAGAGTAGCGAAATCGCCGCTAAAAATGGTGCCTAGCGAAACCGAGGTCTAGCCAGTTCGTGTTGCCAAGGCTGCGAAATTTCGGCAACTTCTAGCGAAAATTTCAACCGTAGTACCCCGTATCGTCGATCTTCACTCCCGTCTTCAACCGCATCACATTTTCTTCATTTTGCCTGGTTTTCTCTCATTGATTCTCGGGTCAACATGGTCGAGACTTGAATTCCAACTTCATGATTCATCATTTGACTCGAGATTGAACTCCAAAAGTGCGCAAAAGCCTGCAAAACAACCAAAAATACTCTCTAAATGGCATAAGTGTTACTAAGAAGACTAGAACACTTCAATTGACATAAATGACATGATTAAGGCAACAAAGCACCTCAAAACCTATCTAATATGTGGTTCAAAATCGCACTTTTCGGGCATTAATCACTTGCTCACCAAAACATGTAATTTATCATTTTGATTTATTTACACACTCGTGAATCTCTACCTGACTGGTCCCATTTTTTCCTGTGAGTTCACGACCCATCTCACCAATGCCTATGGAATTAAACCTACCCCGCACCCAATAATCTCGACCTCGACGCGATGTGACCGTGCATATGTAATGCATGATGCCAATGTATTTTCCCTACGTTACTTACGAATGAAAGACTACATGAAACATTTACACACCATGGACAATTATACTTTACATATAATCTACCTCCATGCAAACTATAAAGCACATCAAATAGCATGCACCAACATCACATTTCACACACCGGTGCATGTTATTCAAGTGCCATAACACATAACTAGGTCTCAAAGTTTGGACCATTCAACAGTGGCACCTCACCGGGTCCTTCACAAACATGAACCGAATCCCGGCTCCAAACATCAAGCCACAACAACAAACCACAACACCTAGAAACTTTGGGCTTAATTAAAACCCCACCCCACAGATCCGTGCAACCTGTCATGAACTGATGCACTTTAGTCCCAAGTGTCTTAACTAATTTCTAGCCTAACCCTCTCATGGCCTCCCACAAGCAACCCATACCATTATAAAGTTCCCTTTAAAGCAAAGAAACCAAGAGTGAAAATATCCTACCTTCCTGGAGTTTGTCCAACCCAACTTTTAAATAGCCCACACATGTATCCCACCCGCGCGCCTCCAACTTTAGTCCTCTAACTGCCGAACTTCGACCACTCGAAAGCCTGGAAATCTTCTCCTTTCCCTTCCTCTTTCTCCTTTCCCCCTTTTCTCTCACGAATTCTTTCTTGCTCCTTCTTTTATTTCTTTTTCCTTCCTTTTTGCTTTTCTTTCCTTTTTCTTCTCATTTCTCATCTCATATCTCTTCTAATTTCTCTTCATTTTCTCTTCTCCTCATCATTTTCTCTCCTCAATCATTATCGACCGTATTGTCAAAGGGAGGCAATTTCCTCCCATTTCCTCAAGTCTCACAAGGCCATCAATTTTCCATATTTATCCCTTATTTTTATTTCCCTTTAAGGACATCATCAACCACATGGCTTCATGAATGACGGATTCATTTCCACACACGCTAATTGCGAGCCATACCTTTTTATGTAATTATTAGCGGTTTCGCTAAGTGTCACATTCTTAGGGTGCCATGTGGCATCCCCTAACCTTGCCATTTGTCATCCGACACCCACGCCGAAAAACGCGTGGAAATCGCAGAACCACTCCGGAATCCAAACGAAATTGACGGCGGGTAGCTAAATTTCGTGGAGATGATTTCAACCCGAGAAGTCCGCTTCGCCATTCGAGATCTAAAATCATTTTCATCCGAAATTACTATTTTACCCTTTATCCAAAATCTTGGATTTTCTAGGCTTTCACATTGAAGATTCTGATGTCCTATATATTCACTACCACAACAGAGATAACAATTTACTCCTCACTCGAATTTTGATTCTTAGAATTCTGAACGAGGTAACAACATATATTATTTGGTGAATGTCATTAATTTCATTCACTATTTCCAACAATTCTTTCTCTAAAGGAGAAAATAGGCTATCACCAATGATTTCACATAATAAGGCAATAGAGGAGGGATGACTAATCAATGACTTTTAGATGAGAAAAGGTTTAAAAGGACAAAAAGCAAAAAAATAAAAAAATAAAAAAATCTAACCCCTTTTCTTAAAACCCAAAAAGGAAGGATAGTTTTACATAATTTTGCAAATTTACCCCTCTAACCACCATACAAACCTGAACTTTACCCCCTTCAAGTTCATTCAAATATAACTTAACGATAGTTAAGTTCAGACTAAATAGCTACTTTACCTGTTACAAACCTAGACTTAACGCCCTTCAAATTTGTTTAAATATAACTTAACGATGGTTAAGTCTAACATGTATAGAAGTTTTGTTAAAAACCTGGACATGACACTCTTCAAATTTGTTCAAATGCTAACTTAACGATGATATAGTCTAACATGTATAGAAAGATGTTAGATTTGCAATATTTTTTAGGTTTTATCACATTAAGGGGTAATTTTGTCTAAAGTGGGGATATTTTAAGGTTATAAAAGTATGGTCTAAGTTAAAATAACTTTATTTTATTCTTTAAACCAAAACTCCTCCATGAGAAAATACGGGGAAAGAGTGATTGTGGATCAAATGCAAGAGAATTTTCAGTATTTATGGAACACTCGACTATACTCTAATGAGGTAAATACCAAGTCATGATTGCACTCCTAAGGATTAATTCAAAGACGAAAACATGATGAAATTAATTTCATAAATACGGAGATGGACAGTAAGAAATGGGGCTGAAACGCAACAACTTTTATGACCTGAGCATTGGAAAGTTCCTTCTTTTCCAACCAAGAAACACAACATTTTTTTTTTTTCTTTCACTACTGAAAACCAAACAAATCGCCGATATGAGAGGGCTGAATAACAATGCCTCGACTCAAGTTCCCTCGATAAATGGACTTTCACCTTCACTTCCAAGTCACGTAAATAGGGGACTTCCCAAAGGTAAAACACAAGACCACAAAATATTATATTAATGGTAAAAAGCATTAATGTGAGCCATTAGTTTAAATGATAAAACTGTGGGGCGTAGCTTTGACAGCCTAGGGGAAGATTCTCTCAACCTTCTTCATTCAGTCAAACCGATTATAGAACATGCCAACCCAACGTTACTTCCCATCTCTTTCCCTTTTAAATGAAATGTTAACAGAGGGTTCATCCATCCATTCACTTCCAAGGAAGAAATTACAAACCCAACAATGGTCATGGCTAATCCAAGCCTCCCGTCGGCTGAATCCATCTTTCATCCTCTTCTATCATCTTCGCTACTGTCTGCCTTGGTCTTGTCTCAATACCAAAAAGCAAGCCCTCCTTCGCCCAAGTCCATCCCTGCGGCTGGATTCTTCATTTCACACTTGATTCATGGAACCCCAGCTCTTCTAATTGTTGTTCTAGCGGATTAAGGTCACTAGAGTTCTCCTTCAAATTCAAATCCAACCTCAAGTGTCGTGATTGAACCATCTCTCTTACCTTCGCACCGCCATGCCTTCTAATTTGTCAAGCACCGTTTTTTTATCGTAAGCTCGAGGGTGCTTGACCTTAGTAGGAACCCCATAAATGGTCAAATTCAAGCATTTTGGGCTCGTAAACTCAAAGAACTCGTTCACCTCGACCTTAGCTCGAATAGGTTTAATGGATCCATTCTCCTCAACTCTTCTCGGAACATCTCTCGCATCTTTATCTGGGTTTTAATTCGCTTCGAGGGTGGCCTAAGTCCCAAAGTAGGCTCTCTTCAAGGTTTGAGGATTTGATCCGCTACAATCGCCTGCTGAGAACTCCCTAAAGAGATTGAAACCTCACAAAGTCAGCAGCTAATCGGTCACTTACGAGTAACAAATTCCTCGGAATGACATTCCCTCTTCCATTTCGTATTTGAGGGAGTTGGCGTAATTAGATTCTCGGGGCAACAATTGTCCATGGAAATCCTCCGACATTGGAAATTTATCCAATTTGTTCTCCGAGCTCGGGAATAAATTTCAAAAGCCGACCGTGGATTCCCCCGTCATGCGTAAATTGGAATAAGTCAATACACTTAAATTGGAAGGAAACATGCTCACTGGAGAAATTCCATTCTGGTTGTTCGATCTCAAAGACTTGCAGGACTTATATCTTCAACGAAACAATCTTACTTGGAATTACAATATGAAGATAGTACCCAAGTTTAGGTTGTATGGATTATCTATCAGATCTACTGGTCTACAAGGAGAAATTCCAGAATGGATTTCTACCCAAACGAATCTCTCTTTTCTGGATCTAAGCATAAATCAGCTCCATGGACCATTTTCACAATGGCTCATTGAATTTCATTTACTTTCTTTTCTTTTTCTCTCCCATAACAAACTCTGTGTTCTCTTCCAACCGCCGTCTCGATCTTCCGACTATGCATCCTCGCTTCTCCCATAACAATTTTTCCGGGAGTCACGAGAACTGAGATGTCATCATTCTGATGTTGACCGGAACAACTTTCTTCTCGACCTATTCCTTAAATCCATCTCCCAAACCCCAACCTTCAAATCTTGGACTGCCTTGCAATAGACTTTCGCAACATTTTCCTGCTTCGATCATTATGAATCGTTGCACGCTAATTTCGCTCAACCAATTCCTCGTGAGAGGTTCCAACCACCTTTCCTTCAAACATTTAAACTCTTGCATTGGGAAGTAACAAGTTTTCCGGGGCCTTGCCTTCTAACCTGACAAAGCTGAGAAATCTTCAACGTCTCGAACTCCAAGACAACAATATTTCAGGTGAATTACCCAACTCCCTTTTCCAAATCTCTTATCTACAGGTTCTAAACCTGAGGAACAACTCCCTTCAAGGCTCAATCCCTAAAACACTTTCCAACCTCCAAAATCTCCGGATTCTTGACCTCTCAAGCAATTATCTCATAGGAGAAATCCCCATAGAGTTTGTAAATAATCTTACAGGAATGATTAAGGCACCTCCAAATCGGACATCACAAACATTAAGTTTTGCTGATGCAATATCATTTTCACCCAAAAAAATTTTCACCGATTTTGCAGTAAATGAGCTGATAGTGAATTGGAAGAAGTCTAAACAAGGTCTTTCAAGTCACAACATTGATATGTACTTCTTGTTAGACTTGTCAAATAACCAACTATTCAGTGAAATCCCGGCCTCTCTAGGCGCTCTTAAGGCTCTTAAGATGCTGAACCTCTCCTATAACAAACTTTTTGGCAAAATACCAACACGCTTAAGTGAATTACAAAATGTAGAGGGTTTGGACTTATCCCACAACAAACTCTTTGGTCCCATTCCTACAGCCTTCACAAAGCTTCAACAACTCACAACCTTGGATATGAGCAACAATAAGCTGACTGTCCGAATTCCATTTGGTGGCCAAATGAACACTATGGCGGATCCAAACTTCTATGCCAACAATACCGGTCAGGTGGGATTCCAAATTGCGGTGCTATGTCTTGAAGACCTACCACCAGCTCCAAAGCTACAAGAGCATGATAACAAGGAGGAGCCTTGAGAAGTCGTGGGATTGGATATCCGGTCGGGCTTCCTATTAACAATCGGAATCATCTTCCTTGCAGGCTATTTCAACCCATCCCTACCTTCAAACAACGGTCGTCACCGTCGCCGTCGTCGCCACCCACACCGGTTAATCAGGCAATAGATTTGACCAAAGCAATCCAGGTCTTCTTCACAAGCTTTTTCCATCAAGGTGAAAGTTGTGGGGATTTTCTAGGATGGTGAAGAATGAAATTCTTGTTGTAATTCCTTGGTGATGTGATGAGAGTTCAAGTGTTTTTCATGTTAATTAATGAACTTCAAGAGAGTGTCATGGAAGGTTAATAATAAGCATACAAAATTAACGGAGCATGCCATTTATTAGAAAAAGTTCAAGAGCTTAGAACTTGCATGATTCGTAAGGAAATGACAGACCCGACTCGGATACCTGTGGTTCCCTGCATCCCTGCTTTAGTGAAGTCCCACTGTGAGCAAATCCCTAGAATGCACAAAGGACCCTGCACCTAAAAGGGAGCAAACACATGCAGTACCACAATACCTCACTATATATAAAGATCCACGACCCACCTATCCAAATGTAGGTCATATCCGCAACATACATAATAAGGACCCATATGAAAGTTCAATACTAATATCGCAGCATTCTAAGAGTATTTGCAAATTTAGGGTTGGGCGTAATGAAACAACAAAAGCCCAAACCAACAAAGATAGATGGATGGGGAAGAGTACCGGCACTGCCGCAAAGAGCTTGCTGAATCTCGCGCGAGGTAGCCCTCACGACGCTCCTGGACCTAGGGAAACGTATTTAAACAATAAACGTGGAGAAATAAATCTCGCAAGTGGAGTGGCATCATTTATATGGAAAATAGTGTTTTATTTTCGAAAATTTCTTCTTTCAAGACCTCACGTCCACTTTGTAATGTTCCCTGCTTAGTAAACATTTCACAAAAGAACCTAGTGCAACTGGCTAAAGCCTAATAATATGAAAGTCATGCTCAAAATTTAACCGACATCATTTTCAAGAACCTTAAAACCTGAATCTGTTTCACAACATGCAATTGAACATAAATATATGTAACCATCATGTCGTAAAGATAACCATGAAAATACCATAACCAAAAATATTGAAATGCTTATACTTTAATCTGAGACCAACAATGTACGTACCAGGTATCCATCATAAACCGTGGGACACCCCACCTCACGATCCCCAACATAAATGGTTGGCTATTTCACACAGAACCAACAATGTACCATACCATGTACCCATCCTAAACCGTCGGTAAACCCACCTCACCTACCGTGGAAATATATAACCGCTTCGATGAAACCAACCTCACGACACCGCGGCAATCCCAAAGGCACTATAAATATAACACGAATCCAAACCGCCGGGTAAATCCATCCACGGCCGTGGAATAACATGTAACCGCTGGATGAAAACCAACCTCACTAATAATCGCGGCAAACTAATAAACCGTTTAAAACTCGACCACGGCCGTGGAAATAATATATAGCCGTTGGATGAATCCAACCTCACGCATTAATCGTGGCAATCCCGTTGCACTATACTATAGCCATCGAACCCAACTTCCGCACAATATGGTACATCACCTATAACCTCCAACACAATGTCCTTAATTAATGCACTTTTCTTTTTCCAACTACCGTGATCTTAAGTTAAGAATTTATGAATTTACTTTCCACAACTCAATCAACTATCAAGATCTTTAGTTCATCAATTCAAGTCAAATCTTCGAGAAATAATTTCAATGACCATATTCTTAACCAATTTATTAAACACATATATTTCAAAAATCCATCGTATAAACAAAATTTCTCAAGGGGGTTTAAACCCAATCTACATGCCCCAAAATGTCTAAATACCACTGCACTCATCCATGAAACCAAGATAACTTCCAAACAAAGGAAAATAAGCCGACAAAATTCACATGATAACTTGTTTTATATAAGACCAATAATCACATTTGTATGCAACCAATCATTTGATCAAATGTAATATATAAAATATTTAATCACAATAGATATATCAATATAATACCCCAATCATTTAAAACATATAAACCACTCATTGCACTGGGCGTACGCCTGCATCCTGCTCTCCTAGATCGTCCCTCGGTCTCTAAGTGTGAGTGCCTGTAATATAAAATAAAACACCATTTAGGCTCCAATAATCGAACTAACAACATTAGTACTTAAAGGCCTTAGAATAATTTTTAACTATGAAAACCATCCAAATTGACCCGACAGTCCACTACACAGCCCTATGTTCGATACCTAAATTGGGGCTTTTCACCCGAGCACCTCGAAATTGAACGCTCCAATAATTCCTAAAAACATCCACTTCACTAATCGAACTCCACTTGACCAATCGGGTACTCTATTTCGCCTCCCAACTTCTGGGCATCAATTCAAACAACCTAAAATGGAAACCTAACCAAACGACGTCCAAAATTTACAAACCACATTCAATGGAAAGCCCAAGAGACCTGTGAACTCATCAAGCACCATTACCTGTCCAACAATACTGTGGTGGCCTAAAACCTAATCCAACCGTCACCAACTTTGTTTTCGTTGAAACTTTCAAACGATGAGGAATCTGCAAAAAGGGACCACGTAGATGAGTTCAGAGGGTCCAAAAATGGTGGAAAGGAGCTATGGGGTGGCCTGAAGTGGCCGGAAATGGCCGGAAAATCACGAAATGCCCGGTTACCCATGGTGGCCGCCGCCGCCGTCACGCCGATCCCGGCAAGGTCCGGGCCGAGGTCGGGCCCCCAAAACTTCACCGCGGCAGCTGCCTAGGTGTCCCCTCCTCCTGGCCGGGCGGTTTCTGGTGGTTGGCCGAGGTGCCTTCTTTCGGTCCAATCTTCACGACGCGCAAATGGTTAAAAGGCCCAACTTCAGGTTCCCGCTTCGAGAGCTTTTTCCTAGGGCTCGGAGCTCAAGAGGGTGTTTTGGGCTGTGGTTTCATCTGGGCATCACAAGTTATGTTTATATAGGGTCTAGGGTCGCTTTCGGTAAAATCGGAAACAAATCTTTTGACACCGACATAAAAAAATGTCGCTTCGCTTGGAACTTACCGGTCATAACTTATCCGTGAGTCGGATTTTGACGTTCAACCCGTCTATGAACTCGTGTCGACGAGGCCTACGAAATGGTGTCTTAGTCAACTCAAAATTATTCATCCTTGAAAAAGTCAACTTTGGTCCACATACTAAGTGTTGGTCAAACCTTAGTCAATCCGTTAAACTTACCAAACATGGTCAAACGCGGTTAAGCAAACTTCATTATTTTCCGTTGCGCGGGTCATATGAAAAATCAAACATTGTAGTGTTAAAGAAAAGATGAATAGCTTCACATTCTTTGGGAAATTCAATTCCTAAAGAATACCCATGATAGATATTTGCTGAACCCTATATGGATGAATAGAATGAAGTTGGAATCAAAAGCTTAGTTTCACAATTTCATTGTTTCATTCATAGTCACAGTTGGAATTTGCAGACTGAAGCTAGTTGAGTAGGTTCAAAGAATGATACATACACAACCTCTATTGTTTTCGACCTTGGTGTCAGTATCCCCTATTTCGTTGTAGCAAAAAAAAAAAAAAATTGATCTGGAAACGAAATAAGAAATAATTGGATTATAACAAAAACTAAACTTCAGCTTGAGAATGAATGCAATAATTATGCAAGTAATATAATACCATTCATTGTCTATTGCAAAAAAATGTCTTATTTTGCAGTAAATGTTTCGGAATATGTAGAGCCTGATTATGAATAATTATGCAAGCAACTAGAGAACAAACAATTTATATGAACATATTTCAAATAGAGCACAGTTGGAGCATTTACAGGAACCCTACAAAGCAGCACAGTGTTGGTATCCCCTGGTTTCAAAAATTTTTTGTCTGTTTTTAAGCAGAGATGGAAATATCCTTAAATTATTTCTTCAATGCAGAACAAAATGAAATTTCATAAAATAGAAGGGCAAGGAGATATGGCCCATTTTTTGTTAGCTCTAGAAGCCATTTTTCCTTATCGATTAAACCAAAAATATCAAAACACACTAAATTCATTCCAACGAACTGAAGATATGTTTGACGCTATTACTGACGAAGGAAAAAAAGGATGAAAATCAGGCCATCTATGAACTTTTGTAGTCACCTTGAAGATTCTAATGTCTTATATGTAGACTACAAGAACTGGGATAACCGCTTACTCCTCACTCCTTGAATTATGAACAAGGTAATAAAGTTAGATTCTTAGAATTCTAAAACAAGAATTATATTATTCTTCATTCACTATTTCCAACATTTCTTTCTCCAAAGGAGAAAATAGGCTATCACCATTGATTTCACATAGTGGGGCAATAGAGTTCTAGATGAGAAAATAAGGGGAAATAGAGGAAAATGAGAGACGACATTAATCGATGCACTTCTTTCAATTAATCACTCTCTTTCAATTAATGCACTCCTAAGCATTAATTGAAAGAAGAAAACATGATGAAATTTCATAACAAAGATGGACGAAGAAATTGGGCCAAAATTTCCAACACCTCAGACGCCATTTAGAATGGACTAGGAAATTTCCTTCTTTTTTTTTCCTACCAAGAACTTGGTAATGGATGTTATATCACTCCTTATGAGGTCATTCTATAGTGGGTTTGTTTTTCAAATATTTTCATAATTTTATTACTCAAATATTTTAAAAATTTGCTTGAACTCGTAAAGCCAAACTATTTAATATTTTGCTTTTAAATGCTTTTTGAATTTTTATTAAAAAGCTATATATATTCAAATATGATCCAATTGAAATCGTTGTTTAAAATTTCAAGATATATTGACTAAATATTGACATTTTTACCTATATCCCGAATTTTCGATTCTTCTACAAGCCGAGTGTCAATCGATCAAACCGACCAAAAATTGGCTTTAATGGATTCGGCCAAAGGTGGTAGTCGAGCCTCATTACCACAAGGCCAACACGCCTAATTTTATTATTAGTATATATCGTAAAAAAGTTTCCTTAATATTAATTCTAATTATTTTATTGAAATTTTTTTAAAAAGTCCTTTTAATATCGTTTATATATAACATAAAGTTATTAAATTTTAAAATTATTTTGCATTATTCCATAAATTTAACTTAATTAAATTAGAGTTTAAATATTAAATATTTCATTTCTTTCGTTAATACTTTTTTTAAAAAATTTATTATCACTTTATTTTTTATTTTGTTCACATTAATATTTTTAATTTTTGAAAACATCAAAACATATGTTGATTAATTTTTTTATTTTTTTTTGAGAAAATAATTTTATTGATTTCAACTAGCAATACATCGATAGAAACATACAATTAAAACCGCTAAAAATCATAAAGGATGAACAACATCCAGGTTAATAGAATAATGAAATGACTCAAAGTCTATACATTTGATAGTTGAGTTTACACATTTGATATTACTTTTGTGACTAGAATACCTTTGACTCCAGTTCTACAGAATAATGACGACCATTGATTTTATTTCTTTTCTCTGATCGTATATACTTTGCTTGTTCGAATCTCCCAAACATAAATAAAAGTCGACGAAAACGAAACGGTCGTACTGAGATGACACAACCACTCGCCGCACTAGGACCATGACAACCGAACGCGAACAAAGGCGACGACAATCACACGTGTACCAAGAAGACGACTAAATCATGAAAAAAAAACATATAAAAACCTAGATTTGTGTGGAGGAACCATTTTTATTAAGAAAAAATAGAAAAGGTGCAGAGGTATTCGCCAAGAATCATGAAGAAGAATTCTTCCCTTCAGATCTTTGAGGAGCAAGATTCAACTAGCCCACAACAAGTATTTGCAATACTTTGACTTTCGTCAACGATCTTGAAAAGAACCCGTAAAGGCAGAAGAACATCATTAGATGAAAACTTCATCTTTCTTTCCCTTCTCATTATCAAGCCCCCAGTTGACCCATCCCATCCTCTCCCACAAAAACCATGCTTTCAACTCGGCCTTAAGAGTCCGGTTTCGCATGTTACAATTTCTACCTTTCACTCTAACATATTTCTTACAGCCTACCCAGTTGTATGGGACGCATGAACCCCGCAATGTTGCTCAAATGGGCTTTGCATCGCGCTCCCGGGCAACAGACAAGATTTGGGCTGCATAACTCATTGATTTTCATATGTAAACCTCTCAAGAATGATAAATTCCATCTTCTCTTAAGCCAACAATGGTTATTAAGCATTTGCAAGGTTCCTACCACCGGCCATATGAAAGTCGAACTTTTAATCGATGGCTTCAATTTTTTATTTAATATCCCTAGGGTCCCACTCCTCACGAGCAGATCCTGAGATCTCCACGAGGGAGAGCCCTATTTTTCCAGGACCAATTATGAGATCCAATAAACCATGCCATCTTCCTACTCTGCTTAGCTTGTACGGTTTGTAAATTGATATGGTAGAGCTGAATCAAAAGCTTTGAGAGATCATCACATAGAAATGAAATCCTCACGGCGACCTACCAAGCATTTTCCAGATGTTATATTGCGTGATGACTCACGGTTGTAAGTACCGCTGATCCACGGATGACTTTTCAGATAGGCCCATGATTGAGCTGCGTTGTCAATCACGGCGATTCCATTACGCCTTTACGAAGACTAGGTGGATATTTCTCGAAGCAAAGAGAATCTATGAGGCCGCCCGGGAGCGGCTGTCTAAGACTTCAGTCCATGACAACAATCTCCCCATGTAAGTATGTTCCAAATAAGCATCTAAGCGGAAAATGCAAAGACGATAATGTGCGAGATTTCCAGCTTCCAAATCCACCTCTATAGAGATAATCCTGCAAAAAATAATCCCGATAAAGAAGAACTAGTCGTCGATAAGGAAAAGGGTTTCCTCCTAAAACGAGGAGGAGTCGTCCTACCCCAAGGAAGGATTAGGTGAAATAGAATCTGTGAAATCGGAAATATCCCCCATTGGGAAGAGAAAGCAATTCTAACTATTCTTGTTATCTTCTCCCTCTCAACACCTTTTGCTGAATTAATCATCGGAGAGGCGATCGACCCATCACTGTTGGAATGCCGCTTTTTGGAACTTCACATTGCGCCACTGATGCTAAAGGAATCTGACTATCAAGACCCCTACAATTTGACATTCGGGGGATCCAACGATAAAGGTTCCAACACCAGTGTTTAGTCATTCAAGAATCGATTGGAAAAGTGAAAAGCCGATGTTTACAAGAGAGGTTGTTCTCCTTGAGCAAGAGGATGGAGGATCAAAGAAGGCATTAACCAAGCTGTAAAGATCCCAGGGAAGATGTCTTGAGTGAAAAAGCTCAAGTGGGTTGGTTGGCTATGTTTTTAAATGGAAGGAAATGGACAAAGAGAATAGAATTGAAAAGAAATCTACGTTTTATAAAAAATTTGCATAAATAAATACGCGATGACTCAACTGAATTCCTTAGTTCTACAAACCACTAAGAGACGGTGCCAATAAATACGTGATAACTCAACTGAATTCCATGAAAGACTAGATTATGTGAAATGGCGAGGAGGTGGCACAGTTTGTCCTGGTCTGCATGATGTCCTCTTGATGCACATGCGGATCATCCATTAGCTTTTTCAAACATATTGCTGCACGATTTGCATTTAATTTCACAGTGAACTCCTTCTACAGTTGATTGAGCCACTAGCTCTGCTTCTTTGAACACACAGAAGAAACATCGATCGAGTGTGAAGCAATACCCAGAAGTGCTTCTCATGTCTTCCACTAATCCAACCCAATCACTATCAGAATAACCCTACAATTTAAATTCCTGAACTTAGCATAATTTAATCCCATATGGGAAAGTACCCTTCAAATATCTCAGCACCCTCTTCGCAGCTACCATATGAAACTCACTTGCACAGTTTAGAAATATGGAGAGGATACTTATAGGAAACATGATGTCTGATCTAGTTGTTGTGAGGTACATTAGGTAGCCAGTGCATCCCTGTACGGACCTTCATCGCAGGTTAGCACTATGTATACCTGACTTTTCTTTCTTACCCATTGGAGTACTCACACTCCTTTCACTCCTCATGCGAATCTCTTCAAGATCTCCTCCAAGTACTTCCTTTGACATATGAAGATCTCATTTTGAGTTTGTTTGATCTACATGCCAAGAAAGTAGGATATTTCACCTAAATCGGACATTTCTAAATCTTCATCATATTCTACTTGAACACAATAATCTGAGTTTGGTTTCCTTCTATTACCAACAAGTCATCCACATAGAGAGATACAATAACTAAGTTAGAATCCAACTTTTTAACATACAAAGTGGACTCACTTAGGCTCTTCTCAAAACCTAGGCTCAGCAAATGCCCATCCATCTTGTTGTACCATGCTCTAGGAGCTTGCTTCTAGCCATACAGTTCCTTCTTCAACAAATAAACCTTCTCCTCCTGACTTGATATGATAAATACTTATGGTTGTTCAACATAAATCTCTTCCTGCAATATCCATTTAGAAATGTAGATTTGACATCTAAATGATACACTTTCCAACCCTTTTGAGCAGATAAGGCAAGAACTAGTCTGATAGTATCTAACCTTGCAACAAGTGCAAATGTTTCAAAGAAGTCACACTCGACTTATTGCATAACCTTTTACTACTAACCCGGCCTTATGTTTGTTCACTTAGCCATCAAAATTTAGTTTAGTCCTGAAGACCTACTTCAATCCAATGATCTTCCTATCTTTAGGCTTCCCCACTAACTCCCAGGTCTAATTTTTCTCAATTAGAGTAAGCTCCTCTTTCATTGCACTCATCCATCTTTGATCATATTCGGCTGCATCAAAATTTGCTAGCTCCAAAACAACAAAATTGCTCCTCTGGTATATATTAACCAAAGATCTAGTTTTTCTAACTTGAGTGTCATCCACCAAGTCTTCTAATCCCAAGGACACCATCTCTAGTTCATTCTAAGTGTTATCAACCCAATTCCACTCTTCAGCTTCTAGGAATTGAACATCCCTGCTAGTAAATTACCTTTCCATACTTTGGCTAATATATTATGTAAGCCTTTGATATAAGACTATAGTCAACAAACACTCTAGGCTCATTCTTCTTCTCCAGCTTGTCTTTCTTGACTCGTGGAATATAAGAAAAACATAGACAACCAAACACCTTTAAATTTTTTAGAAGTGGCTTGATACCTGACCATGCTTCAAAGGGTGTCTTCTTCTCTAATGCCCTTGTAGGTAGTCTGTTCAGTTGAAAGATTGATGCATTTGCTACTTCTGCCCAAAGTTCCTTTGGTAGATTTTTGTCATGCAAAAAACACTTGGTCATCTCCATAATTGTTCTATTTTTTCCTCTCACTAACTCCATTTTGCTGTATAGAGTATGGAATAGTGAGTTGATGTTCGATTCCAACTTCCTCACATAAGGAATTAAACCTCTGTGATGTGTATTATGTGTCATTATAAGATCTAATGACCTGAATCTTGCAACTACTTTGATTCTCAATCCATCTTTTAAGCAGAAACATGACAACTACAACTTTTGCTTCATGAAGTAAATCCAACACATTCTAGTATAGTCATCAATGAAGATAATGAAATACTTGGTGCCATTCAATGATGGAGTTTCTTGTGGACCACAGAGGGCTTAATGGATGAGCTGCGGCTTCTCTATAGCTCTCCACGTTGACTCCTTAAAGGGAAATCTAACTTGCTTGCCCATTAAACAAGCCTTGCAGGTTGAGAATTTCTCCTATAGGTTTGGTAACCCTCTTACCATATCATATCTTTGTAGAAATTGCAGGCCTTTGTGGTAAATTCATGTAGTCTTTTTTGTGCCATATCTCTGAATCATTTACTTGACATTCTAATTCCACTTTCTCATTTTCGAGAGGATTCAAAGAAAAACTCTTTTGTTTCATCTCTATCTTGAACAGCTCCCGACCTCTAGAATCAAAGATCAAACATTTTCCCTCTTTAAATGTTACCTTAAATCCCTTCTCTACCAACTACCCCACACTTAGCAAGTTTTGATCAATCTTAGAAACATACATTACATCAAAAACCAGCTTAATCCCTATAAAACTTCTTATAGAGATAGTCCCTCGACCCTCTACTACTAAGTGTTCTCCATTTCCAATTTTCACCCTTGATTTTATTGACTTATCAAGGTTTCTAAACAATTTCTCATCACTTGTCACATGGTTTGTACAACCACTATCCCAGTAAACCCAGCTGTCATGGAGTAGAAATGAAACAAGAAGCTGACAAACAAGCGATCCTACACTCTTATTTGGAATCTGACATGTACTTCGCTACTTGTTCTTGATCTCTCTTCTCCTTTCAAAACTTCTCAATGTGTCCCAACTTTTGACATCTCCTGCACCTTACATATGGCCTTCTCCAACATCTAAAATGGGGATGGTTTTGTTTGCCACAGTGCTTGCATGGAGAATATTTTCCTCCTTTGTTGCTGCCTTGCAGCTTCTCTGCGACAACTTCTAAGTTATTGTCACTTATCTTCTTCCCTTTCCATTTCTTCTCTTTTCCTTCAAGTTTGTTGCATACAGCCCTTACGACCTCTTCAACACTTCCTTTTTGACCTCATCGACCTCCTTTGTTACGGTGTTTTGCGGGCACTAACCAATTATGATAACTTGATTTGAGAACCGGGTTCTTGGTGTTCTCCGGGGCGACAATGGTTGCCTCGTACCTCTTAGACAAAAACCCCAGGATCTTTTGCACCAACCTATTTGTCGAGAGTCAGGGTGCCCCGAAGCATTCTTGCCTTGTTTTCAATGTCAACCAACTTGGTCAAGTACTCTTTGATTGTCTCAAACTCCTTCATTTGCAATCCCTCAAACTCCCTGACCAAAATTAACCCCTTCATGCTCTTGATCTTTTCATCTCCTTGGTACTCTGCTTTAAGGAAATCCCATATTTTCTTGCGGTCTAAACCATGATTATGCTAAATTGCTGGTGAAAGCAGAGCGACATACAAAGCAGGCTTTGGCATGGCACTACAGTTTTCATCTCATTGTGATGGCTGATTTGATTTAGGGTTGGATTGTCAGGAAGTGTAGCCACCTCATAGTCATCTTCCACTGCCTCCCAGTAACCACAACCCTCCATGTAGACTTGCATTTGCACTGCCCAAGCTTGATAGTTCTCCTCATCAAACCCTGGTGGAGCCAGGGCAGAAAGACTACTCGAACTTGCTTCCATGTTCACTTAGCTTCTTTGAATGCAGACTTACCTCTCAATCACTATCACAAGCTATTCTCACAGCCCCTTAAGATCAAAGGAAGCTCTGATACCACTATTGTTAAATGGAAGGAGATGGACAAAGAGAACAAAACTGAAAAAATGTTTTATAAAAAAATTTCATAAATAAATACACAATGACTCAACTAAATTCCTTAGTTCTGCTGACTTGCTTAAGACACATTGCCCGACAACTAAATTGACACAAAAACAACAACTAATTTGACCTGAAAAACATCAACTAATTGACCTCAAAAGCTTGTGAAATTTGCTCTAATGACTAGGACAGCTAAAGCGAGAACAAAGATCGGCAAAGGCAGCGGCTCTTAATTCACTAACGGGCTGTTGGTGGGTGGTGGGATTATTGGAATCGTGCCCCGGCTTGTTATTCTTTATTAGCCAAAAATAGGATGGTGTTTATAATAAATCCGATGGGTGTTTGCATTGAAATCCGGTATTTGGAGAGGGAAGTTAGAAGGCGTAATGCATTATTACATTCGAGATATTGTCAAAATGAAATGTTATATGCCTTATGTTTTTTTTTGCCTACGGAGGTCAATTTTCTTGACCACCTTATTGAGACGGGAATGAAACTGATTTAACATCGGTGTGTTTGACTTAATTAGTTGTACTATTGTGGATCATTTCATTATCACATGAATTATGTAGTAGGGATCATCTTCTAGTCATGAGTTGCTTAGATCACTGCAGATTAAATGCTTTTCATTAATGAGTAGTGAGGTCAATATGGGCTTGTTTGTTTTTTTTTTTTAGAACAGTTTTTGAAAACACAGAGTACACAAAAAATTATATTATCTGAAAACCATTCATGTTCTCTGAATCTAATCTTTTTCTATCTTTTTTTTTTTTTTTCTTTTCAGAACAAAAAGCGGAAATAACTTTTGTTTATCAAAACAAGCGGTTTTAAAAATTGTAAACAGAAACAATTTTTTCTGTGTTTTTCAAAACAAAAAAATGGAAACCAACTTTTTGTTTTTTTCAGAACTAAAAACAGTTTTCAAAAATAGTAAAACAAAACAAACCGTGTATTGATTTTCAAATGGATATTTACAGCAAGTTGTGCTAAACATGACCACCATTATCCCTTGGTAGAGAGAGAGAGGAAGGGAAGAAAGGGAGAGAAGAGAGAGAGAGAGAGAGGAGCATCCAGGCCTTAATATTGCACTAATTAAAGAGTATGAGTAAATATGATTTTGTATAATGAAGGCCTAATTGATATCCAGCAGAGGCTCTGAAGGAATCCTATTGTGCTAGCTGAAGCTTTGATGAAGATGATAATAATTCAAAAAAAAAAAAAAAGGAATAACTCATACAAATATGCACAAGGTTTTAACGTGGTTCGGCCAATCATGCCTACATCCCTGAATAGTGATCTTTCGTATAGATAGAATATCTTGGGATAACATATAATTGAGTTCCCGAAACATTCCATGTTTCCTCATTCCTTGTATCCATACCTTGAATCGCGAAACTCGCTCCATCGGGTATTCCCGTTTTTCCTCACATTTCTATAAAACCTTTATAGCCTTTACAAGTCCATCTCTCTCATAACTTTTTTCCCTCATGACCCAAAATATTTGTAGTGATATTCCTAACTACTTTCATTCATCTATAAGGAAACCTAATATTACAATAATATAACAACCTAAGAATTATCCTATAAAATATTATTTACAAATAGTAATTAATACTAATTAGGAATTTGAGACATATTCCAACAATCTCCGATCAAATTCCATCATTAGCTCCACCTTGAACTGAAATTCCTTTTTGTCTTCATCTTGTGTGCTTTGAAATATTTGTTCTTCTAGAGATCTTCGATTTGAAGCTCTAACAATCCTCTCATCGTAGAAGTATAACCGAACCTCCTCTAAGACGATCATCCATCAATCCACTCTCTACACCCAAGGATTTTTCTTGGCTTCTATTGCATTCTACTTTAACTCACCATATAGAGCTTCCACACACTTGTGAGGCTTGCTCTTATCTAGGACAACTCCTCTTCATCGCGGAATGGCAACACATACATGAAGATCGAGGCTTTTACCGTCACATTCGATAGAGCATATGTGGATTTGTCGCCAACTAATTATGGCTCACCACCTATGTTCGACATCCGAGGATGTCACATACATGGCCAAGTCTAAACCTTAGCTCTGATACCAATTGTTGTGCTAGTGGAAGCTTTGATGTAGATGATAATAATTCAAGAAAAAAAAGATAAAGAATAACTCATACAAAAATGCACAAGGTTTAAATGTGGTTTGGCCAACCATGTCTACATCCACAGATGAAAGAGAATCTTTCCATTATACGATAGAAAATATTATAGAGGTGTAACACCATACAATTAGGTTCTCAAAACATCTCATGTTTCCCCATTCCTTGTATCCATACCTTGAACTGTGAAACTCCTTGCTCCATCGGGTATTCCCATTCTTCCTCACATCTCTATAAACCCCTTTATAGCTTTTACAAGCCCATCTCTCTCTCTCTCATAACTTTTTCCCCTCATGGCCCAAAATATTTATAGTGATATTCCTAATTATTTTTCTTATTCTACAATAAAATCTAATATTACAATAATATAACAACCTAAGAATTATCCTATAAAATATTATTTACAAATAGGAATAAATACTAATTAGGAATTTGAGACATATTCCAACAATCTCCACTTTGGATCAAATTCCATCATTGACTCCATCTTGAACTGGAATTCCATTTTTGTCTTCATCTTGTGTGCTTTGAAATTTTTGTTCTTCGGAGATCTTCAATTTGAAGATCTAACAATCCTCCCATTGAAGAAGTACAGCTGAACCTCCTCTAAAATGAGCATCCCTCAATCCACTCTCTACACCCCAAAATTTTTCTTGGCTTCTATTGCATTCTAGCACACTCCTTATATGAAGCACCACCTAGGAGCTTGCTCTTATCTAGGACACCTCCTCTTCATCGTGGATCAGCAACACATACATGAAGATCTAGAGCACATCATCTATTTGATAGAGCATAACCATGGATCTGTCGCTAACTAATTGGAGTTCACCACCTATGTTTGACATCAGAGTTTCTACCATGATCAAGTCCCCAAACCTTAGTTTGATACCAATTGTTATTACCCAGTAAAGCTTTATGTAGATGATAATAATTCAAGAACAAAAAAAATAAAGAATAACTCATACAAAGATGCATGAGGTTTCAAAGTGGTACGGCTAATCATGCCTACATCCACGAATGAGGGAGAATATTTTCATTATACTATAGAAATACAGAGGTAGAACAACATATAACAGGGTTCCCGAAACATCTCGTGTTTCCCCATTTCTTGTATCCATACCATGAATCGCGAAACTCCTCACTTCATCGGGTATTCCCATTCTTTCTCACATCTCTATAAACCCCTTATAGCCTTTACAAGTCCATTTCTCTCTCATAACTTTTTCCCCTTATAACCTAAAATATTTGCCATTGATATTCCTATACTTTCCTTATTATATAGAAACATAATATAACAATATAAGAATTATCTATAAAATATTATTTATAAATAGGAATTAATACTAATAAATTTTTTGAGACATATTCAAAAAAATCCTAAGCCTTCTTGGAAGAGAAGAAAGGGAGTACGTGTGTGAGTGTGAGAGTGACCCCATTGCTGTCATTGTTCTTTACTAAAAATCATAATGATATTCCCATTGTCTCTTAGCATTGTTTATGATCTCCTCCAAGGTTGTATTGATATGTATCCATCAATTCTCAAGATAATTAATCATTAACGGATTCTCCAATTATTGTGGAGTGGAAGATCTTGAATTCAAGAATTTATTAATCATTATAACTTCAATTGCACGTAATTTTTTTTTTTTACTTTTATTTTTTTTATATATTGCTCTGTATTACTATGCTCTTATAAGGATGTTATCATGGTTCCCATATGACATTTCCACCGTTTTATTACTTGGGCCAAAATGCATATTCCACATAATTGAATACAAGACGCTTATCGCCCCTCTCCTATTGTTCTCTCATATTGTTCTCTTCTAGCCCACTTTCTTCGTGTAAGAAAAGGTTTTTTTTTTTTTGCTATTTTGGCTTGAAATCACCCATCTGCATCTCGTTCTTTCATTTTTCATGCACAATAAAGTAGTTCTTCCATGTAAATCTCTGATTTATTTTATTTTATTTTTCCTGTTTTCGTCACCGTCTTATTACGGCGTGTTGTTTTGTGTTGACTTTCGTCGGCTTGTTACGATAGTACTAGTGTTTTGGGCGATTCAGACTATAAGACATATTTGATCAGACAAAGACATCAATTCAAATCCAAATTGTTAGTATGGTACATAACTGGAATCTTTGAATTCTAGTCACAATGAGAGTACCTGAAATGCATGGAAGCTTTGTGTCGAGGAATGCTTTATGTTATGCTGTGCTTTGGATGTTGCATCATCCTTTAGTGTCTTTAGTGAATTTGATTATGTATCTCAATCGAATTTATTGCTAGTTTGAATCAATAAAATTTCTATTTCAAAAAAAAAAAAAAAAAAAAAAGAATACAAGAGGCTTCAGTGAGGCGGTGAGGCCATCTATTTATCAACCAAAAAAATAAGTTATTGTTGTGGAACACGTGAATGAACAGTTGTGGAACATGTGAATGAACAAGTTCATTCATGTGAATGAATAGGCAACTACAATGCCTATATACTAGGGTTTTTATCCCTTGTATAGATGACCAAGAGATATAACTCTCATTCTCTTCAAACTTTCATTCTCTCTTATTCTCTCTCTTTGCAATTCTAGTTACTATTCTACAACTATTTTACAACACGTTATCAACACGAATCTACTCGAGCAAAGGTAAAATTATATTATTATCATTTTTTTCATCATATATTAAAAGTTTACCAAAATGTCAAATCTCACAAAACTTGAGTTTGTGGCACTTGATATTTCTGGTAAAAATTATCTATCATGGATTCTTGATGCTGAAATACATCCGACTTCCATGAATCTTGGAGAAACAATAAAAGAGTGAAATGAAGAGTCCCAGCAGGACTGTGCAAAAGCACTAATTTTCCTTAGGCATCATCTCCACAAGGATATGAAAAATGAGTATCTCATTGTAAAATATCCTTTCACTACGTGGAATGACTTGAAGGGTAGATTTGACCATAAACATGGTGATTTTACCAAAAGCACGCTATGATTGGATGCACCTGAGGTTGCAAGATTTTAAAACAGTCAGTGAGTATAAATCCGCACTATTTAAAATAAGGTCCAGATTGAAGCTATGAGGAGAAAAAATCACGGATGAAGACATGCTGGAAAAAACGTTCACAACGTTTCACTCCTCTAATGTGCTCTTGCAGCAGAAATATAGAGAGCGTAGATTTACTAAATATTCAGAGTTAATATCATGTCTTCTAGTAGTTGAACAAACTAATGAGCTACTAATGAACAACTACCAGTCTCGTCCAACTGGATTTGAACCATTCCCTGAAGTGAAAGCAATTTTATCCCATAATCATGGGCTTGGACGTGGTCGTAGTCGTGGTCATGGTCATGGGTAGAATTCCCGACACTATAATAATCATCCTTCTAACTCCTTGAAAAGGAAAGACCCATTTCATTGCTAGAAGTGGAATAGACAAAACAAGAAAATGGAGAAAGTGCATATAAATAAACCCTTCAAGGCTCCTAAAGAGACTTGCTACAGATGCGGAATGGAAGGACATTGGTTTCTTACCTGTCGTATGAGCAAACATCTAGTAGATATGTATCAAGCATCATTAAAGGATAAAGGAAAAGGGGTAGAAACTAATTTTGATGATGGAAATGGGCTAGACCTATCTTATTTTGATATGGATTTTTTTATAGGTCCTAGTGATAATTTCAATAGTTTAGTAGATGATGAAAATGTAAATATTAAATAATTCTATGTATTTTATTTTGAGTTAATAAGAATATCATCTTATTATTTATATTTTTATCTTGATCTAAACTTATGTATCATTGACTTTCAAGATGAATGATGGTGATATATGTCTTGTTAATTTGCCTGACCACTCATGATCCCTTTGAAGAAAAAAACATATTTTTTGAATTTAATAGTAACAAATACGGAGTGTAAGTACCATTTACATTTACATCGGATTTAATTGAAGGCTTTGGAAGAGCAAATATAATGCTACCAAATGGAACTAGATTCCATATTAATGATGCATTATATTCTAGAAAATCAGCAAGAAATTTGCTTAGTTGTAAAGATATCCGTAAAAATGGATATCATATTGAAACTATGACTGAAGGTAATAAAGAATGTTTATATATTACCTCTATAATTTATTGGGAAAAGATTGTTGTGGAAAAGCTCTCAACATTCTCCTTTGGGTTATATCATACGGCCATAAAGCCAATTGAGTCATATGCTGTATGAGCCAGATGTTCAATGACCCAAAGATTTTTACTCTTTAGCATAACATGCTAGGTCACCCTAGATCTTCAATGATGCAGCGAATCATAGAACAATCACATGGGCATCCATTAAAGAACTAGAAGATTCTTTTGCCTAATGAATTTTCTTGTGATCCTAGTTCACGAGTTAAGTTAATAGTCAAACCATTATTTAATAAGGGGCACATAACTCAGTTATCCTTCTTTTTTTTCAGTCATAGAGATCATCATCTTATTTTTTGTCACACAGGTCAAAACAAGGTGGGTTTGAGTCTTGTATATCTCCCATCAAAATGCTGCAAAGAAGTCCTAGTATTTTTTTTTTCTAGTTGCAAAATTCATCATCTTCTTCTGCGTTGGGGTTGCGAAGAAGCCCTAATTTTTTCCTCAGTCATAGAGATCAAAACGACATCCGTTTTGGTCTCTTTGTGACCAACACGACGTTTGAGTCTAATATGTATATTTAAAAAATAAAACTCCCATCATGACGTTTTGAGTCCTATGAATTAATGCAAAGAAGAAATAGGATGAAATTTCATAGGAAGCAGCTAGATGGGCATTAATGCAAAGAAAAAAACTCTCAAAATTTCACATCTTGAGTCATTTCCGTTAGAATGCGAAGGGAAGCGGATAATAATTGAAACAAAATTAACTTTCATGGGAACATTTGAAAGTTCGTTTTTTTTTCCTGCCAAGAACAGAACATTGTTTTTTTTTTTTTTTTCCTTTCCACATAATTTGAGAACTAAGTATAGCATATTTTTTTTTCCATATTCTTTTTTCCCACCTTCCCTATCTCCCTGATCCAGCAATTTATGCTTTTATCAGGAAACAAGAACTCATCCCAGCCCTTCAAATACTCTCTTTCTTTTCATCTGAACTGTTCATTGTTTGATTATTAACCAGGAATTGGACATCGTGAATAATGCATCTTTTACCTGCACATTGGATCTTATTATGTTAAGGCCAGTTTGGTTTATGTTTTTCAAAAATGTTTTCTATTCTTAAAAGTAAGGAAAACATAGAGAACATGTTTTATTTCCATTTTGCCAATTAAAAACATAAAACATTAAATCGAAATTTGAAAGGATGCCTCAATTAATTAATCTCTCAAGTGAAGTCTACTTCAAATCGATTAGAATCGATTTCATGGAACATCTTGACCCGACGTGTTCCCCTTATTACATTATCCTTTCTCTCACTTGAAATATTGGCTTTATATTCATCCATCCATTCACTTCCAAGGGAAGCAATTACAAACCCAATGGTCATGGTCAAATCCATCTTCTTCTTCTTCTTAACTATTACTTTTCTTCTTCTTCTTAAATCTTCTTGCTTGCATGCATCTTGGTCTTGTCTGAATACCAAAAGCAAGCCCCCTTCGATTCAAGTCCTGCGCCTTGCCATTAATTCTTCATTGCACCTTGGATTCAAGCGGACTCAGTTCAGTTGTTGTCTATGGGATAACGTCTTGTGAACCTCCTTGATTAATTAGTGTTGGCGATTAGTGCCGTCTCTTTACCTTTCTACATAGCTCATGCCTTCTAATATGCTGGCACCGCTCTTGTTTATTAGAAGTTTGAGGGTGATAGACATCTCCCAGAACTACATATATGGTCAAATTCCAGCACTCGGGTTTGGTAACCTCATCAACTTGGTTCACCTTGACCTTAGTTGGAATTGGTTTAATGGATCCATTCCTCCTCAACTCTTAATGTTGAGACATCTTCAGTATCTTGATTTGGGTTTGAATTCTCTCTAGGGTGGCCTAAGTCCTAAATTAGTCTCTCTTCAAGACTTGAGGATGTTGAATTTGAGTTACAATCGTCTCAGCAGAGAACTCCTTGAAGAGATTGGAAACCTCACAAAGTTGCAGCAACTCACTTAGGAGTAACAAATTCTCCAATGTCATTTCCCTCTTCCATTTCATATTTGAAGGAGTTGGAACAATTAGATTAGAGCGACAATGCTTTGTCCATGGAAATCCCCACTCACATTGGAAATTTATCCAACTTATCCTCTCTGCGACTGAGGAAGAACAAGTTGACAGTGGAATCCACTGGCTTTGATGCAAGCGGAAACCAAGTTGGTCGCACATTTGAAGGAAACACACTCATTGGAGAAATTCCATTCTAGTTGTTCGATTTAAAGACTTGCGGGCTTTATATCTCGGAGAAACAATCTTACTTGAATAACAATGAAGATGGTACCCGTGTGTAAGTTGTTGGTGCTCTCTCGGATCTTGTGATCTACGGAGAAATTCCATAATGGTTTACGAACTCTCTTTTACGGATCTAAGCAATGTCGGCTCCATGGACCATTTCCACAATGGCTTGCCGATGACAGTGAAGTCTGAGTTTGACTTGATCGATGTTGGCCAGGAACAAGTTTTACGGACCTATTCCTCGATCCATATCCCAATTTCCAGCAGAATCTTGGATACGTCTTGCGATGGCCTAAAAATGACATTTTCCCTAGTTTTTGACCATTAAGTGAATCTATGGTATGCCGATTTCTCATCCAACAAATTCTCCGGTGAGGTTCCAACCACCTTTCCTACAGACTTTGAAATTCTTTCATTGGGAGGTAACAAGTTTTCGAGGGCCTTGCCTTCCAACCTGACTAAGCTAAGAAATCTTAAACGTCTCGAACTTCAGGACAACGATATTTCAGGTGAATTACCCAATATCCTTCTCCAAATCTCCAATCTATGAGTTCTAAACTGAGGAACAATTCCCTTCAAGGTTCAATCCCAATAACTATTTCCAACCTAAGAAAGAAAGGAAATCTCCAGTTATAGATCTCTCGAAACAACAATCTCATAGGAGAGAAATCCTGGAAGAGTTTCTTGTTCGAAGAATGTTTGGGGCACGATATCTATGTCACTTACTTTTTATTTGATATTCTTTTATCATCAAGGTTTGGTATCAAAAATATTGTAGTAAATGAGCTAATAGTTTATTGGAAGAAGTCGAAGCAATGTCTCCCAAGTAACAACCTAGAAATGTACTTCTTGTTAGATTTGTCGAATAACCAAGTATCCAGTGAAATCCTAGTCTCACTAGGCACTCTTAAGGATCTTAAGATGACCAACCTCTCCTATAACAAACTCTCTGCCAAAATACCAACAAGCTTAAGTGATTTACAAAATGTAGAGGGTTTGGACTTATCCCACAACAAACTCTCTCTGGTCCCATTCCTACCACCTTCACAAAGCTTCAACAACTCACTACCTTGGATGTGAGCAACAATCAACTGATAGGTCGGATTTCGATCGGTGGCCAAATGAACACTATGGCAGATACAAACATCTCTGCCAACAACAACGGGTTGTGCGGCTTCCAAATTCACATGCCATGTCATGAAGACCTACCACTAGCTCCGAAGAAACATGGGCATGATAACTAGAAGGAGCTTTGGATTTAAGCGTCACGTAGGGTTGGATATCCCCAGTTAACTTCTTATTAACAATAGGAATCATCTTCCTTGCGAGCTATTTCAACCCATCGCCGCCTTCAAGCAGCTGTCGTCGTCGCCGCCATCACCCCCACCGGTTAATCAGGCAACGGATTTGACTAAAACAGTCCAAGTCTTCTTCACAAGCTTTTTCTATCAAGGTGAAAGTTGCGGATTTGATAGGATGGTGAAGGATGAAATTCTTGTTGCATTTCGTTGGTGATGTGATGGGAGTTGTGTTTTTCATGATAATTATTGAACTTTAAGAGAGTGTCATCCGTAATGTTTTTAAAGTTATTTATCTCTTATCGTGGCAAAAAAGTAGCATAATTGGAGCATTTGAAGCAACCCTACAAAGTAGCACAGTATCGGTATCCCCTGGTTTCATAACTTTTTCTGTCTATTTTTAAGCAAAGATAGAAGTATCCAGAATTATTTCTTCAATGCAAAACAAAATGAAATTTCATAAAATGCCATTTTTCGTTATCGATTAAACAAAAAATATCAAAACATTTTACACTCACTTTAACGAATTGAAGATATGTTTGACACTATTATTGACCCACTGAATTACTATAGTTTAAAAGGACTTGATTTGTCGACTGGACTACTTTTTGTTCTAATCCGATGGGAGTCACAAAAATAGCTTGGCATTAATTAATTATCTGTTTTGTTATTCTTAACCGATCAGTTTTCAGAATTTGGATAATAGGGATAATTGAAAGACGAAAAGCAAAGGAGTCATCTTATTACAAGAGTTTCGATGCGCGAAATCTAATGCAAATTCTTAAGCTTTCTTATGATAATCAGAAACATAATTAATGTGGCGCTGAACCGGGGTGTCAGTTGACTACCGTCGAGCCGCGAATTTACATGTCATGTTATGAGACTCATACATGAGTAAAATGAATGCATAGGGCCCGCATCCCATACTCATAAAACAAAATAATCAACTATATTCTCATAGTTTCCATGCACATTCTACAAAAACATTTATACATATTTTAAAATATTTACTCAAAGAAAACCACATTCGGCTTTCTTCTCAAAAGCTTCTACCTCTTTGCATTACCCATCTCCTGGATAATCCCTATGAAAGGGTCCCGCGACGAGGTGAGCAAAGGCGTGAAAATCTTCCTACAAGGGTACTCACCACCCCTAAAATGCATATGCAATGGCATATATAAACAATCAATCACATTCCATACAATTATTTACTATTATATGAAATATACATATCATGCATGAGATCTGACCCCTCATATCAAAACACAGTCGCCCGACTCCCTCACACTTGAATTTTAAGTGTGACAAAAATGGGATCCATCTGTGTACCATACCATGACTAACCATTGGACAACCCTCCAATTTTATTTATCAAAAACCTGATATTTTCCTTTATTTTGTGGGCCCTGGATTTAGGGTTTTTCATAAATGGGCGTCATACGCCTTCAACATTTTCACGAACTTACATCGCAAGGGATTCATGTCTAGCAGTGAATAACCTGGGGCTTTGCGCGCAGAGGGGATCTCTTACGGCTGTCTGCCCAGCATGTAATTTATCATTTGATCGTTTGCAGCTCGTGATCTCTACCTTGGACTTTGTCCCATTTTCCCGAGTTCACGACCCATTTACCAACACTTTGGTAAATAAACCATATCCACGCACCCACCCAGGCGACGCGATGTGACGTGCATATGGAAATGCATGATGCCAATGCATTTTCCTCATGTTACATGCATGAATGAACACCACATGAAACATTTGACCATGGATAATTATAATTTATACATATAATCTACCTCCATTACAAAATCATGTTAATACATCAAATAGCATGCATGAACATCACATTTTCATGCTTGCATGTCATTCAAGCAAGCAATAACACACAATTAGGTCACAAACTTGGGACCATTCAACGAAGGTACCTCGGCCCCTTCCTGAGCATAGACCATTTTGGTTCCAATCCTTATCATCATCAAACAACCATGACACCTAGAAACTTTCGGTTTCTAGTTCAAACCATATCTCCCACAGTCGGTGACTGTGTGAAACCGATCATGAAATCCATACCCCATTAGTCGAGGCTCGGAACCCCAATTTCCGCGGCCTCTCATAGCCTTCCACAAGCAACCCCTACCATTATAAAGCCTTTAGGCTAAAGTAAACAGTAGGAAAATATCCTCTTATACCGGGCTTGTCGAAGTAACTTTTGGTGTCCTGCGTAGATCCCACTAGGTGCACCAGCTTTAGTACTTTCGAGGCGGTGACGTCGACCGCGAAACCGGAAAATCCTTCCTTTCCCTTTCCTCCTTTCTCTTTTTTCTCCCTTTTCTCTCTAAGAACCGTTTCCCTTTTTTCCCTCTTTCCTCTATTTTCCTTCCTTTTTGCGGCTTTACATTAAATTTCATTTCTCGTCTCACCTCTTCATTTTTCTCTTCTCTTTCTCTTCTCCCTTGCCATTTTCTCTCCCTTTTTGAATCATTACTAAACGTATGAGTCAAAGGAGGCAATTTCCTCATCATTTCCTCCGTCATGTGTGGCTCTCACTTTTAATTCTTTTCTTTTATTTCATAATTCTTTTTATGACATCATGCACTCAAGTGGCTCATTGTGAACCATGGGATTCCTTTCCACACATGGCTAATTGTGGTCATTGCTTCTTAGTTCAAGTGTCACTGCAGAGGTCTTGTGTGGCGTCTCCTCGCGCACCATGTGTCATCCAGGCACCGCATCTCGAAGAGCGTGGAGAATCGACCACCTCGAATTCAGGGAGGTCGGCGTGGTAGCCGCTAATTACCGAAGGCGATTTCAACGGAGAAGTCCATTTCGTCATCCGAGATCTAGAAAAATTCCGGATTTTCGGCCGAAATTACCATTTTACCCTTTATCCAAAATCTTGGATTTTCTGGGGTTTCACAATTAAAATTCTTTGGATTTGTAGAAATCCTAATGCAAATTCTTTGGATCATAATCAAACATAATCATTAGTTGATTTCTCATGATATCACGAAAATATGAGAATGAATGTGAAAATAATACCCCAAAACGTCGGAAAAACAAAAAATTCCAGAAATATAGAAAATCAAAATTTGATAGTTTCAATGCCAATGAAAGATGCTAAGTTTTTTTGTAAAACCAAGAGTATTTATTGATCCAAAAAATAATTGATCAATAATCAAATGACCCAATAAATACATTACAAAATAATAACTTTATTAAAACAATGAAGCATATCAATTCATACTAGGTAGATAACATACCTCGTATGGATCCAGAATTGTTATCTGTCATTAGTCTCCCAAATCTACAAGGGATAAAATCAAAGAAAGAATAGGGCTGAACATGGATCTTTCCTTTTCCTCAAAGTGTGATCTACCAAACCATTGTTAAATTATAAGGCTCTATTTACTTATATATATAAAGCACAAGGGAACAATTAGACTTTGGTCGAATGGGCTTACCAAGGGAGAAAATAGAACTATGGGCCCATAGTTAGTTAATGTTAAATCATACTATAAATGACCCATAATTAACATGCACAATTATACAATTAAAATTGTAATATGATTATGCTTAATCCATAATTAATAAATTAATCTAACATGTCATGGAAGTTTAATAATAATAAGCATACAAAATGATGAAAGCATGCCATTTATTAGGAAAAATTCAAGACCTTGTGTGAAATTTCATGATTGGGTGAAAAATCAAACATTATTGTGTCAAAGAAAAGAATAATAGCTTCAAAGGTCCTATTTACTCAAGAAAATACACCATCCTTAATGTTTTTAAAGTTATATATCTCTAATCATGGCATAGATGCAGCACAGTTGGAGCATTTAAAGCAACCCTACAATATGAAAATTTTCTGGTTTTAAAACTTTTCTCTTTGTCTTTAAGCAAAGATAGAAATATCGATAAATTATTTCTACAATGCAGAACAAAATGAAATTTCATGAAATAGAGTGGCAGGGAGATATGGTCCTTTTTTAGCTCTAGAAGCCATTTTTCTTTATTGATTGAACAAGAAATATCAAAAAACTTTACAATCATTCCAACAAACTAAAAATATGTTTGACGCTATTACTAACAGAGGAAAAAAGAGGAAGAAAATCAGGTAGTCTACAAATTTTTGTGTAGTCACCTTGAAGATTCCGATGTCCTATATATAAACTACCACAACAGAGATAACAACTGGCTCCTCACTCGAATTTTGAATGAGGTTATAAACTTAGATTCTTAGAATTCTGAACGAGGTAACAATTGGTGAATGTCATTAATTTCATTTACTATTTCCAACATTTCTTTCTCCAAAGGAGAAAATAGGCTATCACCAATGATTTCACATATGGGGCTATAGAGGAGGCATGACTAATCAATGACTTTTAGATGAGAAAAGGTTTAAAAGGGATAAAGCAAAAAAAAAAAAAAATTACAAATCTAACCCCTTTTCTTAAAACCCAAAAAGGAAGGATATTTTTACATCATTTCGATAAATTTACCCCTCTAACCACCCTACAAACCTGGACTTTACCCCTTTCAAGTTCATTCAAATATAAGCTTATCTGGTTAAGTGCAAGCCCAAATAAGCTACTTTATCATATTTACCAAAATTAGACTTAACCTCCTTCAAGTTTATTCAAATAGAACTTAATGACGGTTAAGTTCAACATGTATAGAAGTTGTGTTAAAAACCTAGACATGACACTTTTCAAGTTTGTTAAAATGCTAACTTAACGATGGTTTAGTCTAACATGTATAGAAAGGGGTTAGATTTGTAATATTTTTTAGGTTTTAACACATTAAGGGATAATTTTGTCTAAAGTGGGGATTTTTTAAGGTTATAAAAGTAAGGGGTTAGTTTTTCAAATAACTTTTATTTTTATTCCCTTTAAACCAATTCCTCCATGAGAAAATACGGGGAAAGAGTGATTGTGGACCAGATGCAGCAGAATTTTGAGTATTTATGGAAATACTCAATCATACTCTCTTTCTATCAGAGAAATTGAATAACGATCATGACTGCACTCCTAAGCATTAATTCAAGGCAACATAATGAAATTAATTTCATAAGTAGGCAGATGGACAGTAAGAAATGGGGCCAAAATTAATTCTGATACGCAACAACTTTTATGACCTGTGCATTGGAAAGTTCCTTCTTTTCCAACCAAGAAACACAACATTTTTTTCTCTTTTCAGATTACTTTTTGGAAACTAAACAAGTCACCGATATGAGAGGGTTGAATAATAATGCTTTGACTTCAAGTTCTCGATAAATGGACTTTCACCTTTCACTTAAAGTCACAGAAATAGGGGCTTCCCAGTGTAAACACAAGACCACAAAATATTATATTAATGGGAAAAAAAGCATGAACAGAGACATTGGTTTTCCAATGATGTAAACCAGAAGCAGTTTGAAAGCTAGAAGATTCTCTCAACCTTCTTCATTCATTCAAACCGATCATAGAACAGGCCAACCCAACGTTACTTCCCATCTCTTTCCTTTTCAAATGAAATATTGTGCTTTATATTCATCCATCCATTCACTTCCAAGGAAGCAATTACAAACCCAACAATGGTCATGGCTAATCCAAGCCTGCTGAATCCATCTTCATCCTCTTCATCATCTTCTTGCTACCATGTCTGTCTTGGTCTTGTCCTGAATACCAAAAGCAAGCCCTCCTTTAGTTCAAGTCCTCCATCCTTGCCATTGATTCTTCATTTCACGCCTTGGATTCATGGAACTCCAGTTCTTCTAGTTGTTGTCTATGGGATATGGTCACTTGTAGTTCTCCTTCAAATTCAACTTCAACTTCAAGTGTTGTGATTGACCTCCATCTCTCTAACCTTTTTGCACAACTCATGCCTTCTAATTTGCTGGCACCTCTCATTTTTATCAGAAGTTTGAGGGTGCTTGACACCTCCCAGAACTCCATAAATGGTCAAATTCCAGCACTCGGGTTTGGTAACCTCAGCAACTTGGTTCACCTTGACCTTAGTTGGAACTCCATAAATGGTCAAATTCCAGCACTTGGGCTTGGTAACCTCAGCAACTTGGTTCACCTAATATAATTTTTAGTTAATTAATTATATTAGTTATTTAGTTAATAGTACATTAAATTTGAAACATATTTATATTATAATCTTATTTTAGTAATTTGGAAACATATTGCCCACATTAAAATTTAGTTATAATGTTTGAAACTTAGTTATAATTAAATGTTAGAAATTTGAATCTTCTTAGATATCTTAGTAATATTATTTTAGTTCATAATATTACTAACTAACATAATTTTAGTTAATTAATTATATTCAGTTATTTCCTATAATCTTATTTTAATTTATATAATGTTTGAAACATTTTATACTATAATCTTATTTTCGGAATTTGAAACATATTACTTACATTAAATTTTAGTTATATAATGTTTGAAACTTAGATCTTAGACATATTTAATGTTAGAAATTTAGATCTTCTTAGATATCTTAATAATATTATTTTAGTTCAAAATATTACTAACTAATATAATTTTAGTTAATTAATTATATTAGTTTTTTAGTTAAGAGAAGTACATTAAATTTAAATATTTATATTATAATCTTGTTTTATTAATTTTATGAAACATATTACTTGCATTAAATTTTAGTATATAATGTTTTGAAACTTAGTTATAATTGTGACCTTTAAAACTAGAAGTGCATTGTATTCGTCAGCCAAATAGAAAACCGTGGATGTCGGGTAACCCTAACCTACACCGCATGTCCCCTTTTCGAGACTCATGATTTAACGAAAAATTGGGTAGAGTCTCCTTTATGAGAGGGCTCCACCCCAGAAATACAACTTGTCATAAAATCGTAGCATGTGATATAATCTGATGACCTCTTTGGGTCCAGTGAGTGAGTGGCCTAACGGACCCACTCATCCACACTACACAAAGAGCTCTGTAGACTAATTACCATAGTCTTCAAGAGTTTAATTACAACACTCTTACAAATATTACAAATTAGAACAAGGTTGTTCCAAAGTATTTTTACAATTCTTTTTACACAAAATACAAGCTAGAACTAGTTTGTTCCAAGCTTCTTTACAAAAAAATTAATTACAAGCCATAACCCGGCTTTCTTCATAACTAGGGCCTCGAGTGAGTGTCGTCCACCTGCATACTCCTTGTACTTGGAAGGGGGTCCCACGATGGGGTGAGCAATGCCCAGTAGAGAATAACTCCTATAAGGGTTACTCCGCTAAGTGCACATCTGATATGTGTTCACACAATCAACCATTCCATTAAAATTCGGTTTCTACTTTGGAATGCTTATACCATGAATCAGTGTCACTCACCATGCCTTTAACCGCAGTCTCATCGACTCCTCACACATGCTTATGCTAAGTGTAAAAACTTTTCATTAGTGTTACCTGAAAATGACCCTTTATCGAAACAAAAGCTTTTGTTTTAAAACCCGGTACAAACATCAACCCGATAAGCCCAATTTTATTCAAAGCCATTAGGCAGTCACCGATAAACGACTTTTATTAAAAAATATTAAACGGAGTCTCGATAAGCGACTTTATTCAAAAGCATTGGAGCGGTCTCAGATAAATAGCTTTATTAAAACATTGGACAGCCTCGGAAGTAAACAAGTTTGTACAAGCATTGGATAGTCTCGATCGTCGTTTTATTAAAGCATTGGACAATCTCAAAAGCGGCACAATCAAAAGCAATGGATAGTCTCCGATAAACCACTTTATTCAAAAACATTGGACAGTCTCCGATAAACAACTTTATTCAAAGCTATGAAATGCACTAGCAGAGACTCTAGTTGGATGTAGTCAAAGTCTTGAGCTCACCACCTTCACGAGAATGATGAATGATTATGACCATGCACACGTACCCAATTAATGCGATGTCCCCGTGCATATGAAATGCAATTATACCATTCCATGCCTATACCATGCCATATATATGATGAGTGCTATATGGACATTTTAAACCATGCATAATATGTAATACCTCGACTTAGACCCTAGTATTTTTATTGCAATTTTGTAGTATAAGAAAAGAAAAATTGGTATTTTCAAAAGCGAAGTACTAAGGAGTAGATTGGTAATTTGCTTTAACTAAGGACCCAGTGACATAAGATGAAAAAAAGTATATGTTGAAGTAGAAGTTTGGATAAGTTGATTTGTAAATAGAAAGAGAAAGTGGGGACTAAAATGCAAAAGGGCTTTCGCCCAAAGAGGATAAGGTCAAACATGGCCTTATGATAAGGGCAAAAATATCTTTTTTTTTTCTTTTGGTTTTGAAGGTTAGGGTTCTGGTGGGGAGAAGGAGAAAGAAAGAAGAGAAAAACAAGAACAAGAACAAGAAGGAAGAAGAAAATAAGAAGAAAATCTAGGTTTGGAATATTTATCTTGTTTAGAAATTTGGAATTCATGTTTGGAAGTTTGGAAGTATGGAATTCTTGTTTTGAACTCTTGTATTTGTTTGTATGGATTTGTTGGTTAGGAAACCCTCCTAGCTCTCTCTTTGTCTATGTTTGGGGTTTGAAGAACCCTATCTCTGTATAAAAGTGATTTGTGTTGGTTTCTAGTTCAGTTTTGTGGTTGGTTTGAGATGGGTTAGTTTTGGTTAGAAGATTTCCGATGAAAACGGCTAGAATTGGCCATTTCACCACAAAAATGGAAGTGGGTGAGTACCAATCTTGAAAGTTGATGGATACTCAATGTGGTTTTTTGGCACACAGAGGATGTTGAGTACCGATCTGCGAAGTTTGAAGTGGTACTCAAAGATGTTTTGGTCCGGAGGATGTTAAGTATCGGTCTTGAGTTGGTATATGCTGAAGTGATTTAAGGTCGGATGATGTTAAGTGCAGATCTTGAAAGTGAGTCACCCAGGTACTCAAAGTGGTCTAATTTCCAAAGAATGTTAAGTACCGCTACTCAAAGATGAGTACCGGTACTCAAAGTTGTTTAAGGTTCAGTGCGGGCACGCAGCCATCATTTTGTTATGTTCTACTATTAAGATGAAAGGTCGATTACATGTACTCTGAGTTGTGTGTGAAATTAAACCGCCTCGGCTATCCGGTCATTAGGCAAACATTATTTCTTGCCTCATTGGTAATATAATTAAGAATGATATAACAAACTCGATAACACATATAATTGCATGCCTTCTTAAGACCGAATAGTGAATGAATAGGCACCTCTGTTCAGTGCTTCGACACTCTTGCTAGTGCTATGACACTTCTGTTACATGGGTAGACACGTCTCTAATCAGTGCTTTGGCACTCTTGCTAGTGCTTCGGCACTCCTGCTAGTGCTACGACACTTTTATTACGTGGGCAGGCATGTCTCTGATCAGTGGTTCGACACTCCTGCTAGTGCTACGACACTTATGTTATGTGGGCAGGCACGTCTCTGTTTAGTACTGTACCATACCTTCGGGTACCTATGGTGCTATGTTCCTCTCATTCATTGTTACTAGTCTATGCAGGCAAATACTTATATGTTGTATACATGAATAATATGATACATGAAATTAAAAGTATTCAATTTTGTTTGTGACCTATACAGACAAGCATTTATATGATAAGAATATGAATAATGAAAAATGAAAAGCATAAATGTCGGTTCTACTACACATTGCATGTTGCACCTATGGTACCTTCTACTCTGAATCTACATTACGAACTCTACGGGAGATATGAAATTTCGTTATAAGAATTATGCTATATGAAAACTTCTGTTATAGAAATTACATTATAAAGCGAGCACTCGACATATAGGAATTATGTTATGTATATCTGCTAAATGGACTAACAATTCAAGAGTGGTCATATATGTTATCTGTTTCCGTGATATCTGGCGTATAAGAAGCTTATGGGTGTTTCATGGTGTAGGTATTGAAGAGGACATCGGGGCATTAAGAGTATCCACCGGGGCGACAATGATAGGAGCCCACCTCATGTAGGTTTTTTATTTTGGTTTTGTAATGTTAATGTAAAGTTTTTGTAATAGTGGAATTTGTATAAGTACAAGTAAAGGGACTCGGGAATATATCTGGGGACGGTTTAAACACTACGGTAGTAACTATTAGAATTTTACCAATGCGAAGCGGGTTAGGAGGTCCCGGTACCATGTCGCGCCCCTATCCTTTAGCCTATTTGGGGAGTTAGGACGTGAGCATAATACCAATGCATAATTTGGACAATCCTTATCAATTAACATCCTGATTTCAAATAAACCACACAATACATGTGACATATTACACACACATATATTGACATCTACAAGTCATCACCAATCAGCAGTGACTTACATTATACTCTAAGCTTAATTGTGACACCATGTCCACAAATAGCCTCTGACGAGCCATCATTAGCCTTGTTCATACGACATCATAAGCCAAACGATAGAACACCTGATTTGGCTTCAATAATTTCAACGAGTATATCACTCGATTCAAGCAATGATAGAATAGAATCATATACCAATTGTGGCACAAATCTGGACACAAATCATTAAATAGCCTAAGCTGTAGCAATCTCGAAAAATGGACCATACCTTAAGTTATAGAGGTCTGATTTAGGAGATTCAAAATCACCACATCAAGTTCTTAGATAGAGCTACAAGTTCCTTGAAGGATACTAGTCAAAATTCTCACTTTTTCCCAACCGAAAATCAGTCCCAAAAATCACAGATGATAGGTTGACCAAATAAGACGTGTGGTAGTCTCAAACCAACGGACCATAATGGGTTATAGATGTCCAATTTGGATGATTCGAAAGCTTAACATCAATTTCTCATATAGGTCTACAATTTCCTTGAAGGATCTTAGTAAAGTCTCACTTTCTATTGAAAGAATCATACCCCGAACTAGACATCATATAGGGTTAAAGCAGGCACTATTCCCATAACCCATTATTTTGCCTAACGACACTTAGGGAAAAAGAATATGACCTTAGGCCATTAAGGCTTCGACCAAACTGGCCCCTATATTGGAAAATAAACGAGGCGGAAGAATCCACACCTCTTGGAGCGTAGAAGAAACTCTAGGAAGTCCCTGTGCACACTTCCTAAACACCAAACAACTTTGATTTCACGAGCTCTGGCTTGGATCACCGTGAAATCTCGTTTTCGGGTACCCACACGTAACCTAGGCGTCGAGTAGATGAACTTTTGTTCTCCGGCAAGCGGTCCGACCGGCGGAACCGTGGATCGAGAAGATAGAAGTTTTGATTTTTATTGCCTTTCTCTCCCTCCCTCACTCTAAGTTTGTCGGGAAAAAATAGGAGATCCCTCTAAAGGAGATATTTTCTCCTTTTATACTTTGGATACATGGCTCACGTGCCATGTGTGTCCCCCTTTACTTCAGTGCCGTTTTTGCCTCGAAACAATTTATTTCATCTCGGTTCAAGTTCAAATTATCTTATACGAACTTTATTTAAATTATTACCCAAATTCCAAAATTTTCTTCAACAATCTCGTTTTTGGAATCCACTGGACACCCTTCACCCATAAAAACGTGAAAATTTCGATTGTCTTGGAATTCGACGAAATTCAACTAGGTACCTAGATTTCACGAGACAAATCCAACGGTGAAGTTTGTTCGATCATTTGAGATCTAGAAAAATTTCCTGGCTATCCTAAACCATTTTGGAAATTTTTAATGTTTTTTCCATTTTTGAAAACAAATTTTCTAGGGTTTAAATGTTAGAAAATTTAGATCTTCTTAGATATCTTAATAACATTATTTTCAGTTCTTTTGCTCTTCACTAACTTCTTATAATTTTAGTTATTTAATTATATTAGTTATTTGATTAATAATGCATTAAATTTGAAACATATTTATACTTTAATCTTATTTTAGTTAATAATATTTTAAACATTTCATCCTATAATCTTATTTTAGTAATTTTGAAACATATTACTTACATTAAATTTTAGTTATATAATGTTTGAAACTTAGATCTTAGACATATTTAATGTTAGAAATTTAGATCTTTTAGATATCTTAATAAATAAATGTTTTAGTTCATAATATTACTAACTAATATAATTTTTTGTTAATTAATTTTATTTGACATAATCCTTAGGAACATAATACTAACAACTATCAAATTATTTAAATGTTGAAACTTAGATATATTTAAATATCATAATAATGTTAAATAACATAGATATCATCATATTAAATTATTATATTGACATCATGTTAGTTTAAAGTTTAAAGTTTAAATTAAGTTGATACCATGTGAGAAAGTTAGATCTTACTTTTCTGTTAACTTACATTTATATAATGTTATTATAATGACATCATATTCATATTCATCCCATTGATTCGAATTTACATTTCAACAAAATCATGTTTCTAGGATGGCTAGTGGAAGTAGAGGCGAATCCTGCATGGAGGCATTGCATCTTTGGAGGACATAAAATGGAACAATTTTGCAATTATTGTGGTTTGTGATGAGTGGTGGAATTACTGTAGTTTTCACCCCATATCACACTCACGGATCCCCATTCAAATACTAAGAAGTGTCCAAATGTGACGTTAGAAGTAAAACAAAAGCGAAAAAATCCGCTGATATGGAAGAAATTCGGGTTGAATTATGAGGCACAATGGGAGGAAGACATCACACTATCATTAATGATGATGAGGAGGAGGAGGGTGATGGATGTATATGTATCAGGGTGACATACCAGATGAGCGAGATGAATGTCGAGTGAGTACGATGCACTTCAAGCTGATGAATGGAACGGAAACGAGGTTGAAGTTTATGAGAGGCAAAGAAAAATAGGTAAATCTTTATACCTAATTCATTGTTTCCACATAATTATATAAAAATAATGTTATTTTATTTTATTTTTGCATAATTACGTAGTGAATCTTCTGACGGAGTAATCACATCAAAGAAGTATACAAAGAATCACGAAGTGTTGGCATATGGATCCACATCACGCCAATTGTACCATCATTGTACAAGTCTTGATTGCAAAACAAAAGCTGAAAAATATATTCAAAGGTGGTTCAGTAAAGGAAACAATGGAACGATTGGTGCAGTTCTTCATATATGAAAGTGTTCACCTCGAAAAGAGAACTGCCTTGTTTTTTGAGAACATGATTTTGATACCTGACAAGCGGGTTTTGTCCTAATTGGCATAATATGTTTTTAATAATGACATTATTATCTTAAATTATGATTGCAAATTTTCCAAACCAATAACCAGCTTTCATGAGATTATATATGTAGGATGACATCCAGACCACCATCTCCATATGAAATCAAAAGCAAGTGCCCAAATGGAGTATAAAGACATGAAGCTTATATGACATACAAAAGGGCTGGGGAGACATATGGATGCACAATTATATTGCAATGGATGGACCGGGCCAACCAAATTGAGCATAATTAATTTCATGAGTATATTGAAAAGAGCACAATTTTCACAAAATGCATTCTTTGTGAATAAGATTAAAGACATCAAAATACATGCCATATGGTTTGTTGAAGGACATTATCGAGAAGTTGAAGAAGAAAGTGTGGTGCAAATTATACTTGAATGAATGGATCGACATTTGTGCGAAGGGTGTTGAAGAGAAATAAGTATTAGACTCCATGTGCGAGACACTACATTGATTAATGTTTGAGCTTGTTGGTAAAGAGGAATGGTAATTACTCCGAGTTGATCGGGAATGTGAAGATGTGCTTCATTTATAATCACTGCAGTTTGGTTGCTTGCAAAAATGCGACAGGTCTGTGGTGGATATATCTATCATGTGTCTTAGAGCAACAAGATTTGCAACAAACTATATTGCCCTTGACAGTCTTCTAAAAAAGAGGGTTGATTTGAAGAAAGTCTTTATTAGTAATGAATAGGCATCTCATAAGCTTAGCCGGACAGAAGTTGAACATGAGGTTGAAAGGCTCATGTTTGATCATGAATATTGGGAGAAGGTGGAGAAGGTGGAGAAGCTAGTGTCCATCTATGAGGCACTATACACAGTGCTTCGCATTGTTGATTCATAAGTCGTCCCAACCATGCCATTTGTCTACAAGTTGATTCGGTTGATGAAGGAAAATTTTGATCGACTCAAAGCTAAAGAGTGGGTGAAACATATCATCCTTCGAATCGTTGGGATAGAACTCTTAACATCCTCTTCATGTAGTAAGTAACTAAAAAATTAATATCCTCTTAATAGATATTCACATTTAATAATATTATGTTTATACTATTATCACATACTAATTCTCAATAACTATTACAGTATACTATCTAAATCCAAAATTTCAATATATATTTTAGAAGTTGGTTGTAATACATTACTTATTTGTTCATGCGATATTTTCTAAATTAGATCCTCATCTTTGAAGGCCTTTGTATAATTTTGGAAATAGAGTAAATTAATGAGTTTCCTAATTCCAATTAATTGATTCAATTTATTCGGTGTTTTTTATTTTTAATTTCATGACATTTTGAATTCATGACTTATATATTAGTGATGCAAAATGGATTTGGTGATCGACGGCATATATCAAAACAAAATGGTTTACAGTGATGTTCAATTCTCATTATGGTAAATTTTATAACTATTGTATTATTATATATTGAATAAAGTAATTTTATTACTGGTGAATTGCTGGTTTTGTGTAAATCAACTCTTAACATTAAATTTGGCCTTAAAGGTTCTTTTCCAAACCCCGCATCATCTTCGGTGTGTAGAAAGGGTAAGAGTACATTTTAGCTCTAATTCATTACCAAAAATAAAAAGAAATCGCTTGGCAACTAGGCTCAATAATTGGTTTTGTTATTACAACATGAAACTAAAGATATATGTGATATGGAGCGGCAGATAAAATTCTTGAAAATAATTTTCTCGATTTACTTGAAATTTCAGCTGAGTTTGGTGAAGAAGATGAGAATCAACTATTTCAATGGGTTAGACCTCTCCATTTAGATAATGAAGATGGAAATCTTGATCCACAAATTGTTGCACATGTTCGAGAAGCAGGTGTTAATGTTGAGCAGGTTTTTTCTGAAGAAGTTCATAGTGAAAGTTTTAGTCAGGAACCACAGGGGACTCAATTCAACCCGCTGTTTGCTTCACCGACCCTCTTTTGAATTCAAGTATTGAACATAGTAGTAAGACGAGTTTCTTGGTACTTCTACAATTATGATAATCTCGAGGAGAGGGTACCAATGATGGAAGTGATACTTGAAATGATGGTGGGGATATTGAATATCTACAACAAAGTCAATATCCATTAAGCCCATTCACCGATGAAGATGATTTCACACATGCTACACAAGATGAAGACCACGGGTCTAGGAGAGTCGGTCCATGTGTAAGATCCGAGAAATTCCAATTTAGGGAAAAAGGGCAAAATCGTAATTTCGATTACAAAATTGTAATTTCGGTTAAAAATCCGTAATTAATTCTCTAGATCTCGGATGATGAAACGGATTTCACGGTTGGAATCGTCTCGTGAAATCTAGTTAGCACGTAAAATTTACTTAATAATGCGGGGCGGTCGAGATCGGCACGTTTTCAGGCATCGCGTTTAGTGCAGTAAAAAATAAATCTCGATGCGACGAAAGTCAGATATAGCACATACTCATATACCATAAGTGGTATGAGTAGAGAAATGATGAAAATGGACGGTCGAGATAGTGCCGAATATCAATTCTGGTAAAAGAGGGGCGTAATGGTCATTATGGGATTTGATTTTAAATTAAACAAAGGCGAAATTGTAAATAGTGACCTTCTTCATTAAAGCCAAAAGAAAGAAAAAAGCGTGGGAAGAAAATTTTGAGATCGGTGGCTTCATTTTAGAATCCTTTAGAGAGAGAGAAACTTCTCTCACAGAAATACCACAAGATCAGCCCAGTCGGCCAGGTCTTCGGTCTGAGAGGCATACGGAGAGAACTCGACGTGAGTGCAGGATTTTGGGAATTTCTTCAAACTCCTTGAGGTAGGATTTTCTCCCTACTTGGGTTTGATTCCCATTTTTAGTACTTTTTGAATGTTTGAGTCGATTTAGGCCATTAGGGGTACATTGGATGCATCCCAGACCTTGGGATCGAATTAATATAAAATTTTGAGACAAAATGGGCGGCTATGCATTTGCTCCCGCGGTGAATGTTGGTGTGAAATTGTGTGTTTTCTTTGTTAATCATGTATTGATTGGGTTTGAGTAGGAAGTGGCCGTGAAAGGAGGAGTTCTGGCTGTGAACCGGCGGTTGTTGAGTGTTGGAACGGTAAACCCTGGGGTTTCTTGTTCACCAGGAATAGTGACACGAAAATGTATTTTCGTGAAAATATGTGCTTGATTAAGTAATTCGAATCGAATTGCTTGCGTTTGAACATTAGCCCAAGTGAGCTAATTTTGGTGTTTGAAATGATAAATACATAACATGTTGTGTGATTTAAATTTTTATGTGAATATGTGCATGCTTACATAGTTGCATGTGATTAGACTTTATTGGAAATAGCATACATACGTCCATATGCCTTTGGAGCATCCTAGGACTATAGGAGTTAGTGCATGAGATGAGTCACGATAAATGGTTCGGAGGGTGATGCAAAACATAAATTATCGGAGGGTAGTCCATGGCAAAGAAAATATCAATGGTAGATGACCCGGTGATATTCATCGGAGGGTAGTCCACAAATAATATCAATCGTCGGAGGCCCAATTGATATATACACATCGGAGGGTTATCCGCTATTAAAACTAATTTCTCATACGAAGCAGGCGGCGTGAGAGAGTCGGTGAGGACTCGGGATCTGAGTTGGTCATGTAGACATTAGTAGGATCATTGCATTTGCTTGAATGTGTGTTTGCTGGAACATTGCCTTTGCACTTGGGTGGTGAGTGGCCCATGGGAGTTCCTCTTGAGCTTTAGCTCGCCCCGGTCGTGGGACCCCCTTTATTTCTGAGGTGCGGGGAGGCGTGGAGGGACGGCTGATCTGAGCGAGGATTTTAAGAAAGCCGGGTGTGGCACATTGATTTTCCACATGTATTAGAATTCTCTAATTTTGATATATGTTGTATAAAGTAATTTACTAACTCTTAGAACCCCATCAGGGATATAGTTGATATGTTTTTTTATGGATGTTGGTATGGGCTTGAGGCCGTTTTATCCATATTTGTATCATTATGGTTATATTGGGCTAACTTTGGGGACGAGGTTTCATGTAGGTGTTTCAATTGGGTAGAGGCTCCTCATACGAAAGGAGACTACGCCAGATTTTCCCGAGTGACGTCGGGTAACTTGGAGCATCCACTTGTATTCATGAGTTGGTGGTCAGCGGACCCGAAGTTGGGGGTATCCTGACTTATTGTCGAGCTGGGTATCACGAATACCTGAGGGCTCAATTTGGGTATCCATCAACCTTCAGGTGGTTGATGTGGAGAATAGGTATATGGAAACCTATGGATTGGGGATTTGGGGCTACAGGCCTTAGTTGAGTGAGGAGCATCACTGTTAGGTGTGGTTCGATGTTCGATTTAGGTATGAGATTACAGAAAATCACGAGACAAAACTAGGACATACTTCATGCATCTGTTGATGTGCTTTGTGTGATTTGGTGAGTTATTATTGTATGATGGTGTGTATGCCATGTTTTATGTGTCTTTGTGGAATATTTGTGTGCCTAATAGTGCTTACGTTTGGAAGGAAACCAAGTGAAGTGTTTGAAAATTTGAGGTTTATAGTTTGTGGCTGGAGCGAAAAAAAATTTTAAACATATTATGGGGATTTTTATATAATATGGGGATTTTTCGTAGCGTGGTGTGGGGATTCTTATATAGTATGGGGAGTTCTCATGGTGATCCTGCGATTCGACTCACCGGTAACCGAACTCACTCAGACATGATTCGGAGCTCCGCTCGAGGAAGCGGTTTCGACTCACTCGAACATGATTAGACTCACTTTCCGGACATGAGTTCGGACTCACTCGAGATATGATTAGACTCACTTTCGGAAAATTACTTCGATTTGACTCACTCGGACATGGATTCCGTTTAAAAACGAATATAGACCTAAGCTCAGAATGAATTCTCCATAGGAATTCTTATATAACTTGGGGGATTCTTCTATAGTATGGGGAATTCTAAAACAGTATGGGGGATTCTTAAGTAACATGGGGGATTCTTAACTAACATGGGGGATTCTTATATGTTATGGGGGATTCCCATATAATATGGGGGATTCCCATGTAAAATGGGTGTTTCCAGTAGCTAGAAATAAAGGTGAAAAAAAAAACATTTTTTAATTAAATTATTTAAAAATAAATAAAATCAAATAAAATCAAATAAAATTTTCGAAAAATAAAATTTTCAAAAATAAAATTTTCGAAAATAAAAATTTTGTTAATGATATTTTAAATGCAAAATGTATTGCTAGCTACTTTTGTAAATGCGAGGGCAGCATACCTTGATTGTGTATGATTAGTGTCTCGGGGCTATGCTTATGCCTTAGAGATACTGTATTGTGTATTGACTGCCATGTTGATTGTGTAGATGGCTAGTAGAGGCGGGGCCTTGGGGGCGTCCACGTGGCGCCGGTCGGGCACCACCTGGGCATTTGATCGACCATTTGACCGGGGCCTTTCTTGGGGAACATGGGTGTTGCCGAGCGGAGGCTGGCATCGCACAGGCTAGTGGCCGGATAGTCGAGGAGTCTAGTAACCTCCCGGAAGTTTAGGCGCACCACCCTCGGACATTCAGCGGGAGGAGACAGATGGTGGAAGACCATTGGTTTATGCGGGCGAGAATGTATTGGAGGCTATGGAGGTCACCTCAGATGCGACCGGGGTCGGGTTAGGCGCATTCAGGCTAGGGGCCGAGGCCGGGTATGGTGGAGATGGGTTAGGACTTAGAGACACAGGAGGTTATGACATGGGCGAGTTTCGAGGCTGTTCGTAGGCGAGTATTTTCCAGAATTTGCGAGACATGCCAAAGCTCGAGAGTTCCTAGATTTGACGGAGGCGATGTGTGATGGACTCGTGGCCGATTCACGGAGTTAGCAGTTTGCGGTTATTTCATTAGCCCCACCGGACATAGCCCGAGGTTGGAGGTTTAGAATGGGTGGGTTGTCCATTCGTGCGAGATTGTAGGACTGCTTCACCGGATATGGATTACATGGTTGGGACTGACCACGACCATAGAGAGATATGGAGGATGCTCGGAACACCGGGATGCGGTGTTAGTGGCGGAAGGAGTCGGTCTTCCTCGGTTCGGGGAAGAGGCGAGAGAGCCTGGATTCGCGGGGATCTCGAGTCACGGCCATCGGGACGGGACCAGGATGAGAGTTCTTGGTCGGGCAAGGCGGATGAAGTTACCCGGTCAGTAGGGGCCGGATAGTGTGTTACCATTGCTCCGGCGGCTGGACACATGAGGCAGGATTGCCCCGAGAGGCGGGGATCGGGGTTTTGGGACATCACGGTCCCGGTCGATGCCAGAGACTAGGGAGAGGTCTGATGCGTTCCCTCCCCGCAGCCGCGGTCTGAGCCCGAGGCCGGTCAGTTTCGAGCTGCGGGCACCCCACATTTCCGCGAGGCCGAGCCCAGGGGCTAGAAACGCAGGAGTAGAGCGGAGGGCTGGGGCCGGCGAGGACCTCGAGGGGTTCGGGGCATGTCTGCGCCATCACCGCCGTGATGGTCGGCGAATCAATGACCGGTTATCACGAGGATTACGTTTTGTTATCTCGCACTGCATGGGCTAGAGTGTTATTTGGTCCCCGGTGTATGATCGGTGTTGCATCGGTTGTGATCGAGCTAGGCTTAGGGTTGGGGCCTTAAAAGACCTTTATATGTGGAGTTCTCCACAGGGATTAGGGGCGAGAATAGAATGATATGTCGGGTTGCATTTAAGAGATCTCGAGGACTCTACTCCACGGTGGACTGAGGATCGTGGACATATGTCGAGTTCGATATCATCACGGGGATGGATTAGGTGCGACGACTTGGTCGTTATTGATTATGAGCCTTGGGATGAGATTCTGCTTCCGCGCGGGGCCGGTACTCGTGTGGTATTTCGGGAGCAGGCTTGCAATGAGTTTGCGAGAGCGGTATCACGGCGTAGGTGTCGGGCAGTTGGCGGGTTGGCTATGAGCCTTACCACGGAGGGGATGAGGAGAGACCCGGGACTTAGACACACCTCCAGTAGCATGCAGTATATGGATGTTTTTGATGAGTTACTTGGCCCTCCACATAGGGTGGTAGACCAGGTATCGGGATTCTGACACGGTACTTCCACGTCTCTATGACCCTGCGTAGGATGGCACCGAGTTGGATTACGGGAACTTCGGAGTCGATTCACGAATTTATTAGACGAGGGGTTCATTAGGCAAGGCACTTCACCATGGGGCGCTCGGTTCTATTGCGAAGAGAAGGACAAAACCCTTATTGTGCATTGATTGCAAAGCAGTTGAGCGGGTTACGATCGAGAATCGGTTTATTTCTGAAGATTGATGATTTATTTGATCGGTTGAGGGCGTGAGTGCACTCGAGATGAACCTTCGCACTAGTTACCATCCCAGGTGAGGGTTAGGGATCTGAATATCCACTAGGCCGTTTAGGACGCGTTATGGGCGCTATGAGGTTTACAGTGATGCCTTGGTTGACAAGATGCCTTAGGATGCGTTGTGGATCGTCGTAGGACTATTCCGACCTTATTTAGATCGTTTATTCGTAGTCTTCGTGGATGACATCTTGATCACTCCCGAGTCGAGTGGGAGCATGAGTATCCTTGGGGATCGTTTTACGGGTTGTTGAGACCATCGGTTGTCTGCTGAGATTAGTGAGATGTGATTTACGGCTTCTTGGGGTGATTCTGGGACACGTGGTGTCGACATCGGGAGTGTCGGTCGACCCGAGGAGAAGGTCGAGGGCGGTGATGAGTTGGGGAGAGGCGAGTCAGTCTTCGAGATACGTGGTTTCTTGGGATTGGTGGGTATTACGGGGAGATTCATTGAGGATTTCTCAGTTAGCCTTTATGACTAGGTTGACCCGGGAGAAAGGGGTCGAGTTTGGTTAGGATGGCCGTCTGAGGAGCATTCAGAGTTGAAGAGGCACCGCCCCGGCTCCCATCTTGATAGTTCGGACCGAGACGGGGGTACACGGTGTATTGTGATGCCTCGAGGGGCGGATGGGGTGTGTTTGATGCGGTCAGGGAGGAGTAGTGGCTTATGGTTCTCGTCGGTTGAAGAATCACGGCGAATTACCCACACCGCGACATGGAGTTGGTGGTAGTATTCTTCGCCTTGAAGATGCACAGCCTCTGTGAGGAGTTTGAGGTGTAGTCGAGACCATAAAAGTGCGAGTATATTTTCATAGCGGGACCTCGATATGAGGCAACCTTAGAGATGGATGGAGTTTCCTAGAGGGACTATGACTTCACTTTGCTTTACCATCCGTAAAGAGCGAAATGTGGTGGCTGATGCACTCAGTCGGAAGTCACGAGGAGCGTTAGCTAGTATAGCTTCTCGGGAGTGGCGGATCTTTCGAGACATGGGATGAGTTTGGAAATTTCTGATCACGACGGCGGACTGAGAACATGGGAGTTTAGTGGCTGGGCTTTGTTGAGACGGTGATTGAGTCCCAGGTGGCGGGGCCAGAGATAGTGTCCATTAGGACGGTACGATCGGTACGGTGTGAGGGGTTGGACCGTTCACGCGGATGGTAGTCTTCGATATAGGGGGCGGGTAGTGGTTCCCCAGTTGACTGATTTGAGAGAGGAGATTCTCAGGGAGTTTCACTGCTCTCGTTTTGCCGTACATCCAGGTGGCACGAAGATGTACCAGGATCTTCGTCGCCAGTATTATTGGAGTGGGATGAAGAGGAGGGGACTTTATTCGGCTTGATGTCTCACGTGTCGACGAGGTTAAAATTTTGGGGAAGCCAGTGATTTGCCGGCCATTGGAGGTGGGCTGAGTGGAAGTGGGGCAGCGTCGCGATGGACTTTGTGACCCGGCTCCGCAGTTGCCAGCGAGCATGGCGGTATGGGTGATAGTGGGCCAGACTCCGCAGTCGGCACATTTCTGGCGATCGCGGATGACGCGCCTTGGAGAGATGTCGATTGTACATTACGTGAGATGGTCGGAGCTACATAGATACCCGGTATCCATAGCGTCGGATAGGGACCCCGAGGTTTACATACACTTTGGAAGAGTTTCAATTTATGGGCTACGGTGACGATGAGTGCGTTCCACCCCTCGAACCGGATGAATTCGGCCCCGAGAGGGGTTATACGGTGTGGGGGCGTGCACTACGAGCATCGTCACGGATCATAAAGGGTATTTGGGAGGAGCATTTGCCCTTGAGTGGAGTGCTACAACAACCGGTTACCGGGCGAGCATACAGATCAACCTTTGGCAGGGCGTGGGAGCGATGTAGATCGGCTGTTATGTTGGGCCAGAGGTGGGGAGAGAGCTCAGTCCACGGTCGATTTGATTAGAGACACCTGCGAGAGGTGAACTTGATCTGACCGAGGCGTCTTCCTCAGGCTCGGGGCGACCCGGAAATTTATCTGGGATGTACGGCGTCGATACTTAGAGTTCGAGGTAGGGATCATGTCTTCTTGAAGGTTATGCTGGGAGTGGTCGGGTTCGACCAGCGCGGGAAAAAATTTATCGCGAGTTCGTGGACCTTGAGATACTCGAGGTAAGACGATTCGCGTCTGAGGCTAAGCGTTACCACTGACATGTCGGTGTCCACGAGGTGTTTCACGTCTCCATGCTCCGGAAGTGCACACCAGATCCAGCTCATGTGGTGGATTGGGGACAGATTGAGGTTGACACAGGTGAGACCTTCGAGGGAGGACGGTGCGCGTATTGATAGCGTGATCGGGTTTTGCGGCCCGAGACCATGAGGCTAGTGAGGTACTATGGAGACAGCATGGGTGGAGGGGAGTTCAACGTGGGACGCGAGGACACGATGCGGGCCCACTACCCACCTTGTTTAGGGATGAAGGTATGTGGTTTAGTTGTTTAGCATTTAAATGACTAGTTTACATGCATGGTACAGTGCACGTTGCATATGTATATGAGTGAGAGAGATTGTCCTGAATTTCGGGACAAAATTCCTTTTAAGGAGGGGATAATGTAAGACCCGAGAAATTCAAATTTAGGGAAAAATGGCAAATTTGTAATTTTGATTAAAAAATTGTAATTTCGGTTAAAAATCCGTAATTAATTCTCTAGATCTCGGATGGCAAGCAGTTTTCTTGATTTGGAATTAATCTCGTGAAATCTAGTTAGCACATAAAATTTTGTAATATTCCGAGACAGTCGGAGTCGGCACGTTTTTCGATGCATCACGTTTCGGGTGCCGTAAAATAAATCTCGATATGACGAAAGTCACATATAGCACGTACTCATGTACCATAAGTGGTATGAGTAGAGAAATGATGAAAATGGGCCGGGCGAGATAGTGTCGGATATCAGTGCAGTAAAAGAGAGGCGTAATGAAGTCGTATGGGATTTGATTTAAGTCTTTAAAGAGCGAAATTGTAAATAGTGACCTTAACCCCGTTAAACGAAAAGAAAAAACGTGGGAAGAAAATTTTGAGATCAGTAAGCCGTTTTAGAGAGAATCCTTTTAGAGAGAAACTTCTCTCCGGAAATACCTGAATCCAGGTCGACAGGTCTTGATACAAGAGGAGCGCTCTGCGCGGAGAGGGCTTCGCGTGGGTGCAGTTTTGGGAATTTCTTGAGCTCATGAGGTAAGTTTTCTCCTACTTGAGTTTGATTCCCATTTTTAGTACTTTTTTGAATGTTTGAGTCGATTTAGGCCATTAGAGTACATTGGATGTTGATCCCAGGCAGGATCGAATTAATATAAAGTCCCCCAGAGACAAAATGGAGCAACCGTGCATTTGCTCACGGTGGATGTTGGTGTGAAATTGTGTGTTTCTTTGTTAATCATGTATTGATGATTGGGTTTGAGGCGGGAGAGTGGCGTGAAAGCGAGTTCACAATGTGAGCCCAGAAGCGATTTATTGAGTGTTAGACGTTAAACCGGGTTTTCACGTTCCTAAGGCCTCAGTGACACGAAATGTATTTTCGTGAAAATATGTGTTTGATTAAATAATTAGTCGAATTGCTTTAACGTTTGAACATTAGCCCAAGTGAGCTAATTTTGGTGTTTGAAATAATCAAATATAACATGTTGTGTGATTTAAATTTTATGTGAATATGTGCATGCTTACATAGTTGCATGTGATTAAAACTTATTGGAAGTAAGCCATCGTTCCATATGCTGCTTCAGAGCATCCCCAGGGTATAGGGAGTTAGTGCGTGAGATGATCTGATAAATGGTTCGGAGGGTAGTCTAAAAACATAAATTATCGGAGGGTAGTCCACAAACCAAAAATATCAATCGTCGGGACCCGATTGATATATACACATCGGAGGGTTGTCAGCTATTAAAACTAATATTCTCATACGAGGCTTAGGCGAGAGTGTGAGAGAGTCGATCGAGGACTCGGGATCGGGTTATTAAGTGAACGTTAGTAGGATCATGCATTTTCCTTAATGTGTGTTTACTTTGGAACATTACCTTTGCACTTAGGTGGTGGAAGTAGCCCACTTGGGGCGGTTATCTCTTGAGCTTTAGCTCACTTGATCGTGGGACCCCCTTTATTTTACGGGTGTAGGGAGCGTGCGAGACGGCTAGATCTAGAGGTGAGTTTTGGCCGGGTGTGGCTGATGATTTTTCACATGTATTAGAGGAATTCTCTAATTTTGATATATGTTATTATAAAAATAATTTACTAACTCTTAGAACTATGGGATATAGTTGATATGTTTTTACTGGATATTGTGGTATGGGCCCGAGTAGTTTTTATCATTTGTACATCATTAATGGTTATATTGAATCTAACTTTGGGATAGGTTTCATGCGGGTGTTCCAATTGGGTAAGAGCTCCGTCACAGGAGACTGCAGATTTTGAAGTGGCGTCGGGTAACCCAGACATCCACTTGTATTGTGGGTGGCAATTGATCAGCGGACCCGGGATTGGGGTGTCACACCAGGTATTGGAGCCATTGGAAAGCCATATAGAGGAAGACAACGAAGGACGACATCATACAATTAGGATTCGTTTTCGGCCAGTTTTGAGTCCATGAGTATTGGAACTTAATTCAGTGATTTATCGAACGAGGGCAACATATTTCCTCCTTATCTGATAGAGTTAATGGTCCAACCTTCTTCCTCCTTCGGGTTACATTGGTAGAAGAATATGGAATGATTAACTATCCTCATGATCCACAAATGCCATTCCAAATTCCATATCAAATACGCGGAACAAGCGAGCATGTGGGTAAACACGAGTTTCTATCCATGGAGAGGTTGTGGGTGGGAGTCGATAGATTTATGCATGACATGTTTGAAGTTCTGATCGATATTATCGAACACCATGTCTTGGTATGAATATTGTCTTCATCGAGATGGGATCCTTCATCAAATAATGTAATGGAACCCACGTCGGTCTTCATTTAGTTTTTTAAATGACGCTATTGTAATGTAATTTCGATAAATTATAATGAATATCGTCTTCCATAGTGTATATTTGCTTATTTATATGCTTTTTATAGTTACACAAGTATTTCCATGAATTTCAAAGTATTTTTTGTTAATTTTTGCTTTACGATATTTTTGTCGAAATATCAAGTCGATGTTCTGAATATTTTGATATGTCAGTAAAATCCAGTAGCGATATATCGTAATTCGCAGATATTTTGTTCACTTTGCTTAGGGTAACAAATTCTTGAATGTCATTCCCATTTCCATTTCATATTTGAGGGGGTTGGAAGAATTAGGCCCTACTTGGTTGGTGATTGGGAACTATTAGGAGCGATAGAGCATTCGCCTCGATATGGTCTTGTAGGATGCTTGGTAAGCAGCGCACTGTCGATAGCGATAGGTAATTGATTAGAGATAAAAAGCTTCGATTGGAAAAACTACAAATTGTAGCTTTTCCTAAGCGCTCCTACAAAATATTACATTTTCCATTTTTATCGTTCTTTCCTTATTTATCTAAATCTTTTAAGAAATTGGTTATATGGAAAAGATATGTAAGAAAATTAGTTTCATAATTTTTTTATAATTAGTATTACCAATTTGGTAATTATTTTTAATAACATATTTTTATTCTTGAAAATAGTTCATAAGAACATATTATTTGATAATAGACAAATTATTTTATATTTTCTCTTACTAATAAAAAAGTTTTTTAGATTAGATTTTGTAGCTATTTTTATTTATTTTTATTTATGTCAAAATCGATTATCTAAGTTTTTTTTTTTAAAGCAATGAACACCACAAATTATGTTTTTAAAATATGTATATATATATATATATATATAATTTTAAATTCTCAGCAAAATTTTATTTTCATAAAACTATTTATGTTACCTAATTATTTTAAATAAAAATTTGTTTTAATTTATTTGTGATAATTATACAAATTCAAAATTTATTTTAGTTAATTAATATGATAAAATCACAACTCAAAGTAAACTCGACTTCGAAATAAATTTATTATGATATAATTTATAACTATATTGACATAGAAATTAAAAAAGAAGATGACAAACTTAAGTATTATAATTAATTTTATTTATCATAAATTATATATTTAATAAATTGTGCTTAATGGCTTGATTATTAATTTATAACATTATAATAAAAATAATAATAATAGATCTATGATTATTTAAAAAAACAATTTGTTGGATATGTGATTAGAGTTTTTATTGTACTTTAGTTTTTATTAATTGTTTTGGTCTTATGAAAATGTAGGGGAACCAAAATTGAACAAAATGTGAACAAAGTCTAGGGTTATAGATAGAAATGAAAGATTTTTTTGACCTATATAAGGTGTGGCCATACGTTATTTTTCTACAACAAAATTCGAGAATTCCACTTAGGACTTTGCTTGCGTATTTACATGGGTTTGAGTGGGATTTTGGCCACTTTCACTCAAAGTCACTGCAAAAACAATAGCTAGCCATTAGCTCGACACATTATCCCTTAGATTATACATGTTCATTGCTTTTATAATTCACATCGTATATATATAGGTAAATTTACCTTGATAACCTAAACTATCGGAGTTCTTTCTGCAGCGATGGTACCAATCAGCTGCAGAATTTATCATTCTGGTCTGAAACTTCTGAGAATTTGCTCCAATTAAACCAAACATGGCCTTAGATTTGAGCAACAATTCTTTTTCCATGGAAATCCCCACTCACATTGGAAATTTATCCAGCTTGTCCTATCTAAGTCTAAGGAATAACAAGTTGATTGGTGGAATCCCCGCTTCGATGCAAAAACTGAACAAGTTGGATTCACTTGACTTTTGGAGAGGAAACCTGCTCACTAGAGAAATTCCAGTATGGTTGTTCGATTTCAAAGACTTGCAGCGTTTATAACTTGGAGTAAACAATATATCTTCGAATAACAATGCCAAGATAATACCCAAGTGTACGACTCTTATTATTCTGGATTTAAGCAAGAATGAGCTCCATGGACCGTTTCCACTGTGACACGCTGAAACTCAAGTTTATTATATGAGTCTATCTGATAACAAATTCTTGGGTTCTCTTCCACCGTCTCAGAGATGATCTATCCTTGCTCTCTCCCAGAATAATATTTATGGGGAGTTGCTAGAGAACATTGGATATGCAAAGGCTCTAAGCTTGCTGATGTTGGACTTGAACAACTTTTCTGGACCTATTCCTGATCCATCTCCCAAATTTCTGACCTTCTACTCTTGGATCTATCTCGCAATAGGCTTTCTGGCAAAATTTTCCCAGTGTTTGATCCTCAAGTGGAGTTGTAAGCGGATTTCTCATCCAACCAATTCTCGGGAGAAGTGTCGACCACCTTTCCTACAGACATTGAAATTCTTGCATAGGGAGGTAACAAGTTTTCTAGGGCCTTGCCTTCTAACCGGACTAAGCTTAGAAATCTTTGTCGTCTCGAACTCCAGGACAACAATGTTTCCGGTGAATTACCAAACTTCCTTCCCCAAATCTCCAATCTAGGGATTCTAAACCTGAGGAACAACTCCCTTCAAGGTTCAATCCCTAAAACTATTTCCAACCTCAAAAATCTCCAGATTCTCGATCTCTCATGCAACAATCTCACTAGAGAATTCCCCACAGAGTTTGCTAATCTCACAGGAATGTTTGGGGCAGGGTTTGGTTTCGACAATATTAGAGTAAATGAGCTGATAGAGTATTGGAAGAAGTCGAAGCAAGGTCTCCCAAGTAACAAACTAGAAATGTTGAAGCAGGCCATTTATAAGAAAAAGTTCAAATTTCATGATTGGGTGCAAAATCAAACATTATAGTGTTAAAGAAAAGAATAATAGCTTCAAAGGTCCTATTTACTCAAGAAAATACACCATCCTTAATGTTTTTAAAGTTATTTATCTCTTATCATGGCACGAATGCGGCCACCGGTTAAGACATTTAAAGCAACCCTACAATATGAAAATTTTCTGGTTTTAAAATTTTTCTCTTTGTTTTTATGCAATGATGGAAATATCGATAAATTATTTCTACAATGCAAAACAAAATGAAATTTCATGAAATATAGTGGCAGGGAGATATGGTCTTTTTTCTAGCTCTAGAAGCCATTTTTCTATATCGATTGAACCAGAAATATCAAAATACTTTACAATCACTCCAACAAACTGAAAATATGTTTGACGCTATTACTAACAAAGGGAAAAAGAGGAAGAAAATCAGACAGTCTACGAACTTGTATAGTCACCTTGCAGATTCTGATATCCTATATATAGACTACCACAACAGAGATAACAACTGACTCCTCACTCGAATTCTGAACGAGGTAATAAACTTAGATTCTTAGAATTCTAAAGGAAAAGAATTATATTATTCGGTGAATGTCATTAATTTCATTCACTATTTCCAACATTTCTTTGTCCAAAGGAGAAAATAGGCTATCACCAATGATTCAGATAGTGGGGCAAGAGGAGGCCCAGATGCAGTAGAATTTTCAGTATTTAGGGATGAAATACTCTCTTTCTAATCAGAGAGGAAAATACCAAGTCATGACTGCACTCCTGAGCATTAATTCAAAGAAGAAAGCAAGATGAAATTTCATAAATAATCAGATGGACTGGAAGAAATGGGGCAACAATTCTGATACGCAGCAGCATGACCATTTACTTGAAATTTTTTCTTTTTTTTTCCTACAGAGCTTGGTAATGGGTGTTATATCACTCCACTATAGTGTTTTTTAATTTTTTCAATATTTGTATTGAATTGTTGAAAAAATTATTGAATAGAAAGGCCAAACTATTTGACTTTTGGTTTTTTAATATTTTTTTTCTTAACAAAAAAAACTAGATTTTCAAATATGAGAAAATCATATTCTTTATGATCCAAGCTAATTAAATAAAATCATATGTATTTAAAAGTTTATTTTCTAAAAATTTAGATAAAAATAAATAGATTGACTTTTTCTAAAAAAAAAACAATTAAATACTTAATCTAATAAGCATTATTATGACAAAAGTTCTATTTAGCGTTAAGTAAAAAAGAAAAAAGAAGCCACCCTAAGATTGTATTTGCCTTTTCAAAACTTACAAGGGAATGTGAGGAAAAAAAAACATAAACAAAAACAAATTGGGTTTAGTAATAATAGCTCTTAAAGTGATATTTCTCCATGAGAGAGGATTGAAATAGCAGGTTGAGTATTTAACTCAAAGTTGGGAGTTTAGTTTCAAAGTAATCCATTTCTTATAAAAAAAAATTATAGGATTAGCGTTATTTTCAAAATAATCACTAAACTAGTCTTCCACATATTTTGAAAACTACATTCACCAACTACAGTTTTAAGGTAATTTTTAAAAGCATATTTACCAACTGCAATTTTCAAAACATGTGGAAGACTATTTTGGTGATTATTTTGAAAAGAATGCTACTAATGTAATTTTATTAAAAAGATGAATTACTTTGACACTAAACTACAGAGTTGGCATGTCATAACGAAACAAGGACGCTAATATGGAAGTAATTCATTTAAAAAAAAATTACATGATTAGTTTTCCTCTCAAAATAATCATCAAACTAGTCTTTCATATGTTTTGAAAACCGCATTCACCAATACGATTTTCAAAAGCGTGTAAACTTAGTATGATGATATTTTGGAAAGAAAGAACGAATCATGTAATTTTAAAATAATGAACTACTTTAGCGCTAAACTCGTGGGAAAGACAAGATTTATGGTAAAAGCAATAGCGGGGCATTTCCATGCGTTCCACGGTAGAAACCTTCCCTAGACGGTCAGTGAAGACTTGACGCATAAAGCATAAGAGTCGGCTACGCCCCGCTCGATTGAACCTTTATGCAGGCATACCCGGTGATGTGACTTCAATTCCCATGTCTTTCCTTTGCCTGAAAATATTGTTTTGATGTTATGTTATGATATGACAAGCGGCAACTACATAGATGATCATCCATTCACTTCAACGAAACAATTAACAAACCCAAAAATGGTTGAATCCATCTTAATCCTCTTTATCTTCTTTTTGCTGCCATATCTGCCTTGGTCTTGGTTGCCCTCCTTCAGTTCAAGTCCTCTATCCCTGCCATTAATTCTTCGTTGCACACCTTGGCTTCATGGAACTCCAAATTCAACTTCTTGTTATGCATGGGATATAGTCGCCGCGAGTTCTCTTTCAAATTCAAATTCAAATTCAACTAAGTATTTGTGATTGCTCCTCCATTTCTACGACATTTACGCCTGACACATGCCTTCTAATTCTTGGCATGTCTTTTATCGAGAGGATTTGAGGGTGCCCGACATCTCGAGAACTACATGAATGTTCAAATTCGGCCTTTCGGGTGGCTTAAGTTCTAAAGTATCCTTGGTTCACCTCGGCAACTTAGTTAATCTTGACCTTAGTTGGAATAGGTTTAATGGTCGACTCTCCTCCCGAGCTCTTTAGGTTCGAGACCTCTTTAATAGCTTGATTTGAGTTCTAATAAACAAGGGTGGCAAGTCCTAAAGTAGCCTCTCTTCCAAGACATGAGGATGTTCAATTTGAGGTTCAATGAGTCTCGTGGAGGCCTTGCTGAGAGAGATTGGTGATTGGGTCCATACTAAATCATTAATCAGCAGGGACATGCTTTCATAAAACATGAAAGCATGACCCCCAATTTTCTTTCTTTTTGATTTTCTTTCTCTCCACTTCCGTTAACAGTGAGTTTTCCCAGAGATTTCTCCTTTGCTTGCACATCGCATTGAGCGAGAAGATGGGGAGTCTTGACACCTCAAAGCCAAGGGGTTCGTATACTCGGATACCATGTTGTGACACTCACAAAATCAGGGTTCGGTGATGACCTCGTCGGCCTGCGGAATATTCGTAGTCGCGCTCGTATATTTTTCTTACAAATATACAATTATTATAATATTTTACAAGAGTTTGATGTGCAACTCTTTTACATGCCAAAGTATATTAAAACTAGATTGTTCTAATAGATTTTACAAAATTACTTCTCAAAGCCACATCCCGGCCTTCTTCGTAATCACGGCCTCGAAGGAGCGTCGTTTTCTCTTGTACCTGAAAGAGGGGTCCCACGATGGGGTGAGCAAAGCCCAGTAGATATATCTCTTACCAAGGTTACTCCCCTCCTAAGTGCAACATGCAATGCCAGTATCTGATCACGTATTCAAGTACACATATACGATGTACACGAATGTCACATATCCGCAATCACAGTATGCCACTCATGACTCAAATCCTGAGTCCTCACTAACTCCCTTACATCTGCATATGCCAAGTGTGAAAAACCGTCAAGGGCATCACCCACAACCCTTTTCCCGAAACAAAGGCTTTTGTTTTTAATTACAGACACATTGGATACCCCCGATACTACTTATTTCCTTACCAAGAGTCTTTGTGTGTTATGTATTTGTGGGCCCTGCGGTTTTCGGGTTCTCACCGCGGGACGCCTGCGCCAATACAACATTTTGCGGGCTTTCAGAAGCGGTTTCATATCTAAACCATATACGAGTTTTTCACGGGGTAATACATACTTGCTTGCGTTTACACCGCATTACTTTTCATGCCATGCAAGTGTAAGCCTCAATTTGGACGTTGTCCCATTTTACTGAGCTCACCATCGAACACCAAACACAATATCGATTAAACATGTCCTCATGAATACATTGAACACGAACCACCGGTCATCGGCTGATATACACTCACACGGGCTCGACGTGATGTCACATGCATAAATCTGTCTGAGATGTCATTGCGTACCATTTCAATACCTACATATGCTGGCTACATGTCACGCTGCAACATATCTATTACACTACATGTCAAATGCATGGATAAATTATATTTAATATATATAATTATTTCCATTTTTATCACACATATATCACATAATTTCACATATTCGGGATGTTATTCAATTTACATGATAACACATTAGCCATTTAAACCATAAATAAGGCCATGCTTGGCCCTCGAAATAATATGGACTTAGTCCAGAAAGTCAGCTTATATAAATACCACACAAAACATCCATCAAACAAAAATTCTGCTTTCGAGGCCATGACCCAAAAGTATTTGGTCTAGCCGGTTCGAAAATAGAAGTTAGAGGCTAGAAAGGACGCCATTCATAGCGTAAAGTGACTCAGCCTAATTTTTAGCTCACGTTTTGGCTGAGCACTTCATCTTATAAATCTAGGCTTCGAAAGCTGAAGCTTTCCACGAGTCTAAGAACACATAGTCGAGTTCGATTGAAAGTTATGGCAGATCGAGTTGTGACCGGTCGCAAGAAAGTGTGAGGGTGGGCACATCCCTGTTTGCCATTATGCTCGGGATTTTGCCATCCTAGAACACAGTGTTCGGTCTCAGACAGTCCCAAAACCCCATGAAACCGATCTTTGACCGTCACACAACAATAACCAAACCACACGCATCTTAAATTCGCCACAAATGGGGTAACAGTTAACCATTCTGCACATTTTGGGTAAAATAGCCAGGCAGGAGGGAAACCTACCTCTTTGTAGTGCGATTTGGGTTCTTCGCCATTGGTCTACTCAGCATGCTAACCTCCTTCTTTTTCTTCTTTCCTTTTCCTCTCTTCCCTTTTCTTTTTCCTCATTTTCTTCTCTTTCTTCTTCTTTTCTCTTTTCCTCCGCTTTCTCTTTTCCTTTCCCTCTCCTCCCTCCTCCCTGCTCTGAAGCTTGTTTGTGACCTATTATACTACTTGCACCTTCCATGCAAGTGGACACATAGCTTGCCATGTGTCACACTGTAACCTTCCATGTGTCACGAACCTGTGATGCCTCATACGTGAAATTATGACTATCTCGAGGAATCGACAAAGGTCGGCGGGTATTTAGATTTCACGAGATGATTCCAATGATGTAATCCATTTTGTCATCCTAGATTTAGAAAAATCCCAGCTTTTCCTCTGGGACTATTCTGGAAAATTACATTTTTGCCATTTTTCTGAAAAATTTAAATTTTATTTTTTTCACTGGTTTTACATGAAGACAATCGATCATCTCATCTATAGAAGAAGAAAGGAGCCAAGAGGAGAGGGTGAGAAAGTGAGAAAAATAGAGAGAGACTCGATTGAGATTAAGGTTGCTCTCGATTGAGATTTCCCACCCGGGGGATTTGTTCACGCTATATGGTTACTATTCGTTCGAGCGTAAGCAACGAACCTTTACCAGAAAAGGTAATTGTCGGAGACGATAGAGCCGTCATTAGAGACGACGGAAATTGGAAACCTCACTGAGATTCTGACAAGCGCTCACTTAGGAGTAGAAGATTCTCGAATGCCATTCCCTCTTCCATTTCGTATTTGAGGGAGTTGGAACAATTAGATTTGAGAGACAAAGCTTTGTGTTGGACTTGGGCTGGGTCACCCACATGGGCTAGGCTGACCCATGCCCAGTACTAGGAAGTTGAGGCGGGTTGTCTTACAGAGACAGAAGCTGCTCTCTCAGTACCATGTTTTGATAAACGTACATGAGAGGATGTGGTTGAAGGAGTGCAGGAAAAGCAGGAAAATCTAGACTTTTGCCGCAGAAAGAAAAGTGTTTGGGCGTGGAAGGAATTTTCCGAGTTATGACGAATAATACTTTGAAGTATTGAAGACATACATCGATTGTAATAATTTTCTCATATGATCGGGGAATATGAGTAAGTTTTTTTCTTAATATTTTCTTTGATTCATGATGGTATCAGGAGCTTTCACGTATGTTTTCATGTATGAGCGATATTTTTTGTGAATTAGTGCAAATCGAAATGTTACGGGAAGCTTCTTGTTTCTTGACTACTTTACGCCCCGAACTTGATGTTCGATTGAATGTTGTGCAGGAATTTTACGGGAATATCGGATGTGTCTTAGAGATTCTTACGATTTAATAACTGAGGTAATACGAGGTTCACATTGCGGAATGGCAGCGGCGAAAGGTATGACGGCACTCGAACGCGGTGGCGTCGTGAAACAACCTAATCTTCCCATCCCTGCGTCGTCCCTCGGTTTATGTGGGTGGGATCATCGTTCATTGGTGGGTCGTCGGTTATGGTATGTCGTTGTGTAATGATTTGAAAGCGAGATGAGTGCTTGAAAACATTTAATGTTGAATAACTGTAACCACGTCCCGTTTCATCAGAGAGAAATTCAAATAAATAAAACAAATCTCCACAACCCCGTGGACTATGCAGATTCAAATTAATAACCCACGTGGGATCTATGCATTTCATCAATCTTCTCAGCTGCATCACAATCTTCATCAGGAAACGATGCATTTTCATATGCGTTTCGTATTTCAGTGACCGCGTGGGATCTATAATTATAATCAGAAAATTATAATTTTTCTTTAAATTAATTAGTTCTTATTTTTCTGATTATCTGTGATTTTTCTAGAATTTTTGAATTATTGAAAATTAAATTGTATGTTATAATTAACTAATTAAAAGGTTAATTGATAATATATTGTGATTATTTGTGTGTGTAGTGGATACGAGAGCACAAATAATTCATTTAATGAGCATATAAGAAGGTGCATTTCATCTGATTCAGAACATGCCAGATTATATGTATCATTGGATTAGCAAATGTGGCATCGTGATGTTCATGAGTTCTTCATTGACGGCTCCGTCAGGTCATCTTTGATGCTCTACCAAACGAATGGGAATTCATTTCGTCAAACCTTGAAACAAAGTTGAGCTCTTTAGACTTTAATACTCCTTGAGGAGGATATCTTTGCTTGAGAGGAAGAGTCAGCTACGAAATTATGAGTGTCGTCGGATGGATGAAGCGCGAGTCATTTGGAACTTCTTCTTCAGATTCATTTAGTTATGAGTATGAAATTTAGATTGAATGAAGTGATGATAACTTAGATGACATTGTTGATGATCCACGATTATATTGCACGGCATGTGATCTATATTTCCAATACATTTCCTAATGTATGTCCATAATTGATGCACTTGATGTACACATTGAATGTTTTTTATTAAAGACATGTTTATTGTGTATTTTTAATTTAATTACATTGGATGAGCATGAATGGAAATATTCTGATAGTGGGAGGTTTTTAGGTTGGTAGATTTATGCAATATATATCTCACCTAATAACCAAAATGTTGCCCATGTTTAAATTAAATAATAATTAGGCCCATCTTGTGAAATTAGTTGAATGCCAACATTACTTCGTTGTTGTTGCATGTATTAAATTATTATTAATTAATTTAGTACATTATGTAACATTATTGTAAAAAATTGAATTGCACGAGAATCTAATTTAAGTAATTGTCTACATATAGTTGAAATCGTACGACAAGAGCATTGTCGTGACTTGAACCATGGAGACAAAATTTGAGATGAAAATTCGATGTTTGGCATCGTAAGATTCGATATCTCCACGGAGGAAGCCAGACATCTTTGGAAACCATTACAACCCGATGGTGGTTTGAGCAAGGCACTCTTTGCTGTTGTGGGTTGGGAAGCTATCAAACTGTATGAATCGTGTTGCTTTCGCATTTTGATCTTTGAGTAGTATGAAAAATGATTTGATCTTAGCGATTTGAGAGCGCAGATTCGACTCAAGCGAGTTTGGGATCTTTGTTGGAGTTCAATAGTGGAACCTCAGCGACAAGACCGTCGATTAACCCTGAGAGTTTGATGGTTATAAGAAGCGCGGGCGATGACACCATGAGGCAGCATCTTACGATCATGTCTAACATGATTAGTGAATTGAGGGCTGTAGGGCATGACACTTGGTAGTGAAGCGTGAGTCCAATGTGTCGCTCTTTCTTGGGAGCAATTGGGAACTACGTGCGTGTTAACCTTACCCATAATGAGAACATGTGAGAGCTTTTGATGATGTTGCTCGGTAATCATGTTGAGCTTGAGGAGATCGTCTTCTCTACGAGGAATGCGCTAATGAAGCTTTCATGGCCAGATCAAATCGCGAGAGGAGCAAAAAAGGCTACAGGCAAGAATTGGAAAGAGTAAGGGTTTCGAGGAGGCGAAAAGAGGAAATGAAGCGAGTTCTAGTGGGCCAGCGTAGCGTAGGAAAGCGGCGGCATAAGCGAAAGCAAAAGCTGTTTTAAGCGTGGCAAACACGGTCACTTTGCTCGTGGTGCAGGCGAAGGTATTGTTTGCCGCGAGCTCGTTCCTCCCAGCTTATATGTTAGTAGTCGCAATGCTTCTTTGAGAATTTGTTCCTTTTTGAATTTGTAGACTCAGCGACCAGACCACGTAACGAGGATCGAACAGCTTATGTGGAATTTCGTCGAGATTCCTAAAGGCAATAGAAGTATATACATGGGGAATAATCGCTGCTTGACGTGCGGGGATCGGTACACGCAGAGCTAGAGTTCTTGAAATTGGTCACACGCGCTTTATCTTCATGATGTGCTATATGCTCCTAAAGTTCGGCCGAAATCTTGTTTACATTCTTGTTCTACTAGGCTAGGTTTCCAACATATTTACCCCCATAAGGGTTGTGTAAAAGTATTTTCACGGACAAGACATTATGGTTACGCTATGTGTTAGATGGATTTATGGTGGTGGACACCCTTTAATATTATCTTAAATGACACTTCGATGCCATGTTGTTGGTAATTCCAGGTTATGTTTCTATCTTGAGTATTTTATGGCATGCTAGATTAGGACACATTGGGCACGACCGATTAAATAGATTGGCTCGAGTAGGTCTCTTAGGATCACTCGCCAAAGTAAAATTACATGTGAGCATTGCCTAGTTGGAAAAACAACTAGATTACCATTTAGCGAAGCGAGAGCCATTAGTCCATTCTGACTTATTCATTGAGACATCTGTAGGACCCACTTTGAATGTTAGAATTTGGGCGCATGGTGTAGACTACTTCATCACTTTTATAGATGATTTCACACGTTTGGTCATGTTTATTTGATTTCTCACAGAGTGCACAGACCTTGAATTGCTTCATGATATACAAATTTGGTAGAGAATCAATTAGCGTGAAGATCAAAACTCTTAAGGACAACGTCAGTCGTGAATATCTATCCAGAATAATTCAAAAAATTTGTGATGAAAGGGTAGCTCGACGGTAACTATTCCTTACACTCCCATGACAAAATGGAGTTGCGAAGGAGGAATAGAACCCTCTTAGACATGGTTAGGTCGATGATGAAACCGACTAATTTACCTATCTCCATACGGGGAGATGCGTTATTAAGCGTTACTACGTACTTAATGTCGTGTGCCCTCACAATCTGTCCCTCCACCCAGTATGAATTATGGAATAGCAATAAACGACTTAGAAATTTGCATCCTTGGGGTAATGCGACACATTCACAATAATACTCATCAATATGGGAAACTTGGTCTAGGGGAAGAAGTGTATTTTCATTAGATACTCTGAAACCTCCAAAGTATTTGTTTTCATTGGTGAAAAAGTTGATGGGAGCGTGACAGAGCAAGAGTCCCGTGATGTCGTTTTCTTAGAAGAGGACTTTCCTGTGAGAGTTAAGGTTAATAAAGATTTTCAATTTTTGAAAACTGAAAATCGGCGGCTACCACGGTAGATGGATTAAGAACTCTTAATCCTCACGAGGAAAGTGGGAGCGACATAATGCACGATCAGGCTCACATGGAGGCGAGATCGTGAAGCGATCTCGACCTCGTCGCGACATCGGGTGAGCGTGTTCCCGGAGTCGTCGATTTGATTGAGGGGCGCATTCATGATTGCTCCACGGGATGTGAAGAGCCATAAGCGATTCACGGAGGCTCTATCTGGTCTTAATTTAGGAATGGAGTAAAGCTATGGAAGAAGAAATGGAGTCAATGAGAATGTCGAGTACAGGATTTGGTTGATTTCAGCGGGGCGAAAATCCATTGGAAATAAATGGATTCTGGAAGTTAAGCGTAAGGCGGATGGGTCCATAGAAAGATATAAGGCTGTTGGTAGCAAAGGCTACACACGAAGAGGAATTGTATTTGTAAAAGTTACATTCTCACTGTTGTGAGAATTACTTCGAGGTTCGCCTCGTTTTAATTTATAATTAGCACATATGGACTTAGAATTATACCAAATGGACGTAAAAGCGCATTTCTGATGGAGAACTAGATGAAGAATCTATATGGATCAACCTTTAGGTTTTGAATCTAAGGACGAGCGCGGTTCTGGCTTCGAAAAGGTCCATATATGGTCTCAAGCCGACATCTGAAGCGATGGAACATCAGAGTTTCATCAAAAGCGTCAGGGATGAAGCTGCGATGATGGAAAGAAGACCATTGCGTGTATTTAAAACGTTAAAGTGATGATTTTGTAATTTTGTCCTTGGCTTATGTCGATGACATTTTAATGGTGGAAATATGAGATGATTGACCTTTGCTAAAAATTAGGTTATCATGAACTTTGAGAATGAAAGATATGGGTGGTAGCTACGTAGCGAATTGTGAAGATCATAAGAATCGTATTTAAGGCTTTTAGGTTTATCTCGAGAGACTTACATCAAAAAGATGTTAAGAGCGATATCACATCTGAATAAGTAGATGGATACCCTGTTGAAAAAGTTTGAGCTGGGGTCTTGATAATGTATCTAGTTCAGAAATGTCCGCGGAAGTACCTTATGCAGTCTTGTCATTAGTACGATGTATGCAATGATAATGCCTGGCGTCAGACATATGTTATGTTTTGGTTTGATTAGCGATTTCAATCAAACCACGAATTAGCTCTTTGGATGGCGGTGAGAGGATTTTGCGGTATACGAGGAACTTGGGGACTACGTCTTTGTGTTATCGAGGAAGAAGAGTTTGCGTCGATTGGTTACTCGATCTTGTTGGGGAGAATTGATGTTGATCGGTCTGGAATCGACCCGGGATATGCTTTCTTGCTAAATGATAGCTATACTATGGAGTAGCAAAAAGCAATCTGTGTAGCCTTGTCCATATGGAGGTGAATGTGCTTGATGCATGGCTTGACTCGAGATGCGGTTTGGTTAAGGAGTTTTCCTCTGACATTTAGAAATTGTCAAATCGGCATTAGAGCACCTTGACGATTTTTGTATTTCTTCTTCTTTGCATTGGGCATTGCGAAGGATCCTAAATATCATGGAAAGGAACGAACATATCAAGAAAGATATCTTATATTAGAGATCTGATTCTTGCAGCGAATGTGGTCACAAATACATTTCTACAAACAATATGGTGGTGACCCGCTCACGAAGCCCGATAGCGAGGGATGTATTAAGATTGGGCATGTGAAATCCTTGGGCTTATGCAGAATGTAATAAGTGATTAGGATGCTTACAGTTTGTTGAATAATTTAACTGTTTTTGCATATTATTCAACGTTTATTTTATGGTGATACTGTAAGAGTAGAATTGTGCAATTCAATAAAGCATGTCGATAGACTAAGATTGGCTCACTCACACGAGCAATCGCCTGCAAGCGCTTGTAAGGTGAGTAGGATGAGACTATTTAGTTATATGGCGGCTCGATTAGCGACTTGGCGCGATGGGAGGCGGAATTTAATTCAAAGACATAAATAGTCGCCTTGGTTAGAACGAGATGAGGTTCTTAAATAGAAGAGCAGACATGAATGTATCCACACCATTCATGCCAATACATATGATAAAAGTAGGAGTGTGAGTGGTCATCTATGTATTAGCGGTGAGAGAGATGAGAATTTCGGGTTTGGCGCGTGATTGGTGACAAAGCTAAGACTCGTATGGTAAATTACCTCTAGCAGGGAAGCGATGACATACATTCTTTATCTTAGGATAAGAAGAGCTCTGCCGTAACATGCATTTCATCTTTGCATGTGCTAGGAAGTCGAAGAATGGATCCTGCTTCTTCTTTGTGTGAGTCCTTAAGAGATCTTGATATAGATCTCAGCTACCCTTTTCGCGACTTTTGACTATATCATGATGTGATGTATCAATGTTTGCTACCTTAAGGAGTGTATCCTATGAGGTCATGGAATGATTAGACATAAAGGTGCATTCCTAGGAAAGCGAGTTAATTCGAGGATCTAATTGATATGAGAGCGAAGAAGAACATTTTGGTTTTACACTTTTTGCTTGTATTCCGCAGTGGAATCATCACTCGAGTTTGATATGATTTAGAATACTTGTTATCGTTGTGATGAATTGAGTATAGAATTCTTGAGGATTGAATAATACTCAATTATGTAATTCAAAATGTTTGGGGTATATAAGTACACTTTTGGGATTAATTATATTTATTTTGAGGTTGATGTCTCGATATGGCACGTATGGGGTTTCTATATTGGAGCTCCGTCATCGATTGTGCTTAGTCATACGGTCCCTTTCACCTGTATGAATGATTTCTAGTGCAAATATAAAATTCTATCACATTGATTGATATGAGTCCAGCCCATTATGGGCGAGTGGGAGATGTTGGACTTGGGGCTGGGTCACCCACATGGGCTAGACTCAACCCAGCCCAAAAGCCTAAGGAAGTTGGCGAGTTGTCTTGAACTATTTGCTCTCGAATGCCGTGTATTAAACGTACATGAGAGGATAGTTCGAAAGAGTCGGAAAAAGCAGAAAAATGCAGAGACTTTTGCACACAAAAAGGGTGTTTGGACTGTGGAAGATTTTCCAGTTCTAGTAATTGGAATAATACTTTGAAGCATTGAAGACATACATCGATTCTGTCAAAAAAAAATTTTCTCGTAATGATTAGGAACAACGAGTAAGTTTTCTTAATATTTTCTTTGATTCAACACTTTGTCCATGGAAATCCCTTATGACATTGGAAATTTATCTAGCTTGTCCTTTTTAAGATTGGGTGTTAGAATATGTCTCAAATTCCTATTTAATAATAATTCCTTTTTGTAAAGAATATTTTATAGGATAATTCCTTCTTGTTATATTATTGTAATATTATGTTTCCTACTAGAATAAGGAAAGCTTTTAGAAATATCCCTATAACATATGAGTCGTGGAGGGGAAAAGTTATGAAAGAGATTTGGTGTGTGAGGAGATGTGTGGCTTGAGATTTGAGAGAGCTTGTGAGGTATTTTCTTGGTATTATGGGCATCTTAGGGTTTTTTCATTTTGTGATTTTTCCTAGTCGTCACAATACGTTGATACTTCAATCTTGTACTTTGTGTTTTCATACTAGTGAAAATATTCTCTCTTATCTCCATGGATGTAGGCATTATTGGTCGAACCATGTTAAAACCCTTGTGCACCAATATGTTGATTTCTTTATCTTTGTGTTCTTGAATTTATATTTTCATGCTTCAAAGCTTCCGTGATTTATACCAAATGGTATTTATTATAATTTAAAGATCTTTTAGAAGAACAAAAGATTACAAAGAACATAAGATGAAGATAAAATAAATTTTTTGTTCAAGGTGAGTCATTACTTCTTTACTGTCAAGATGTGATAATTGATCCAAGGTGGAGATTGTGCCAGAACATGCCTCAATTCCTATTTAATATTAATTCCTTTTATGTGCTAGTCATTTTATAGAATAATTCCTAGCTGCTATATTATTGTAATATTATGTTTTTTGTTAGAATAAGGAGAGATTTTAGGAATATCCCTATAAATATTATCGGTTGAGAGGGGAAATAGCTATGAAAGAGATTTTGTGTGTGCAGAGATGTAAGGGTTTGAAAGATTGGGAGTTTGGTGATGTATTTTCTTTGTATTGCAGGCATCCTAAGGTTTTGTAATTTTGTGGTTTTTCCTAATCATCGTAATATGTTGATATTCCAATCTTGCACTATGTGTCTTCATAATAGTGGAAAGATTCTCTCTCATCCATGGATGAAGGCATTGTTGGCCGAACCACATTAAAACCCACATGCACCTATATGTTGATTTCTTTATCTTTGTGTTCTTGAATTTATATTTTGTTGCTTCAAAGCTTCCGTGATTTATAACATAGAGTAACAACGCTTAATTAGTTGAATCCTGCTTCGATGCAAAACTGATTAAGTTGGATTCACTTAATTTGACGGTAATCATTTAATGGAGAAATCCATTATGGTTGTTCGATTAAAGACATTTTCGTCTTTACATCTTGGAGGAAAATCTACTGGAATAAAAATATACGAAGATAGTACCTGCTGTAATGCCACGTAATTATCTCTCAAATCTTGTGATCATAAGAGAAATTCGTAGAATAGATTTCTACCCAAACGACTCCTTTTTCTCGATTTTTTCCTTCCACCTACTCTTTCTTTGGATCTCTAGGATTATTCATCCTTGCCTTCTCTCCAAGAATAATTTTTCTGGTGAATTTACTGAGAACATCGAGATGTAAAGTTTATCGCATTCATACAGATTTGGAACATTTCGAATCTATTAATCCATCTCCCAAATTTCCAACCTTCAATTCTTTCATCTGTCTCGCAATAGACTTTTGTTAGGCCATTTTTCGGCTTACACCAAAATGTTATAAAATTAAAACAACCTAAACCCTCAAGTGCACGAGTCTCAAGTAATAAAAGAGGTTTTCAATTACAAACCAATTATTGCAGGAATAATCAACGGAAGCAAGAATCATCATGTGATTTAATATCATTTAATTACTAAACTAATATAACCAGTCAGATCTTACCTTGTGGATTTGCAGAGAAGTATGCACACAAGAACCGCAGATCTTCCAAACTATCATCGAGGTGATGGAGCAACGTGTGGGCACTTGAATCACTAAGAAAGGATTTCTTTTCTCTGGCTATTCTCTAACTAATTCATATTCTTTTCTAGGGTTGTATTATCTTACTCTATTTATAGAGTACAAACCCTAGAATACTTAATAGTCATTTGGGCCTCCACACCCAGGTCTGTCCATGTGTGAACCCATTTTGTGTTTTAAACAACTCGACTTGCTCAGGAGTAGCAAAAACTAACAATCTCCCACTCTGCTATAAAAAACAAGTCCGGGTTCTTTCTTGTAAACTCGTGATATCATGCCCACCATTTCATCCTAAGCTAGCCTGGGGGGTCCTACTGGCTATCATTAATCAAGGCTCCTAATAATTGCCAAGCAATTATCTAATCCGGTGCTATTCCAATTAAAAGCCCGTAATTGAACTTCCGATTAATAATATTAAATATTAATATTATTTTCTTCCTTTGTAAAATAATATCAATAATTAATTGATAAGATTTTCTATCAATCAATCAATTATTTATTCTCTTGATTTATCAGTTTCTCTAATGGATAAAATGCATTGGCTAGTGACTTCATAACTTCCAAGTACTGAAACATATTAAGAGGATATTTCATACAAATTCCATATTGTTTATTTCATAAATACCGGCAATTAAATCTTGCTCCCAAATCATTAAAATATTGGTCGTTCAAATAGACCTCACTTATTAACAACTCAAAGAACAATAATCATTTAAATACCTATCTATAATAAACTCCGGATCGAGAAGAATAATAACTAAATATTGCTTGATTTATTTCCTTTACGTAAATTTAACTTAAATAAATCTTTCACTTTGATCCTATCAATGCAAGCATAATTGCACTAATAATTTATAATAACCAAGATGTATTATTTCATAAAATATTGTAGTCTAAAATTAGTAAAGCGCCTAAATCCTTGTTTAATGACTATGATCTATTCATTAACAGAGAGAACCTTATGATCATGTCTTCTATGAACGTATTCATATGATCATATACTCTAAAAATTAATCCCACTTTATACGTTAAAATATCAAAGTATGCACAATAATATGAAGAATACCTCATATTGTATTAAAATTAAACTCATAAAATATGGTGCACGACATCCGTTCTTGTTCTAAAAAAAGCACAACAAACTCCACTTGCCTTAAAACAAGTCCAATTCTTAACACCCATATAATCTACATGTTTCGAAAACTCGAATAGGTAGTGTCTTTGTAAATGGGTATGCTAAATTTTCCTCTGATGCTATTTTAGTAACCACTGTATCTCCTCAGATATTTGAGAATATGCTTCACTGCAATCCAATGTTCTTCTCCTGGATCGAATTGATCTGACTAACTATTCCATTGCGTGGAGATATCGGCACGGTACATAACATGGCATACATGAAGGGACACCACCTCTTTGTAGAAGAAAAGGTATCTACTCATACGTTCTTTACGCTCGAGTTTTTGGTGATTTCTCATAGAAAGATATGAACTCCCATGCACGAGAAAGAGGTAAGTTTCCTTCTTGGAATTTTCCGTACTGAACCTAGCTAGAATTTTATCTATATCTAAAGCTTGAGATAATGTGACACCTTATTTAATAGTTCTCGTAGAAGTTTGATTCTAAAATATAGTTGGCTTCTCCTAATGCTCATATCAAATTGCTTTTACTGACCATCCTTTTACACTAGATAACACCTCTATGTCGTTTTAGATTATTGAAATGTCATGCATGTAAAGGAATTTAGGAAAACTACTTTTGTACCTTGGATCCTTTTATCAGCAGTTCTTAGGACTTTTCTCGAAAACTTATAAAGTTATGAAGCGTCAAACCTAATGTTTCATGTTCTGGATCTTCTTTAGTCATAAATGGACCTTTGCAACTTACATGCCATGTTCTTGAACTCTAGCTATGAACCCATACAGTTCTTTTGCATGTAGATGTCCTCTTCTAAAGCGTCATTTAAAATTAGCTGTTTTGACATCCTCTGCTAAATCTTGTAATCTAGACTTGCGGCCCTACGGCTAAAAGAATCCAAATAGTTTAAGCATGGCTGCGGCGAAAAGGTTTCTTCATAATCATCCTCTTTTTGGGTATAACCTTTTACCACCCGATCTAGCTTTGAAGGTTTCTACCTTCCCATCGAATTAGATCTTTTTCTCTTGTGGTCCACTTACACCCACATGGGTTTTACCCGCTTTGGGTGCCTGCAGTAGGCGAGATCTAGAGCACATAGACTCCATCTCGTGATCGTTGCTTTGAGCCACTCACGTGCATCGACATCCTCGATGCTTCTTTTGGCAATTTATGGGGATCCTGCCGCTATCAATGGTTATTGTAAAACCCGGGAAAATTCGAATTTTCTAAAAAATGGTAAAATGGTAATTTCGGTCAAAACCTGAAATTTTTCTAGATCTTGGATGAAGAAACAGACTTCCCCGTTGGAATCGCCTCGCAAAATCTAGCTACTGCGTCGAATTTCCTCAAATTTCGAGATAGTCATAATTTCACGTTCTTGACCGCAGGGTGACGTGGCGTAACATGTGGCTTGGGTGTTGAGTGCCTCGGTGAGGGGCACATGTCGGCTGTGAGCAAGTAGGAGCTCAGTATGGGCTATAGGTGACATGTGACATGCATGTCATTTGGAGAAATCCCGAGGTAGATGGATAAGAGGATAGAAATCTAAGAGCCCGATGAGAAATTGGACATGTGGCAAGAGTGAAAGAACAAGCTCTTAGCCCATCTTGGACAAACGGTGGGATGGGAGAAAGAAAGAGTAGAAAGGAAAGAGAGTTTTAGAGAGAGAGACTCCCCCTTCTCTCTAAATTTCTCAACGATCGGATCGGCAATTTCAAGCGGAGCAAGAGGAAGAGTTCATCCTCACGACAAGGAGCCGCATGAGGCAGGAGTTGGGGAGTTTTGACAAGCACCGGTAGGGTTTTCTTCCCTACTTTGTTTAATCCTTGTCTAAGGGTCATTCAAATGGCATGGGTTGTGTGAGGCCGTGAGTGGCCATGTGAGGCAGATCCCGAGACTTTGGGACGGGTGTCTTTGAGATTAGGGAATTTTTTGGACAGTCAGGGAATGATTTTGGGCCGAATAATTGTTGTCCTTGTGTGCCCGTTTTATGTGTTAGGGTTAAAATGAAAAATGGGTGTTGATTGTGCTTGCCACAAGGGAATGTTTGGTTTGTGTTTGAACCGTGGGAAGGCTGGTATGGTGGTAGTACGTGCTTAGGACCTTAGAACTACAGTTTTTGGTAGGAAATAAAGGGTTTGGTAGTGAGATCCCTTCAAAGTAAATTGTAGCCATGTCAGTTGAGACTTGATGTTAGGCTTTGAATTTCTGAATCGAGTATCGGTAGCGAGTTATGGTCGGGTTACTGAATAGTCTAATGGAAGGGTGTCGGTGGGCAGAAGCCGACCCTGGATAAGGTTCACCGGATGGGGTCACCGGATGGGTTCTGGGATGGGTTCACCGGATGGGATTCAGTCAGGCTAGGATCCATCACATGACCTCCCGACCCCCGGAAGGTCACTTAACTTCATTGTCCAGAACACGATTACGTGTTCTTGGACTCCATGGAAAGCCCATTGAGTCAAGTTTTCATCCGGATGCCTTTAGGTAGTGGGTCTTTGGAGCTGTCCAGGAAAGGGCATTCGGGCCAGGTAAAGGTAGGCTAGCCCAGGGTAAAGAACACTTTAGTGATGTGTGACCTCCAACTTTGGAGGGTCATAACTTCTTCGTTTGAATTCTGATTTAGGTGTTCTTGGACTCTATGAAAAGCCCATTGAGTCAATATTGGATCCATGTCCCTGTGGTGGACATTGGGCAATCGGTCCAGATTGGTCTTGGAATTGGATAGTCTTCAGTTGGGTATCTCTTGGCGTGGGTAGAATTTGCCTAGTCATGTGTGATCGACCGGAAGGTCATAATAACATTTTCGTTCGAACTCTGTTTTAGATGTTCTTGGACTCTATGAAAATCTCATTGAGTCACAATTCCATCCGTATGCCTATGGAAGGCATTAGATGCTGGAAGGTACAGTCGAAGGGGATCGGGCGGTAAAGGTGGAAATTGTCAGGGTAGGATTGCACCCCAGTTATGTGTGACCTCGACCGGAAGGGGTCGGAACTTCTTCGTCAGAACTCCGTTTTGGGTGTTCTTAGACTCATGGAGCCCATTGAGTCATGATTCAACTGTATTACTATGAAGGGTTGGGTACTGGAGCTGGCTAGTGAGGGCTCTGAGGAAAGTAAGGTGGGCGTGCGGGTGGGATTGCTGGTCGTGTGTGACCTCCCGACTTCCCCGAGGTCCTGCTTCTTTGTTCGAACTACGATTTTTGGGTGTTCTTAGACTCTATGGAATCGTGAGTCATGATTCATCCGATATGCCTATGGAGGGCATTGGAGTGCTTGGAGGCGGCGAAAGGGGCTCCGAGGCGAAGTAAGGTAGGTTGTCCACGGGTGGGGCGCCTAGTCACGTGTGAGCCTCGACTGGAAGGTCATAACTTCTTCGTCCGAACTTCGTTTCGGGTGTTCTTGGACTCTATAGAAAGCACATTGAGTCAAGATTGCAGCCATGCTCCTGTGGTAGACATTGGCTAATTGGGTAGATTAGTGCTGTCCAGTTAGATTGTGTGTTATGGCTTGTGTGAATAACATGCAGTGTGAATATGACATATTAATGTATGTTGTATGATGTATTAACATGGGTTGTGCATGGAGGAGAATTATATGTATCAATTATAATTATCCATGGTGTGTTGATGTTGCTCGTTAATATATTTATGCATGCTTGATATATTAACATGTATGATGATTGTGGATAAATTCGGTTAGTATATGCATGATTAATATATTAACATGAATTGTTGTGAAATGGCATATTGCATTTCATATGCATAGGGAACTAAGTGATAGGTGTGAGTGCATGACATGAAGAAAGAAAAGAAATGGTTGTGAAAGAAATTTCAAGGGAAGATTTTAGAAGAATTGCTAGCAGAGGGTTGTCAACGGTTCATCTGGTACGACTCATATTTATTTCGGAAAAATGATCCTAGCGGTCGCCTCGAGAGGGTGAAAGTCGATATATATTTGCAGGCTTCGGTAGTATGTTTCGAGAACAAAAACCTTGTTTTGAACGGTATTTTCTCACTCGGGCTTAGGCATGCGTGAGGGAGGCGGAGGCCTCGAGACAGGAGTCGGGTGGGTCACATTCTCATCCATATCGGCGTAGACATTTGATTAGGAACATATATGCTTTTTGTTTAAATGTTTGGTGTGCCATTGCATGTGCAATTTAGCGGAGTAACCCACGAGGATAATTCCACTACTAAGCATTGCTCACCTGTCGAGGAAAATTATTTCGTGCAATCGAAGGTTCACCTAGGGATGGGACGCATCCGAGGTCTTAGAGATGAAGAAATGGCCATATATGGCCTTGTTATGTATTTTGTAAAAATCTGGGTAAAAGACCCAGTTTTAGGATAATTGTAAATTAACTCCTTTTTGTATAAAATATACATTTATGAGAGTATGGATGCATGGGCCAATGTGGCCATTTTACTCATGTATAGGTCTCATGATATGAGACACAAGTATTCCGCAGGTTGACGGTGGTCAACGGGACCCCCGGAATCACAGAATAACTTGGTATCGTGAGCTAAGGTAAACGGACATTACTCGGGATCTTGCAGGGTGTAGAGCATGCATACTGATTACCAGACTTGACGTGGAAACGTTAGATCATGCATCCTTGTGCATTTTGGTGAATGAAATGTGATGTGTGATTTGATTTTGTACTGTGTGTTGTGTGAAATTGTGTGCTTAAGTAAATGGCACGTAGGTAATTTTTTTTTGTTTGTTTTGTTAAATATGATTTAATATATGAACTTATTGTCTTGCATTACCTATGAATGCATGGACATTGTGTATGCAATGTTTTTAGTATGTAAATAGTGTCTCGAGGCTGTGTTTACACCTTAGAGATACTGCATTGAATCTTAACTTGCCATTTGGCATGTGTAGATGGCTAGTCGAGGGCGAGGACATAGGAGTCGTCCACGGGTACCGGTCGTACACCACTAAGAGATTCTCACCAAAGCAAAGGCTCACAGGCTATAGGATTATGATCGCCGCTATTGCATAGGCTAGTGCAGCAAGTAGCCAGGGAGGTCTGAGTAACCTCCAGAGGTTCAGGGCACATCATCCTCCGACATTCACAGGGGGAGGAGATCCGATGTTACGTACTCATTGGTTCATGCAAGTTTCCAGAAGGTGTCGGAGGCTGCGGAGATTACCTCCGACACTCATTCAGGATCGACTAGCCGCATTTCGGGGCCAGAGGGCGAGGGCCCAAGTATAGTGGAATCGGGCAAAGACTCCTAAAGATGCAGAGGCAATGACTTCAGCGTAGTTCCATGATCTTTTCTGGCCGGGCAATTATTTTTCTGATACCCGCTTCGCCACGCTAAGGCTCGTGGAGTTCCTGCAGATGAAGCAGGACGAGATCATGATGGAGTATGGCTAGATTCACGGAGCTATCCTCACGATGACTACGTACATGAACATGGCCAAGGTCGATTTCGAGAATGTACAGTCAGTCTATTCGGTAGGATTTCAGACTACTACGTGACATGGACTCATGGTCGACCGCCCCGACCATATAGAGAGAGATCGAGAATGCTCGGAGCACCTCGGATGTGTTAGTAGCAAGATAAGGAGAGTCATTCTCTTCTAGTTCGGGAAAGAATCGTGAGGGCTTGTAGTTCATGTGGGTCGCAGGATCAAGGCTATCCGTGCCAGTGACGCATTGTGTTTCGAGTCAGCTGCGCATGGTGGGCACACACAACACGACATACGAGGAGAGGGATTGCCCCAAAGATGTGGATCCCAGAGCCGGACAAGCATCTCAGCCACGGTGGATGCGAGAGGATACAATATATTCCTCCCACAACCCAAGACAGCTGGGAGTGAGCCAAAGATCGGGCTCTGGCGCGGAGCCGTACTGTGCACTTCCCTTTACACAAGCAAGCTAGGTTATGGGCCAAGGCAGAGGACGAGGCCCACAAGTGTGGACGCCGTGGGTTCAAGGGTGTCTACGATCACACCAACGGCCGAGTCGCAGACGCCCGTTTATACAGCATACATTCCCGCCAAGGGCAAGAGTAAGTCATTTGATTCGGTGTTTGCCATTCATTTATCGCTACATCGCTTGTGATAGAGTCGGGCTTAGAGATGGTCGAGGCCTCGAGGAACCCTTGTATGTGAGTTCTCCCTGTGTGATTGTGTGTAAAGGCAAGGATAAGGATGATATGTCGCATTGCCGTAGATCTCGGGGAATTTACTCACGACCTAAGGGTCATGGACATGTCGTGAGTTCGACATCATCCCTGGATGCATCAGCCGACAACTTACAAGGTCACATCGACAGAGCGTATGAGGGCTACCACCTACACGCAGGACTCGCACTGTTGTATTTCAGGGGACAAGGTTTGACATTTTTTCCTGCACTTACGAGTCCGTGTCGGATAAATAAGTGTCAAGTTAGCGAGCCTTACCCTGGAGGACGAGGTGAGACTGGACTTAGATCTACCTCGAGTAGTCTCACAGTATGAGACGTTTCTTCCTGACGAGCCACGGATTACCTCGCAGAGGTCAGAGACTTCTGCACGTAGTTACACTCCTCAGATTGCCCATCTCTATGACTCCGCACAGATGGCACAAGTGGAATCAAGAACTCAGTCCGGGCCACAGGAGCTACTAGACAAGGGGTTCATTATAGGACGCAGCACTTCGCCACGGGCGCCCGGTCCCGCTTGTAAAAAGAAAGACAAGACCTTCGGACCGTATTGATTACAAACACCGAACAGGTTACGATCAAATCGGTACTCATTACACCAAGGATTGATGATTTGTTTGATTAGATGAGGCACGAGTCTACTCAGGGCCGATGCCGCCTTGGTTACCATCGGCTAGGGTTAGGAACGGATATCTAAAACGGCGACCGGGATACGATTATGGGCACTTTGAGTTTGCGGTGATGCCCTTTGGATTGACGAATGCGCCAGCGGCATTCATGGACCTCATGCATAGGGTATTCCAACCCCATTTGGATTAGTTTGTCATAGTCTTTGTGGATGACATCTTGATCTATTCCCAGTCAGAGAGAGAGCATGAGTATCACTTGAGGATTGTTTTACGAGTTCTTAGAGACCATCATTTGTCACCTTGAGTTCGATGAGATGCGGTTTGGCTTCTTGAGGGTGAGATTTTTGGGATCGTGGTGTCAGCATCGGGTGTCGGTGGACCCGAGAGAAGGTCGGCGCGTGATGGGCTAGGAAGAAGGCGAAGTCAGTCTTTGCTTGAGATACGCCGGTTTCTTTGGATTAGGCGATGCTACGGGAGATTCATTAAGAGTTTCTCAGATTAAGCGGCACCTATGGCGAGATTGACCGGAAGGAGGTGAGTTTGATTGGAATGATCGATGCTAGGAGGCATTCTAGGAGTTGAAGAGGAGGCTTACTTTAGCTCCTATCTTGATAGTCGGACGGGGACCGGGGGTACCATGATGTATTGTGATGCCTCGAGGCGGGTAGGATGTGTTTGTGCGATCCGGGAGGTAGTAGCTTATGGTTCCGTCGGTTGAAGAATCATGAATGAAATTACCCCACACACGACATAGAGTTGTGTTTGTAGTATTCGCCCAGATTTTGCGGCCCCATTACTTATATGGTGAGGAGTTGAGGTGTACTCGGACCACAAAAGTCGAAATATAAACACTCCCGCGGCGGACCTCAACATGAGGCAGCGCGAGATGGATGGAGTTCCTAGATGATTATGACTTCACTCTGCATTACCATCCTAGTAAGGCAAATGTGGTGGTTGATGCACTCAGTTGGAAGTCACGGGGAGCATTGGCTAGTATAGCTTCCCGGGAATGGCGGATGCTCGAGGCGTAAGGACGAGTTTGGGCTCTGATCTGTGGCTTGGGAGCTCGAGTGCGTTAGGGAGTTTAGTAGCTACGAGTCTCTGTTGAAGCGAGTGATCGAGTCCTAGGGACGGGACCAGCGGAGATAGTGTCCATCGGGGACCGAGTCTGATTAGGTACGGGTGAAGAGGGTTGGACCGTCCACGCGGATGGTAGTCTTCGGTATAGAGAGGGTGGGTAGTGGTTCCCGATTGACCGATTTGAGAGAGAGGATATTCTCGGGAGTTTCAACGCGATTTAGGTGCATATAGGTGGCATGAAGATGTACCAGGATCTTCATCGCTAGTACTACTGGAGCGGGATGAAGAGACACGTAGGGGACTTTGTTCGGCGATGTCTCACGTGTTAGCAAGTTAAGGCTGAGCACTAGAAGCCAGCAGGGCTACTTCAACCATTTGAGGTGGCTGAGTGGAAGTGGGAGCACGTCACGATGGATTTTGTGACCCACTTTCCACGGACACCGCAAGGACATGATGTGGTATGGGTGATAGTGGACCGACTCACGAAATCGACACATTTTCTAGCCATGCGGATGACCTTCACATTGGAGAGATTCTGCCAGTTGTAAAATGGCCCAGTTGGTTGTTGATGTCGCGACATCAATTCTTGTCGCGACCTCTGTTGTCTTTAGTCATGTCGCAGAGTCTTTGTTTGGTCGTGACGTGTCTTTGGTGTAGGCGATGTCGGCGGCAAGGCGTGCGACCTTAAGCGTATTGCATTTGATGTCGCGACAACTGGATGTTGTCGGGACCTCTTTCTCTCTGTAGTGGCTGTCGCGACCTCTGAATGTTGTCGCGACCTCAAGTCTTTACAATTGATGTCGCGACAACCTGGTGTTGTCGCGACCTTCTTCTCTTACCAATGTTGTCGCGACCACTGAATGATGTCGCGACTTCCCTTACATTGGTTGATGTCGCGACAGCAGTCTTGTCGCGACCTTAACTAGTGCATCGATGTTCGCGGCCCAATTGGTTGTAAGCGATGTAAGTAATTTGCCGGTGTTGAGGTCGCGACTGCTTTAACTTTGAGCGATGTTTGCGACCTAAATGTTCGATCCGATTTTTTTAGCTCTGCATGCGCGACTTCACTTTTTGGTGTCAGCGACATCATATCCCTTTATCTTGAGTTAAGTGCAGCCGACCTGAATGATGCCGCGACATCATTTCTTCTTCTTCATCAATTTACGGTTGTTTGACCTTGCAGAGCTCCTTTCACGCCCGGCTCGCTTTGTCTTCAATTACATGCTTCAATTCACGGCGGACCTTTGTAATTGTAACGAAAGATACATTTTGATTGTTGTCAGCTTCGTGACATCAAATTCTTTAATCCTTTTCCACTTCTCTTCTTTACCAACTTCCTTGACCCATTATATCGATATTGCAGCCACATTCTTGCTCTTTTACGCATTTTACGCTTTCTTTTCAATTTCTTCTTTGCCACGTGAATTAGGTGAGATTATTCCATCTTCCTGCATATTAATCAGTCTTTTTATATAAAAATCAATCAGAAAAATGGACTGAAAATAGATGACTTTTAAGCTCATCACTTTTCTTATGATAATCAAACATAATCAAAATTCTTTGGATTTGCAGAAATCCTAATGCAAATTCTTGTAATAAATTCTTTGGATCATAATCAAACATAATCATTAGTTCATTTCTACGTGTAGCGAAAATACGAGAATGAATGCGAAAATAATACCCAAAAAACGTAGGAAAAAGGAAATATTCCAGAATATAGAAAATAAAATTAATGACTTCAATGCGATGAAGATGCTGCAGTACCAATTGCTAAATTATTTGAAACGAAGTATTTATGATCCAAAAAACAATTGATCAATAATCAGAGGACCTAATAAATACATTATAAAATAATAACTTTATTGAAACAATGAAACATATCAATTCGTAGTAGGTAGATAACATACCTCGTATGGATCCAGAATTGTTGGTTGTCATTAGTCTTCCAAATCTGCAAAGGACGAAATCAAAGAAATGTTAGGTTGAAGATAGATCTTTCCTTCTCCTCAAAGTGTGTTCTACCAAACCCTTGTTAAATTCTAGGGCTCGATTTACTTATATATATAAAGCACAAGTGAACAATTAGGCTTTCGTCAGTGGAGCTGCAAATCGAGGGAGAAGATAGAACCATGGGCCTATAGCTAGTTAATGTTAAACCATCCCATAAATGACTATAATTAACATGCACAATTATACAATAAAAATTGTAATATGATTATGTTTAGTCCATAATTAATAAATTAATCTAACATGTCATGGAAGGTTAATAATAATAAGCATACCAAATGATGAAGCATGTCATTTATTAGAAAAAATTCAAGACCTTGTGTGAAATTTCATGATTAGGTGAAAAATCAAACATTATTGTGTTAAAGAAAAGAATAATAGCTTCAAAGATCCTATTTACTCAAGAAAATACACCACCCTTAATGTTTTAAAAGTTATTTATCTCAGATCATGGCACAGATGCAGCACAGTTGGAGCATTTAAAGCAACCCAACAATATGAATATTTTCTGGTTTTGAAATTTTTCTCTTTGTTTTTAAGCAAAGATGGAAATATCGATAAATTATTTCTACAATGCAGAACAAAATGAAATTTCATAAAATAGAGTGGCAAGGAGATATGGTCTATTTTTTAGCTCTAGAAGCCATTTTTCTATATCGATTGAACCAGAAATATCAAAACACTTTACAATCACTCCAACAAACTAAAAATATGTTTGATTACTGAATGCTGATAGAGGAAAAGGAAGAAAAATCGAGGCTGATCTACAAACTTTTGTAGTTTACCTTGAAGATACGATGTCCTATATATTCCACTACCTATGAGATAACAATTTACTCCTCACTCGAATTTTGATTCTTAGAATTCTGAACGAGGTAACAACATATATTATTTGGTGAATGTCATTAATTTCATTCACTATTTCCAACATTTCTTTCTCCAAAGGAGAAAATAGGCTATCACTAATGATTTCACATAGTAAGGCAATAGAGGAGGGATGACTAATCAATGACTTTTAGATGAGAAAAGGTTAAAAAAGACAAAAAGCAAAAAAAAAAAAAAATCTAACCCCTTTTCTTAAAACCCAAAAAGGAAGGATATTTTTACATAATTTTGCAAATTTACCCCTCTAACCACCATACAAACTGGACTTTACCCGTGAGTTCGTTTGAATATAAACACTTGATAGTTAAGTCAGCTAAATAAATTTATTTTACATTACAAACTGGAACTCAGCCTTCAAATTTGTTTAAATATAACGATGGTTAAGCCCTAACATGTATAAGTTTTGTTAAGCTCTGGGCTGATACTCTAAGCCATTATCCTCACTTCCCACTGAATATTAAATCTAACATGTGTGAAGATATTAGTTTATAGTATTTTAGATTTATCATTAAGGTAATTTTGTCTAAATTGGGGATATTTTAAGGTTAGGGGTTCGTTTTAAAAATAACTTTTATTTTTATTCCCTTTAAACCAATTCCTCCATGAGAAAATACGGGGAAAGAGTGATTGTGGACCAAATGCAGCAGAATTTTGAGTATTTATGGAAATACTCGATCATACTCTCTTCTAATCAGAGAGGTAAATACCAAGTCATGATTGCACTCCTAAGGATTAATTCAAAGATGAAAACATGATGAAATTAATTTCATAAATACGAAGATGGACAGTAAGAAATGGGGCCGACACGCAACAACTTTTATGACCTGTGCATTGGAAAGTTCCTTCTTTTCCAACCAAGAAACACAACATTTTTTTCTCTTTTCAGACTACTTTTTGGAAACTAAACAAGTCGCCGATATGAGAGGGTTGAATAATAATGCCTTGACTTCAAGTTCTCGATAAATGGACTTTCACCTTTCACTTCAAGTCACAGAAATAGGGACTTCCCAGTGTAAACACAAGACCACAAAATATTATATTAATGGGTAAAAATTAGCAGAATTGTTGGTTTCCGTGATGTAAACCAGAAGAAGTTTGACAGCTAGAAGATTCTCTCAACCTTCTTCATTCAGTCAAACCGATCATAGAACATGCCAGCCCAACGTTACTTCCCATCTCTTTCCTTTTTAAATGAAATATTAACAGAGGGTTCATCCATCCATTCACTTCCAAGGAAGCAATTACAAACCCAACAATGGTCATGGCTAATCCAAGCCTGCTGCTTGAATCCATCTTCATCCTCTTCATCATCTTCTTGCTACCATGTCTGTCTTGGTCTTGTCCTGAATACCAAAGCAAGCCCTCCTTCAGTTCAAGTCCTCCATCCTTGCCATTGATTCTTCATTTCACACCTTGGATTCATGGAACTCCAGTTCTTCTAATTGTTGTCTATGGGATAAGGTCACTTGTAGTTCTCCTTCAAATTCAAATCAAACCTCAAGTGTTGTGATTGAACTTCATCTCTCTTACCTTTCTGCGCCGCTCATGCCTTCTAATTTGCTGGCACCGCTCTTTTTTATCAGAAGTTTGAGGGTGCTTGGCCTTAGTAGGAACCCCATAAATGGTCAAATTCAAGCATTCGGGTTTGGTAACCTCAGCAACTTGGTTCACCTTGACCTTAGTTTGAATAGGTTTAATGGATCCATTCCTCCTCAACTCTTTCAGTTGAAATATCTTCAGTATCTTGATTTGGGTTTTAATTCGCTCGAGGGTGGCCTAAGTCCTAAAGTAGGCTCTCTTCAAGGCTTGACGATTTTGGATCTGGCTTACAATCGTCTAAGCGGAGAACTCCCTAAAGAGATTGGAAACCTCACAAAGTTGCAGCAACTGTCACTTATGAGTAACAAATTCTCGAATGGCATTCCCTCTTCCATTTCGTATTTGAGGGAGTTGGAAGAATTAGATTTGGGCAACAATTCGTTGTCCATGGAAATCCCCTCTGACTTTGGAAATTTATCCAATTTGTTCTCTCTGAGCCTGGGGAATAACAAGTTGACTGGTGGATTCCCCGCTTCGATGCAGAAATTGAACAAGTTGAATACACTTGAATTGGAAGGAAACATGCTCACTGGAGAAATTCCATTCTGGTTGTTCGATCTCAAAGACTTGTAGGACTTATATCTTCAACGAAACAATCTTACTTGGAATTACAATATGAAGATAGTACCCAAGTTTAGGTTGTACGGATTATCTCTCAGATCTACTGGTCTACAAGGAGAAATTCCATAATGGATTTCTACCCAAACGAATCTCTCTTTTCTAGATCTAAGCATGAATCAGCTCCATGGACCATTTCCATAATGGCTCACTGAATTTCATTTGCTTTCTTTTCTTTTTCTCTCCCATAACAAACTCTCAGGTTCTCTTCCAACTGCTCGCTTCCGATCTTCCCAATTATGCATCCTTGCTCTCTCCCATAATAATTTTTCTGGGGAGTTGCCGGAGAACATTTGGAGATGTCATCATTCTGATGTTGGACCGGAACAACTTTTCTGGACCTATTCCTCAAACCATCTCCCGAAACCCCAACCTTCAAATCTTGGATCTGTCTTGCAATAGACTTTCTGGCAACATTTTCCCAGTTTTTGACCGTCAAGTGAATCTGTTGCACGCGGATTTCTTGTCCAACCAATTCTCAGGAGAGGTTCCAACCACCTTTCCTCCAAACATTGAAACTCTTGCATTGAGAATGCTGGATTTTCAGGGCCTTGCAGCTAATGACTAAGTTGAGAAATCTTCAACGTCTCGAACTCCAAGACAACAATATTTCAGGTGAATTACCCAACTCCCTTTTCCAAATCTCTTATCTACAGGTTCTAAACCTGAGGAACAACTCCCTTCAAGGCTCAATCCCTAAAACACTTTCCAACCTCCAAAATCCCCGGATTCTTGACCTCTCAAGCAATTATCTTACAGGAGAAATCCCCATAAGGTTTGTAAATAATCTTACAGGAATGATTAAGGCACCTCCAAATCGAACATCACAAACATTAAGTTTTGCTGATGCAATATCATTCTCACCCAAAATTTTTATCACCGATTTTGCAGTAAATGACACTACAAGAAAATTAAGATATGGTAACATTTTTTTAGCAGGGGTCAAAAAATTTCAAGACTAAAAAATAAATATAGATGCGATTATATAATTAATGCGGTGATGATTCTAGTTGGCTTTGTTGGGTAAATTAATTGTGGTAATTTATCTTATCAGTATAGCTTGAAAGAATGGAAAACCGCGGATATAGTGGACCCAGTACCACGATTTCATTTCATTCCCTCCCCTACGATATGGCTTGAAAGAATGAAAGAATCGAACTTCCTGCCGCCTTCATTTCATTTCCCACTTTACCGCCATAACATGAGTTCATCCCCAAATGGAAAACCGGCCCCGAGTAAATTGGCTTTGAGCCAAGTGGAAGACTAGTCTTTCTTTCCTTAGTCATATAGCAAGATTCTCATCCTTTCTTCCATCGTCTTTCCTCTCTTCTCTACAGGCTGTACACTGCATTAAAGCCGCCATTCTGTATCACTTCTCCCAGGGTATTTTGGTCTCGTTCTTGTTTGTGTCGCTTTGTTTATCGATTTTTGATTGTGATTTTGTAAATGTGTCATCCGTGTTCCCAGTTTGATCAATGCGGTTAAGATCGCGCCACCCAGTTGCGGGTGTCCGGAGTTATAGGGCGATCATCGGAAGTCGGCTTTTGTTTTGACGTGCTTTTCGTTTTTCTTATGATTGGTTTGGTTTTGAGATTGGTTATGATTAGATCTAGGGTTTTTTTTTTGTGAGTGTATTAGCGGTTTGTTTTTGTTTCCCTGGGTAGAAAAGAGTTCCTGGGGTAATGTACAGGGAATCTTGTGTCGTTATTTTATTGTCGGTAGTTTTACAGTGAAAGTTGTTGTTTATGTCGATAATTCGGGATTCTTTTACGTACAATCGAAATTGGAAATTTTCTTGACTTAAAGGAGAAAATTTTCACCTTTTGGAAATTTCAATGGCAGTTTGATTAGTAGATATTTCATATTATTTTCACTTCCAACTAATTTGCGTTTGGCATTTAGCGAAGTTTCATTTGGCCTATCCGATTATATATAGATATTTACTATGATTGAAGAGTATTTAGGGTTCATATTTCCTTGTGCCCTATCAGATTCTTAACCATAGTTAAATCTAATTGATCGGTTTGATAGAAAAAATTTAAATGTTCCATCGATAGAAGAGTAATATTATTATTATTTTTACTTAAGATTATTATTCTTAATGCTCAGTAATGCTAAGGTGAACATTGAAAACTCAGAAATTACAAAGGGAAAAGGTAGGTAACTCATCAACTGGCAAGGATGGACCCAGAAGCATGCTGGGAGATCAGAACCTGTTTAGAGCACCACTAGTACCCACCAAACAGGAAAGACAGTACTAGTAGTATAACTCTTTCGGAAGAGGAGTAAGTCTCGAAGGAGAGACACTGAGTATGGCAGAAAACCATTAAATGGAATCTGGAATCAGTGGCCGGACCTGGACTAGAGTTGCAATTGATCTCCTGATCTTGAGGTTGAAACAAATTACCTAACCATTATGCTACAAACAAGGATATGTTGAGCAGGCACAAGGCTGTCAAGGGTAGTTGTCCTCAACATTCTATTGCTATCCTGCTTTACCTGTTAAGAAAATTCATCCAATTGTGCTTGCTCCATATTTCAGACATTGTTTTATCATTTTGTGTGCGTGAAGGTGGATTCAGAATGAAAAATTATGAGTTGCACTCACTATAACTCATATCAGATCATAAGTTTTCAAAACAGGACACAGTCCCACCCTTTGTAACAACCTACTTTTGTCATGTAGCGAAAAGTCCTAAGTAACAGGACATTAACTTATCACGAGTGTCTATTTTGAAAGAGATTTATAATACTGTTTTTCTAAATAAGGTAAGACCATTTGATGACAAACCCAAATCAAAGGGAAAATCAAGCATGTACAAAGGAGAACTAGGTGTCCAATTTTAAAAGATTAGAAGAACAGTTGTCAATGCTAAGGCAGCCAAAAACAGATAGTTCTCAGTGGTCACTTCCCCTCACAATCTTTTGGAAACTTTTATCATTGATTTTAGAAATGCCACCATGTTAACACTTACATACTTCGAACAAATAAGTTTATTTTTATTCATGGTTATCGAAATGTCTAGTTTCGTGCCAACAATTGCTCGGTCAGGTACTAGGTGCTTTCTTAATGTACATATACATGTAGTTAGTTTATAATGTTGCAGTCCTCTCAATAATCATTCATATTGTGGTCCTTGATATTATCCTTACCTAATCAGCCTTGTCTTATTTGATGCTGTTATACTGAACGTCTGAACCAGATAAGTAGTTTTGATCTTATCTGTTCAATTGATTCATTTGAAAATCATACTTGGTTTTAACTAATTCACTTGAAATTGTTTATTTCACTGGATTGGGTTATCACATATAGCCTAAATTTCATCAAATAGATTGAATGAAGAATTATAGATATATATTTATGCTTAGAATTCTGTGTTATGTACTGACAAATAAGTTTTCTTCATAGAAATCAAAATTTGAACGTGGACCTAAAACATGATACTAGTTTTGTTTTGTACTGATGATGTCAAAACAATTTTTTAATTATTTACGCTTGATCTATCAATATGTGAATGCTACTATGCTCTTTTCTTTGTCATATATTATTTGCCTAGCACGAGATCTTGATGTTTCTTCTTTGATTTATTCATGATTTGTATTTTGGATGTAAGGAAATTTTTATTGGAACCATGATATAAACAATTTATATGGATTCTTATATGCACTTAGCAGATGGTTGAATCTGCAAGCTTACTAAAACCAATCCTTTCAGCTGAAGAAGTTACTGGTACGTAAGTTGGCATATGACTTGTTTTGTATTTCAAAACCTCAGAGTTCTGTTTACATATTTTAGATTCTTCTTTGTTTTCTGTCTTTTGTTTCTCTGTGATGGTGTGTACATATGGAAGCTATAAGAGGAATCTGGAATCGATTTTGGAGTCTGGTCTCAAACATTAGACAGATTGCATGTTCCTTATAGGGCTTGCCAATGGACAGAGTAATTAGTGGTATGATATTCAAAGAAATCTCTATATGATCATTTTACCATTCATGATACTGTTTCTAGACAACCCCAATGCTTTTGCTTCTGGCATCTTTTATGTATTTGTATACTTTTCCAGCATGAATGATGAACCAGAAAGAGAGGTGGGGGAATAGGGTGTGGTTTGGGTGGGATACCAACTAATTGGCAAGCTCTAGGAGTAATCTAAGCCATACCTGGTCAAGCTCTAGGGAAATGTCGGTGGAAGGAAAAGTGTTGCTCAAATTTCGTTGAAAGGATTTCAGATGTCTACCAGATATATTTTTTCAACCTTGAGCAGTTAGATTTTGGGATTCTCATGATGAATCGGGGACATAATTGAATTTTTGGGGAGAAAAATTAAGAATGAATATTCTGCATTGTGTTAATGAAGGATATCACTTTGTGGATAAGTTTCATAAACAAATGATCACAAAAACAAAAAGATAAGATTTAGAGCTTAGGTGTGTGAACTTTTGAAGGTCAGAATCACTCTTGTGTAGATATGATTCAACTTGTCCTTAAAGGTTCTACCCACTGGATACCATTCAACGTGAAGTTTGGTTTGTTTTGTTTTGTGCTTTATAAATATTTTAAGGTGTCTAATAATCATTGCAACAACTGGACTTTGATAGATCTTGTAACTCTATCAATATCAATCTTCTATCAGTTTTTGCTGGTGTCTATGTTTACAGTATTTTTCATTCTTACAGGTATGAAGTGATGTTAATCTTATGATCTTTCTTGTGTCCAGAAAAGCTTTGGAAGGTATACCTTTAAATTTGAAAGGAACTCGTCCAAGTCCAATAGGAGTTGGGAATGAATCCCTATCTAGGAGGTGTAGAACGCTACTGATTCCATTTTTTTCTCCTATCTGTGATTGAATTGTAGATGGAATGAAGGTGTACATTTCAGAGAACAAGGTCATCTTGACCGAAGGTTTTGATGGTGTTGTGCCTGTGTGAAGTACTTTGAAAAGATAGAATCTTGGCCAGATCGTTCTATATTGAATAAACCTGGGCACCATGACTTCAATCTACTGAAGAAGCTTGTACTGTCTGATGGTTATTTATTGAGAGCCAAACTTCCAGGAAGACCAACAAGGGATTGCTTATTGCTTCATCTCTTCTATAATTACCATTTCAGCTTCCAATCATATTTTTTTCCATGTAATTGGGATATTGTATATGCTTATGATTGGAGACTCTCTTTCCATAATACAGAGGTTTCAAGATTACATTAAATAATTATTATCTGATTATATCTTTTCACCAACCTAAACATACATTCTGTTTACTAAGAATTTGGTGTCTTGGTATCAATACCTTGAAGCATGTTTGATAAATTAATTATAAACATTAAGTTTTTGAATACCACGTAACTTATTGTAAACACAATGGAAGTGATCACGATCCATGACTATAAATCATTCCTATGTTGGAGTCAACAATAAACCATGACATAAACCATCCCTATGGTTGGGGTTAATTACAATATGGCAACAAAGCTACCTTATGGCCGGGGTCAGCCGCGGCCAGCGTTTAAGCTACTCATATGGCCGGTCGACGAAACCATGGCTATAACCATCCCCTATGGCGAGGTCGATGCAAACCCGCGGCTATAAATCGTACCTATAATTCGGGGTCAACTACAATAAGGCTAAACTATACAGAATTATTAAATAATGGAAAAGCTTATAGCCCACGGTTTATGAAATGACAGCGTCTGTAAGTTTCTCACTTCCACCTATGCCACCTATGGCCATGCCATGTCGCGGTTGTCTTCATCCGCAGCTATATTTTATGGTTGCATCATATACTGCTTTTAGCCGGGGTCGATGGCCGCGGCTAAAGGCTTTCTTCCTAGTAGTGTGAGCTGATAGTGAATTGGAAGAAGTCTAAACAAGGTCTTTCAAGTCACAACATTGATATGTACTTCTTGTTAGACTTGTCGAACAACCAACTATCCAAGAAAACTATCTAAATTAATGATATCTAATTTCATACAAAATCACTGGTAAAAGGCTGCACACTTGGTATTTAAATAGAGGGTTTAACAATCCACACAAATCTCATTCCATCACCTCACGCACTCATAGATTTGAACAACTCATAACTTTGGATGTGAGCAACAATAAGCTGACTGGCCGAATTCCATTTGGTGGCCAAATGAACACTATGACGGATCCAAACTTCTATGCTAACAACAGTGGGTTGTGTGGATTCCAAATTCGTGTGCCATGTCTTGAAGACCTACCACCAGCTCCAAAGCTACAAGAGCATGATAACAAGGAGGAGCCTTGGATTTTGTAGGAAGCTGTGGGGATTGGATATCTTGTTGGCTTCCTATTAACAATCGGAATCATCTTCCTTGCAGGCTATTTCAACCCAACCCTACCTTCAAACAACGGCCGTCACCGTCGCTGTCGTCGCCACCCACACCGGTTAATCAGGCAATAGATTTGACCAAAGCAATCCAGGTCTTCTTCACAAGCTTTTTCCATCAAGGTGAAAGTTGTGGGGATTTTCTAGGATGGTGAAGAATGAAATTCTTGTTGTAATTCCTTGGTGATGTGATGGAGGCTAAGTGTTTTTCATGTTAATTAATGAACTTCAAGAGAGTGTCATGGAAGGTTAATAATAAGCATACAAATTAATGGAGCATGCCATTTATTAGAAAAAGTTCAAGAGCTTGTGTGAACTTGCATGATTGGGTGAAAAATCAAACATTGTAGTGTTAAAGAAAAGATGAATAGCTTCACATTCTTTGGGAAATTCAATTCCTAAAGAATACCCATGATAGATCTTTGCTGAACCCTATATGGATGAATAGAATGAAGTTGGAATCAAAAGCTTGGTTTCACATTTTCATTGTTTCATTCATAGTCACAGTTGGAATTTACAGACTAAAGCTAGTTGAGCAGGTTCAAAGAATGATACATACACAACCTCTATTGTCTTCGACCTCGGTGTCAGTATCCCCTGTTTCGTTGTAGCAAAAAAAAAATTTTGATCTGGAAACGAAATAAGAAATAATTGGATTATAACAAAAACCAAACTTCAGCTTGAGAATGAATGCAATAATTATGCAAGTAATATAATACCATTCATTGTCTATTGCAACAAAATGTCTTATTTTGCAGAATGTTCAAATATGTAGAGCCCGACAGAATAATTATGCAAGCAACTAGAGAACAAAACAATTTATATGAACATATTTCAAATTGAGCACTTGGAGCACGATGTGAACCCTATAGCAAGACAAAGGTTGGTATTCCTGGTTTCAAAAAATTTTGTTTGTTTTTGCTGCATTTTAAATATCCTTAAATTATTTCTTCAATGCAGAACAAAATGAAATTTCATAAAATAGAGGGGCATGGAGATATGGCCCATTTTTTGTTAACTCTAGAAGCCATTTTTCCTTATCGATTAAACCAAAAATATCAAAACACACTACATTCATTCCAACGAACTGAAGATATGTTTGACGCTATTACTGACGGAGGAAAAAAAGGAAGAAAATCAGGCCATCTATGAACTTTTGTAGTCACCTTGAAGATTCTAATGTCTTATATGTAAACTACCAGAACTGGGATAACCGCTTACACCTCACTCCTTGAATTCTGAACAAGGTAATAGTTAGATCTTAGAATTTGAAACAAGAGAATTCATATTTATTCTTCATTCACTATTTCCAACATTTCTTTCTCCAAAGGAGAAAATAGGCTATCACCATTGATTTCACATAGTGGGGCAATAGAGTTCTAGATGAGAAAATAAGGGGAAAGAGAGGAAAATGAGAGACGGCATTAATCGATGCACTCCTTTCAATTAATGCACTCCTAAGCATTAATTGAAAGAAGAAAACATGATGAAATTTCATAAATAGGCAGATGGACAAGAAGAAATGGGGCCAAAATTCCAGTCCTTGTACGCCATTTAGAATGGACCAGGAAATTTCCTTCTTTTTTTTTCCTACCAAGAACTTGGTAACGGATGTTATATCACTTATGAGGTCATTCTAAGGTGGGGTTTGTTTTTCAAATTTTTTCATAATTTATTACTCAAATATTTTTTAAAATTTGTTGAACTGTAAAAGCCAAACTATTTAATATTTTGGCTTTTTTTAAATGCTTTTTTTGAATTTTTTATTAAAAAAAGCTATATATTCAAATATGATCCAATTGAAATCAGTGTTTAAAATTTCAAGATATATCAACTAAATATTGACATTTTTACCTATATCCCGAATTTTCGGCATTCTTTCGATCAAAGCTGAGTGTCAATCGATCAAACCGACCAAAAATTGGCTTTTAATGGGATTCGGCCAAAAGGTGGGTAGCTGAGCCTCAGTTACCACAAGGCCAACACGCCACTTTATTAGTATATTGTAAAAGTTTCCTTAATATTAATTCTAATTATTTTATTGAAATTTTTTTTAAAAGTTTTAAAAAAATATCGTTTATATATAACATAAAGTTATTAAATTTTAAAATTATTTTGCATTATTCCATAAATTTAACTTTAATTAAATTAGAGTTTAAATATTAAATATTTCATTTCTTTTTGTTAATAGTTTTCTTAAAATTTATTATCACTTTATTTTTATTTGTCTACATTAATATTTTTAACTTTTTGAAAACATCAAAACATATGTTGATTGATTTTATTTTTTTGAGAGAAAATTTTTTGTTGATTTCAACTACATCGATAGTAAACATACAATTAAAATCAAGTAAAATCATAAAGCCGATTTAACAACATCGAGGCTAATGGGGACAATGAAATGACTCAAAGTCTATAACCTGATAGCCTAAGTGCTTACATATTTATTACTTTGCGACTATACCTGACCCAGCCTGGCTGCACACGACTCACCATCATCTGATTTTCGTCTCTCGATCAGATATACTCGCTTGCTCGAATCTCCCAAACATAAATAAAGTCACTTAAACGAAAACGATCGTGACCGGTGACGGCACAACCACTCACTGGGGACCATGACAACCGAACGCGAACAAAGGCGACGACAATCACACTTGTACCAAGAAGACGACTAAATCACGAAAAAAAACATATAAAAACCTAGATTTGTGTGGAGGAACTACTTTATTAAGAAAAAATATGGAAAAAAGGTGCAGAGAGGTGATTTCGGGCCAAGAATCATGAAGTAAGGAATTCTTCCCTTCTTTGTATCTTTGAGGAGCAAGATTCAACTAGCCCACAACAAGTATTTGCAATACTTTGACTTTCGTCAATGATCTTGAAAAGAACCCGTAAAGGCAGAAGAACATCATTAGATGAAAACTTCTGCTTTCTTTCCCTTCTCATTATCAAGCCCCCAGCTAACCCATCCCATCCTCTCCCACAAAAACCATGCTTTCAACTCGGCCTTTAAGAGTCTGTTCGCATGTTACAATTTACCTTTCACTTTAACATATTTCTTTACAGCTACCCAGTGTATGGGACGATGAACTCCGCAATGTTGCTCAAATGGGCTTTGCTACTGGTGCTCCTGTCAGCAGACAAGATTTAAGTGGTATAACTCATTGATTTTCATATTTAAACCTCTGCAATGATAAATTCCATCTTCTCTTGAGCCAACAATGAAGTTATTAAGCATTTCCAGGGTCTCTTCCACCTGGCCATACGAAAGCTGAACTATAATCGATGGCTTCAATTTTTCTTTATTTTGTCCTATAGGGCCCGACCCCCATTTTGGCATATCCTAGATCTCCACGGGGGAAACGGAGCCCCTATTTTTCCTAGACCAATTATGAGATCCAATAAACCATGCCATCTTCCTACTTCAAGCGGTTTGTAAATTGATATGCGATAGAGCCTGAAATCAAAAGCTTTGAGGGGGTCCATCACATGGAGGAGCAAGAATCACCTCACCCGAGCGAGCTACCAAGCATTTTCAGATGTTATGTTGCAGCAGTGACCTCCAGTTGTGAGTACCATGATCCCTGGGATCCAATACTCGATGGGCCCCGCAAGTTAGGCCCGCGTTGTGAAATGGCCCGATTCCATTCACATCACCAAGACTAGGTGGATATTTCTCAAACGAGAGAATCTATAGAGGCCGCCCGGGAAAGCAAGGACAAACACTTCCTACGCCACCGAAGTGTTTGAGGCGGCTCATAGACTTCTGTCCGGCCAAGAACCATTCTCCCCCATAGGGGAAGTATGTTCCAAATAAGCATCTAGAAGCGGAAAATCCGCAATAACGATATTATTAGCAGATTTTCCAGCTTCCAAATCCCTTACTCCTTAGAGAGATAATCTTGCAAAAGGGAAAAATAATCCCCGATAAAGAAGAACTAGTCGTTGATAAGGAAAAGAGGATTTCCTCCCTAAAACGAGGAGGAGATCAAATCCTACCCCAAAAGGAAGGAGGGGATTGGGTGAACCGAACCCTGTAAGTCGGAAAGATCCCCCACTGGGAAGAGAAAGCAATTCTAACTATTCTTGTTATCTTCTCCCTCTCAACACCTTTTGCTGAATTAATCATCGGAGAGGCAATCGACCCATCACTGTTGGAATGCCCCTTTTTGGAACTTCACATTGCGCCACTGATGCTCAAGGAATCTGACGATCAAGACCCCTACAATTTGACATTCGGGGGATCCAACGATCAAGGTTCCAACACTAGTGTTTAGTCATTCAAGAATCGATTGGAAAAGTGAAAAGCCGATGTTTCAAGAGAGAGGTTGTTCTCTCGTGCAAGAGGATGGAGGATCAAAGAAGGCATTAACTAAGCCGTAGAGATCCGGAAGATGTTCCTGAGTGGAAAAGTTTTCTCGTTGGGTTGTCAAGCAAGTGTTTTTAAATGGAAGGAAATGGACAAAGAGAATAGAACTGAAAAGAAATCTACGTTTTATAAAAAATTTGCATAAATAAATACGTGATGACCCAACTGAATTCCTTAGTTCTACAACCCACTAAGACACAGTGCCAATAACTAAATTGACCTGAAAAACAACACCTAATTGACCTAAAAAACAGCAACCAATTGACCTCAAAAACAGCAAGTGCTCTTAATGACTAGGACCTTCACAAAACAGAACAAAAGACCAACAAAGACAACAGCTCTTAATTCACTAATATTCTCTTCCTGAATTTTGAGCAGCACATACACCCAACTTATCTCTAAGAGTCTCAAAACGACCAACGTGGAATGATTTTGTGAATATGTCTGCAAGTTGATTTTCGAATCGCACACAAAGAGTTTCACTTCACGGATTTATGCACCTCCCTTAAGAAGTAATACTTAACTTTGAAATGCTTTGTTTTTCCATGAAAGACTAGATTATGTGAAATGGCCAGAGTGGCCTGGTTGTCCACAAAGATCTCTTTGATGTCCTCTTGATGCACATGCAGATCATCCATTAGCTTTTTCATACATATCAGCTCGATTTGCAGCCTACAATCACATATGAACTCGCTCGCAGCTGATCGGGAGCCACCAGCTCTTGCTTGAACACCAAGAGAAACATCCTTATCCAAGTGTGAAGCAACATTCAAGTGCTTCTCATGTCTTCCACTGATCCAACCCAATCACTATCAGAATAACCCTACAACTTAAATTCCCGAATCCTAGCACTTAATCCCATACGGGAAAAGTACCCTTCAAATATCTCACACCATCTTCAGCCTACCATATGAAACTCACTTGCACAATTTTTAGCTGTAATGACCTGTACTCAAATAATACAAGTTTGAAACAAGATTTGACCTAAGCTTGATTAAGTTTGGACTAAAGTTGACTAGGCTTGACCAACACTCCAAGGTTGACCAAAGTTGACTTTTTTTCAAGAATAATTCGGTTGATCAAGGCATCATTTCAGGCCTTGTCGATACGAGTTCATAGGACGGCGGAACGTCACAACCGACTTACGGATAAAAGCTACGCCATTAGAAGTTCAACAAGAAGACTTTATCAAGGTCTGCCCTGTCTGGGATTTTTATCCAAAGCGACCCTAGACTTATATAAACATACCTTTGTGATACCAAATGAACCCTAGCCCAAACAACACTTCGAGCTCCCAAAACCCTAAGAGAAAACTCTCCAAACCGGAACACCTGGGGTCGAGTAGCCACCGCTGGGCTGCGGAGAAATCTGACTGCACGAGGCACCACCTACCGGTTAATGTGACACGCACGATCACCAGGTGTGCCACCGAACGACTCGGCCAGAATTTCACGCCAACCGCCACTGGTTATGGGATCCGCCTGGGCGAACCCGACGGCGGTCGTGACCGATTTTTCACCGAAGCCTTGCGGATTTCGCCATTTTCCACACCCTGCCACCCCATAGCTCCTTCACCATTTTTGGACCTTCTGAACTCATCTCCTCCACGTGGTCCCTTTGCAGATTTCAAGACCGTTTGGAAGTTACATTGAAAACTAAATCGGCCGCTTAGATCGTTTTCCTACCACCATAACGATCGTTGGACCAAGGTAATGGTACCAATGAGTTCCTGGTCTCTTGGGATTTATTGATATGCGGTTTGTAAATTTTGACATCGTTTGGTCGGTTTCCATTTTTAGGTTGTTTTCGTAATTACCGAGAAGTCGGACTCAAATAGAGTACCGATTGGTTAATTTGGTACCAGTTGTATTAGTGAAATTTGACAAGGTTTTTAGAATTACAGACTGCTCAATTTCAAGAAATTAGTTTCCTGGGTGAAAAGCTCCAATTTTGGGTATCGGCCTTATAGGGCACACTGTAATCGACTCATTTTATCCAATTTTTGATGGTTTCATAGCTTCTAACAAGCTTATTCTGGCGCCTCTGCATCCTAAGGTTGTTGGTTCAGCTTATTGTGAGCCTAAGCGGAGTTTTATCTATATTACGGTGCACTCACGCCTCGGGTCGGCATCCATCCTCGCAGGAGCAAGACCGAAATGGCCTATAGTCTCTGTGAGTGGTTTATATGTTTTTAAATGATTTGGGATATTATGTCGATATATCTATTATGATTTAATACTTTACATATATACTGTTTTGATCAGATGGTTGGTTGCATGCAAACATGATTTTCGGTTTCATATAAAACAAGTTATCATTTCATAAGGAATTTTGTCTATATTTTAACTATTTGGAAAGTTTTAATGTGTTCGTGGATGAGTTTCAAGGGTGTCTGATATATTCGGGTACATGGATTGAGGTTGTAAACCATCTCAAAACTATTGTGTGTGTGCGTGTGGATCTGAGATTTTGTGGATCGACTGATACGGTATCGCTGGAAAGGTACATGTGAGAATGGGAATCCGCGATTAGGTCATACGCTGCCGTGAGGGCTCCGCCGACCCCGACGGCTTATTAGTTGCCACGCTGTCGCAGGCTCCGCTTGACCCCGACCCGCCATTAGCTGCCACATTGCCGTGAGGCGGTTTGATCCCGACTCTGGCCGGGTATTCTCGGGTTTTTACCAATGACGTGGAGGCCTGGGCTTGATCCCGGGCTGTCATATTCGGGCCTACCACCTGACGTGAGGCCTGCTCGCTGACTCGACCGCTTGCATTCCTCGGCCTGCTACTGGGACGGAGGCCTGGTTTGACCCAACGGCTCGGGTATTCTCGGGCTCGCTACTCTGACGTGTGGCTCCGCTTGACCTCGCCTGGCTTGGTATTGGTTTGCCACTCGCGACGGAGGTGGTTTTACCCGACTACAGATGAGTACATGGCACTGCGACAACGTTGGTTTATGTGGTATGGACGCTGTTGATTTTCAAATGTGGTATAACTATTTTAATACTCATGGCCTTTGGTGCATTTCATGGTTATTTTTATCAATTGGGATGACTATACATGTTTTGTGCCGGCTTTATTTTTGTGTACGCCGTGATTAGTGTTTTCTTAACATCGACTGATAAATTTATCGGCAAGGACTCCATATGTTAGACTTAGGTAAAAGTCGGGTTTATAAATGTTTCTAAACGGGGAACTTTACAAAGAGTGAACGGAAGGTTTTGAGAGGAGAACCATTGAAATATAAAAATGTTATTTTTCCTTATAAACTATGCCACTCACTGAGATTTATTATCTCACATTATTGTTTTAAACTGCTCCTAGGTCCGCATAATCTCAGAAGGGCCTATTCTCACAGGCTGGGGGATTTGATCGCTCTGGCCTTCTCCGCCACAAAATTGGCCGTACTCTATCGCATTTATCTATTCCGAGTTTGTCAGATTGGACTTATTCATTTCTACTTGTACCCTCTAAATCCACAATACTCAGAACGCCGATATTCGTATGAACCTTACGAGACCTCATTTATAATTGTTAAGTGGTTTTATATATATTTATGTATAATTGGGTGTTAAATTAATACATGGTGTTACCCTCATTGAAAGGTGGGGTTCCACCGCATCTTCCTAGGGATTATACAGCTGGGACTTCACTAAAGTGACCACCCTGAACCGGGAGGGTATCCGGTCCAGTCCCGTCGCCTGGTATCGAGCTCTAGGTTTCTAAATTCCTTGGGTTGTACATTGTTGTGCGATTCATCCAAAGGTTTTGTATACTTCCTAACATTATCCTGAAATTGATTAGTTCTTCTTCCCGGAAGTGGCACTTAAGAGGCCGTGCATATGTAGACTCGCTGCATACTTTGAATAAGATAACCATTCGTAACCAATATCCTTTTCCTCGGATTGATGACCTATTTGATCAGCTCCAGGGTGCAAAAGTGTTCTCCAAGAGTGACTTGGAGGTCGTGGTTTCCATTAGTAAGTGATTGGGGTGAATCCTGACATTCCCAAAGACGGCATTCAAGACGAGATACTGGCGTTATGAGTTTCTAGCTATGTCTTTCGACTCACCAATGAAATGCCCAGCAAATTTTCATGGATTTAATGAACCGGTCTCGCTCCATACTTAGATCTGATTGTCATTGTCTCCATTGACGATATCTTGCGTACCTCGATGAGTCGTACCACGAGACATTTTCACACTGTGTCATAATTTTAAGGCAATACCAACAGGGCGTCAAGTTCAAGAAATGAGAATTTTGTTGGGCCGTGAAAGTGGGGTTTCTTGGGACATGTAGTTTATGCCGATGCCATTCATGTGGATCTCGTAAAGTAGAAGCAAGAAATCGAAGTTTGACCAAAGAGCGATATCGAGCCAAAGGTAAGAGTTTTTGGCTCACCCTTGTAAATGGTTCTTTTTCTAGGTTTGGTCAGGGAAATTTCTCCTAACCCTGGATTTGAAGGATATGGGAGGTAAGACCCTAATCCTGGTTATGGTGTGTTGATTTGAGGGGATTTATAGAGGGATAATGATTCGGGTGGATTACTTTTGAAGTCAGATTTCATCCCTAACCTTAGATCGGGCTGAGCATGAGTTGGCAAAGCCCTAGATTCTTATTTAAGATGTGTTTTGAAGATGTTTCGGTCGAATAGAGTGGCTTTGATGTGTGTTTGAGTATTGGGATTGATTTGGTTGGAAACTTATGAAAGAGCTGGGAAATCATAAATTCTTGCATTTTTGTGGGTCGATTTTTCTCATATGGCTGTTGCATTTCGCTCATAACTTGATCATTTTGCTCCAAACCCAGCGATCCTGGCTAAAGAACCCTTAAAGACTTTATCTTCAAATGAGTAATATGGAGATAGGAGTACAGAGGCATTTTATGTTGAGTGCGTTTGTTCAGGTAACCCTAATACGCAAAGGTCGAAAGGCTTCGATCCTAGTAAATGTAGCAGAGAGTGCAATTTCGGGGGGGATCAAGGTTTATGTCAGGAAGGTATAAGGATATATGTGAGTCAGAGTGGTGATAGCAATAGACCACTTGAGTAATTTTTTATGTGACACTTGATTGTGAGGAGGCTAAGGAATCTTATGACTTGTTATTTACGCACTGGAGTAGCCTCTAAGCCGACTTCTGGGAGACTCATGACATTTGAATCTAAGGAAAGTAGGGATCTTATAGCCTTCTCCCCGCTTATAATCAGGGTTTGATAAGCCAGGGAATTCCAGACCATTCCGTGCTTTGACCGTGTGAGGGTCCGTGAGCCTCATGTAGTGGACACGGACGATGACTAGCCCTGTCAGAGTCCCGTAAAGGCCCACAGACATACCTGGCGGGCATATCCCTCGTGGTAAGTCCCAGCACTTGTCGTTCGATGATTGTCTAGTCCTTTGGGTGAAAGCCTAAAAGAGTCACCTACGAGGGGTCAGTGATGGTGGTAGTATTGCATTCATGTGTTTCCATCATCAACCTATTATCCGTAAATGCCTGCGTTTTGAGATATCTGAATTACGCGATAATCAAATGTTTTTAAGGAGTACGGCTTGTTGGGATTCACCACTGAAATGGGCCGGTCTCATCCTCATTGTTTCCACCTTAGATGTGTAAGAGACCAACCGTTGACATGAAAGTTGGGACTCCATAGGTTTTTAGGCATGGAAAGATTTTATGCCAACCTTAGCTTGTCGGGTGGTCGAAGTACACGCTTACGAAAATTTAGTGTTATGTGGGTATTCTAAGGGATCTTGAGTTTGAGGCCGAGGATCGAGTATTCTTAAAACTCTCCTCGAAGGGTGGGTACGCTGGAGAAGCGAGGGAAGCTTAAATTCTCGCCACATCGTACCTTTGAAATTGTTGAGAGGATAGTCCAATGCCTATAGATTAGACTTCACTCTGAGGAGCTTTCTAGGCCCATAATGTGGGTTCTTACATCTCCATGCTACGCAAGTATATTCTAGATCCCTCACAAGTGTTGGAGACACCCGAGATTGAACTGAGGATGACTTATCCTATGAGGAACAAACGCTATGCATTCTGCAAAGAAGAGAAGGAGCCGAGAACAAGACAATATCCTTAGTGAAAGTCCTCGAGTAAAACCACCTAGTCAAGAGGTGACTTGAGCGGAGAACCAAATGCAGGAACCAAAGATCCCCATCTCATAACACAGTACGAATTTCTCAGGGACTAATTTTTCTTTATGGTGTAGATTGTAATGACCTGTACTAAATAATACAAGTTTGAAACGTGTTTGACCAAGCTTGATTGGGTCGGACTAAAGCTGACTAGGTTTGACCTCCAACACTTAGTGGTTGACCAAAGTTGACTTTTTTCAAGAATGAATAATTTTGGGTTGATCTAAGGCACCACTGTAGGCCTCGTCGATACGAGTTCATAGGACGGCGGAACTGGCCACACCCGACTTACATAAAAAGTTACTTCGCCATTAGAAGTTCAATAGTAGCACTTTACCAAAGGTCAAGTTCTCGTCTCGGGATTTTTACCAAAGCGAATTCTAGACCCTATATAAAAACATAAATTTGTGATATTCAAATGAAACCCTAGCCCAAAACAACACTCAGCTCCCAAAACCCTAAGAGAAACTCTCCAAACCAGAACACCTCGGGGCCGTGCAGCCACCGCGTTAATCCGTGAGAAATCTGAATGACGAGGCACCATCCAGGAGCTATCAGACACGCACGACCACCAGTGCACCACCGCCGACGATTCCCCGCCGTAAAATCTCCCACTCCACAACCGCCTCCGGCCGGATCCGCCGGCGAACCCGACGGGCACGCACCCGATTTTTCACCCGAAGCCATACTGCCCATTTTCCTGCGCCCACCAAGCCACCTCAGCTCCTTTCCACCATTGGACCTTCCAACTCATCTACGTGGTCCTCGCAGATTAAGAATCGCTTGGAAGCGCATTGAAACGAAATCTACTGAAGCTAGACTGGTTTTCCGCCACCACAACGACTGACCAAGGTAATGGTACCACTGAGTTCCCCGGTCTCGGCTTTCCATTGATGTTTGTAACTCTTGGATCGCTTGGGTTTGGTTTCCATTTTTAGGTTGTTTCGTAATTACCGAGAAGTCTGGATCAAAATAGAAAATCGATTGGTTAATTGGCAAAATCAAGTCATATTAGTGAAATCGATGTTTTAGGAATTATTTAACGGTTCAATTTCAAGAAATTAGTTTCCTGTGAAAAGTTCTAAATTTGTGTATCTGCCTATAGGGCACACCTTGTAATCGACCCGCCGAGTCCAAATTTACGGCTTCATAGTTCTAACAACATCTTAAGGTCTTCTGGCATCCTAAGGTCATGTTCAGCTTATTAGAGCCTAAGCGGAGTTTATCTATATTACTGTGCACTCACACTAAAGCCTGTGAGACGATCCCGCAGGAGCAGATCGAAGCGTTTAAGTAATCAGGAGGGTTTATATGTTTTTAAATGATTTGGGGATATTATGCTCTATATATCTATTATGATTTAATACTCATATATTACCGCTTGATCGTGATGGTTGGTTGCATTCAAACAGATTTTCTAAGCCATATAAAACAAGTTATCATTTCATGTGAATTTTATTCTATATTTAACTATTTTGAAAGTTTTACTCGTGTTCAGGATGAGCCTGGTGTCGGATATATTCGGGTACATGGATTGAGGTTGTAAATTATCTTGAAAAACTATTGTAAAAGAAAAAAGTGATCTCGGTGATTTTTGACCGACTCATACGTGATTACGTGGAAGCGCATACGGAGAATGGAACGGCTTATTAGTCGCCACTGCCGCTCGTGAGGCTCGCTTTGACCCGACGGTTTATTAGTTGCCACATTGCCGTGAGGTCGGTTTGATCCCGACGGTTGGGTATTCTGGGTTTTTACCATGGTGACGTGAGTCGATTCATCCCGACGGCTTGAGATTCGGCCTACCACTGACGTGAGGTCGGGCCGATCCCGACCCGCCTGCATTCGGCCCGCCACCTGACGTGAGGCTCCGGCTCGATCTGACGGTTTGGTTTTTAAGGGCTCGCTGACGGCGACGCGTGGTCGGCTCCGAACAACGGTTTGGTATTTTGGGCTCGCTTACCGACGCGAAGTCGGCTTCTACCCAATCCGCTTAGGAGAGTACATGGTACCGCACAACGCTGGTTTATGTGGTACGGACGTTGTTGATTTTCTAAATGTGGTATAACTATTTCAATACCATGGTTTTGGTACTTCATGGTTATTTTTATCACTGATGACTATACATGTTTTAAATGGGCTTTATTTGTGCACAGCCTCTCGTATTATGTTTTCTTAACATCGACGACTAAATTGTTTGAGCATGATCTGCATATGTTGGGATTTAAAAGTCGGGTTTGTGAAATGTTTCTAAACTAGGAACTTTACAAAGAGTGAACGGAAGGTTTTGAGATGAGAACCATTGAAATATAAAAATGTTATTTTTCCCATAAACTATGCCACTCACTCGAGATTTATTATCTCTCACATTGGTTGTTTTAACTGCTCCCTATCCAAACAGTCAGGACCTATTCGTGCTGCATTTGACGTCACTCTCTCCGCTAATACCGTCGCACTCATCGCATTTATCTATTCGAAGCCGAGGCCAATTCATTCATTTCTACTTGTACCTTAAATCCACAATACTCTTAGAACGCTCCGATATTCGGTATGGAACTTTACGAGACCTCATTTATAATTGTCGGGCGGGGTTTATATATATATTTATGTATAATCAGTGTTAAATTTAGATTACATGGTGTTACTTCCTTCATTATAGGGTTCCACCGTATCTTCCCTAGGGATTATACACTGATTCACTAGTTAATCCACCCGAAATCCGGAGGGTATCCTGTCGGTCCCGCTATTGCACATGGCGAGGATACTACAGAAATATGCATTTTGTCCGATCCTGTTGTCGTGGAGGGTACATTTAGGTGACCAATTAAGCTCCCTGTACAAACCTTCATCTACAGAGTTAGCTCCATCATACTTGCACAACTTTTCTTTCTTACCCATTGGAGTACTCACACTCCTTTCACTCCTCTATACTAAATCTCTTCAAGATCTCCTCCAAGTACTTCCTTTGACATATGAAGATCTCATTTTGAATTTGTTTGATCTACATGCCAAGAAAGTAGGATATTTCACTAAATCGATGGATTTAAATCTTCATCATATTCTACTTGAACACAATAATCTGAGTTTGGTTTCCTTCTATTACCAGCAAGTCATCCACATAGAGAGATACAATAACTAAGTTAGAATTCAACTTTTTAACATACAAAGTGGACTCACTTAGGCTCTTCTCAAAACCTAGGCTCAGCAAATGCCCATCCATCTTGTTGTACCATGCTCTAGGAGCTTGCTTCTAGCCATACAGTTCCTTCTTCAACAAATAAACCTTCTCCTCCTGACTTGATATGATAAATCCTATGGTTGTTCAACATAAATCTCTTCCTCGCAATATCCATTCGAAATGCAAGATTCGACATCAAACGATATACTTTCCAACCCTTTTGAGCAGATAAGGCAAGAACTAGTCTGATAGTATCTAACCTTGCAACAAGTGCAAATGTTTCAAAGAAGTCTACTCCCCAAACTTGTGCATAACCTTTTACTACTAACCCGACCTTATGTTTGTTCACTTAGCCATCAAAATTTATTTAGTCCTGAAGACCTACTTCAATCCAATGATCTTCCTATCTTTAGGCTTCTCCACTAACTCCCAGGTCTGATTTTTCTCAATTAGAGTAAGCTCCTCTTTCATTGCACTCATCCATCTTTGATCATATTCGGCTGCATCAAAATTTGCTAGCTCCAAAACAACAAAATTGCACCTCTGGTATATATTAACCAAAGATCTAGTTCTTCTAACTTGAGTGTCATCCACCAACTCTTCTAATCCCAAGGACACCATCTCTAGTTCATTCTGAGTGTTATCAGCCCAATTCCACTCTTCAGCTTCTAGGAATTGAACATCCCTGCTAGTAAATTACCTTTCCATACTTTGGCTAATATATTATGTGTGTTTTGATATAAGACTATAGCCAACAAACACTCTAGCTCATTCTTCTTCTCCAAATTCTTGGTTTTTCTTAATTCGTGGAATATAAGAAAACATAGACATCCAAACACCTTTAAATTTTTTAGAAGTGGCTTGATACCTGACCATGCTTCAAAGGGTGTCTTCTTCTCTAATGCCCTTGTAGGTAGTCTGTTCAGTAGAAAGATTGATGCATTTGCTACTTCTGCCCAAAGTTCCTTTGGTAGATTTTTGTCATGCAACAAACACTTGGTCATCTCCATAATTGTTCTATTTTTCCTCTCACTAACTCCATTTTGCTGTATAGAGTATGGAATGCTGAGCGATGTGTTCCATCTCCAACTTCCTCACGTATGAATTAAACCTCCTTGAAGTGTATTACGTGGCCATTATAAGATCTTAATGACCTAATCTGCGAACTACTTTGATTCTCAATCCATCTTTTTAAACTTCGTAAACATCAACTTCTAACTTTTGCTTCATGAAGTAAATCCAACACATTCTAGTATAGTCAATGAAGATAATGAAATACTTGTGCCATTCAATGAAGGAGTTGTTGTGGACCATGTAGGTCTTAATGGATCAGCCGCGCTTCTATAAATTTCCACGTTGACTCCTTAAAGGGAAATCTAACTTGCTTGCCCATTAAACAAGCCTTGCAGGTTGAGAATTTCTCCTCTAGGTTTGGTAACCCTCTTACCATATCATATCTTTGTAGAAATTGCAGGCCTTTGTAGTGAAAATTCCTTAGTCTTTTGTGCCATATCTCTGAATCATTTACTTGACATTCTAATGCCACTTTCTCATTTTCGAGAGGATTCAAAGAAAAACCCTTTTGCCGCATCTCTATCTTGAATAACTCCCGACCTCCAGAATCAAAGATCAAACATTTCCTCCTTCAAATGTTACCTTAAATCCTTCTACTAACTACCCCACTTAGCAAGTTTCGATCAATTCATAAACATACATTACATCAAAACTAGCTTAATCCCCTCAAACTTTATAGACAAATCTCGACCCTCTACTACTAAGTGTTCTCCATTTCCAATTTTCACCCTTGATTTTATTGACTTATCAAGGTTTCTAAACAATTTCTCATCACTTGTCACATGGTTTGTACAACCACTATCAACAAACCAACTGTCACATGGAGTATTAGAAATGAAACAAGAGGCAACAAGCAACTGATCTACCTCTTGCTGGAATACAGCATGTGCTTCACCTTGTTGCTGATCTCTCTTCTCCTTGCAAAACTTCTCAATGTGTCCCAACTTTTGACATCTCCTGCACCTTACATATGGCCTTCTCCAACATCTAAAATGGGGATGGTTTTGTTTGCCACAATGCTTGCATGGAGAATATTTTCCTCCTTTGTTGCCTGCACTACCTTCTCCTGTAGAAACTTCTAAGTTATTGTCACTTATCTTCTTCCCTTTCCATTTCTTCTCTTTTCCTTCCAAGTTTTGTTGCACTTTGGCCCTTAGAGCCTCTTCAACACTTCCTTTTCAAATTTCATCGACTTCCTTTGTTCTAAAATGCAGAGCACTAACCACCATGCCAACTTGATCTCGAGAGATGTGTTCTCGGTGTCTCCAATGAAGCAATGGTTGCCTCATACACCTCTCGTACAAAGAAACAAGGGATCTTTTGCACCAACCTATTGTCGAGAGGTCATGCTGCCATTCTTGCCTTGTTTTCAATGTCAACCAACTTGGTCAAGTACTCTTTGATTGTCTCAAACTCCTTCATCTGCAATCCCTCAAACTCCCTGACCAAATTTAACCCCTTCATGCTCTTGATCTTTTCATCTGCTTGGTACTCTGCTTTGAGGAAATCCCATATTTTCTTAGCGGAGTCACAAGCCATGATTCTCGCTAAAATTGTCAGAAACAAAGAAGATACAAACAAAGTTGCCTCGCTTTTCCGGCCATCCTAATAGATGGCTGATTTGATTCGTGGTTGATTGTCGTGAAGTGTAGCCAATTTCATAGTCATCTTCCACTGTTCCCAAAGAACTACAACCCTCCATGTAAGACTTGCATTTGCACTGCCCAGTTTTTGATAGTTCTCCTCACTTCAAGATCGTGAGCAAAGGCGTAAAGACTCCGCTCGAACTTGCTTCCATGTTCACTTAGCTTCTTTCAATGCGTGACTTACCTCTCAATCACTTCATTACAAGCTATTCTCATGTACTCTTAAGATCAAAGGAAGCTCTGATACCACTATTGTTGAATGGAAGGAGATGGACAAAGAGAACATAACTGAAAAAGAAATCTAAGTTTTATAAAAAAATTTCATAAATAAATACACAATGACTCAACTAAATTCCTTAGTCTCCGCAAACCCGACTAAGACACGCTTGCCAAGAACTAAATCAATTCGAAAAACAATGAATCACTTGACCTCAAAATAGTAAGTGCTCAATGATCAGACCTTCAAAAGGTAACAAAAGATCAACAAAGACAAATTTTAATTCAATAAACAGCCTAGTGGGTGGTGTGGATTGAACGCACCCCCCCACTTTCAGACAGCATGCGAAGCTATGGATGGTGTTTATAATCAAATCCAAAGATTCGAGGGCAGTTGGGTCTGTATATTCAGAGATACAAATGAAATGTTATATGCCTATGTTTTTTTTCTTTTTTGCTGGAGATTAAATTTTTGCTCACCCTCGCTTGTTGAGACTCAGAATAAAACCCAATTAATATCCATGGTTTGACTTGCAAGAGTTAAAATTCTGTGTGACTGGCTTCATTATCACATGAATTATGTAGTAGGATCATCTTCTAGTCATGAGTTGCTTTTAGATCATCATAGCTTTAAATGCTCTTCACAATGAGTAGTGGAAAAACACATAACGTTAGTTTTTTTTTTTTTATATTTGAAAACATAGAGTACAAAAAATTATATTATCTCGAAAAACCATTATGTTCTCCTAATCTAATTTTTTCTATCTTTTTTTTCAGAATAAAAACTAAGAAACTTAACTTTGTTTTATCAAAACAAAAAAACGGTTTCAAAATTGTAAACAAACAATTTTTTCGTGTTTTTCGTAATCAAAAAATGGAAACCAACTTTTTTTTCTAACTAAAAATTAAGCAAAAAATAGTAAAACAAAACAAACCGTATTGATTTTCAAATGGATATTTGAAAAGTAAGTTAAAGCAATATAATCACCATTATCCCTAGTGAGATAAAGTGAAGAAGTAGAGAGAAGAGAGAGAGAGAGGAGCATCTGTGCCTTAATATTAAATTAATTAAAGAGTAATGAGTAAATACGATTTCGTATAATGAAGGCCTAATTGATATCCAGCAAAGCTCAAGTGAATCCTATTGTGCTAGCGTAAGCTTTGATGAAGATGATAATAACGCGCAATAATAATAAGAATAACTTGATACAAATATGCATTGTTTTAACGTGGTTCGCCAATCACATGCCCCACATCCACCAATGAGAGAGAATCTTCCAATATATCGATAGAAAATATTACAAAGGTAGAATATATAATTGAGTTCCCTAAAGACCTATACTATCTTGTATCTAGCACCTGAATGCTTAAACCCGCTCCATCTAGAGCTCTGCTTTCCTCACTCATAAACCTTTATAGCCTTTACAAGTCCATCTCTCTCATAACTTTTTCCCCTCATAATCAAAACATTTGTAGTATATTCCAACTACTTCTCATTATTCTATATGAAACCTAATATTACAATAATATAACAGCCTTAAGTAATTATCCATAAAATATTATTTACAATGAATTGAACAATAGAATTTGAGACATATTCCAACAATCTCCGATCAAATTCCATCATTAGCTCCACCTTGAACCGAAATTCCTTTTGTCTTCATCTATGCTTTCAAAACATTTGTTCTTCTAGAGATCTTCAATTTGAAGCTCTACCAATCCTCATCATGGCATAATCCAACCTCCCTAAGACCCATCATCCATCAATCCACTCAGCACCAAGGATTTTTCTTGGCTTCTATTGTACTCAGTACACCCCTTATATGAAGCACCACCGCCTTAAGAGTTTGCTCTTATCTAGGACAACTCTTCTTCTACCTGAAAGGAACATTTATATAATAGATCTGGGAGCACAAACTCACTTGGCCCCATGAGTATAACCATGGATTTTGCTGCCAACTAATTACAGGCTCACCACCTATGTTCAAGATTCAGACATGACATGGCTAAGTGTCTCAACTTTGCCTGATCAACTACTGTGCTAGTGGAAGCTTTGTATGTATGATAATAATTCAAGAAAAGATAAAGAATAACTCAAGGCTAAAATGCACAGCGAAATGCACGCCAACCATGCTTCGACATCCACAGATGAAAGAGAATCTTTCCATTATATGATAGAAAATATTATAGAGGTGTAACACCATACAATTAGGTTCCCGAAACATCTCATGTTTCCCCATTCCTTATATCCATACCTTTGAACCCAAATCTCGTTCATCGGTATTCTGATTCTTTCCTCTGGTGATCTCAGAACCCTTTATAGCTTTTACAAGCCCATTCTCTCTCTATAATTTTTTCTTCACAAGCCCAAAATATTTGATAGTGATATTCCTTATTAATTTTCTTATTCTACAAGAATCTAATATTACAATAATATATACAACCTAAGAATTGTCCTTATGGTGCTATTATTTACAAATAGAATTAATGAATTAGAATTAATATTCTTCAAACACACTTCACTTGATCAAATTCACTATTGACTCCACCTTGAACCTGAATTCCATTTTTTGTCTTCATCTGTGTGCTTTGGTGAAATTTTTGAGCCTTTCAGATATCTTCAATTTGAAGATTCAACAACTTCTCCAATTTGGTAAAGTAATTAACCTTCCAAATGAGCATCCCTCAATCCACTCTCTACGCCCCAAAATTTTTCTTGCTTCTATTGTGGTATCTCTAGCACACTCCTATATGAAGTAATCACCTCATCTCAAAGAGCTTGTTTTATCTAGGACACCCTCCTCTTCATCGGATGATCAATATAAGGTACAAGATCAGATATCATCATTTGATGTATACATAACCCCGGGACTGGCTGCTAACTAATTGGAGTTCACCACCTATGTTTGACATCCGAGGATTTCACCTACATGACCAAGTCTAAACCATATCTTTGATACCAATTGTTGTGCCAATGAAAGCTTTGATGGTTAAGGATAAGGTTCAATAACAAAAATAAAGAAGAAATCATACAAAGATGCATGAGGTTTCAAAGTGGCGTACGCAATCATACCACATCCACGAATAATGAGTGAGATATTTCATTATACTATAGAAATAAAGTAGTGTGGTAAATAAATATATAACAGGTCTCTGAAGATTCTGCTTTCCTCATTTTTATCTATACTCATGAACTGCTAAACTCCTCGCTTCAATAGTATTCTCTACCCTTTCTCACTTTTGAGAAACCCCCTTATAAATTTTTTTACATGTCCATTTTCCTCAGAACTTTTCCCCTATACCTAAAAATATTTATAGTGATATTCTAACTACTTTCCTTATTATATAAGGAAACATAATATAATAATATAAGAATTTTTGATCTCATAAAATATTATTATAATATAATTAACATTGTAAATTTTACACATATCAAAAATCCTAAACCTTCTGTGAGAAGAAAGGGAGTATCGTGTGAGTGTGAGAGTGACCCCATTGCTGTCATTGTTCTTTACTAAAAATCATAATGATATTCCCATTGTCTCCTAGCATTGCTTATGATCTCCTCCAAGGTTGTCTTGATATGTATCCATCAATTCTCAAGATAATTAATCATTAACGGATTCTCCAATTATTGTGGAGTGGAAGACTTGAATTCAAGATTTTATTAATCATTATAACTTCAATTGCACGTAATTTTTTTTTTTACTATCTTTTATATATTGCTCAGATACTATGCTCTTATAAGATGTTGTCATGGTCTATTCCATTTCCACCGTTTATTGCATTTGGGCCAAAATGAAAATTCCACATAATTGAACATTCGCTTACTCGCCCCTCTGTTCTCATATTGTTCTAGCCCACTTTCGTAAGAAGGTTTTTTTTTTTTTGATACTGGCTTGAAATCATCCATCCAGATCTCGTTCTTTCATCAATGTAATAATAAAGTGGTTCTTCCAAGGTAACCTCTCATTTATTTTATTTTATTTTTCCTCGTTTTCATTTCTCACCGTCTTATTATTACTGGTTGCTTGTGTTAATTTCTCACTTACTGCTACGATACATTAAGAGCTAAATATCTGTAATCAAGGATATTGATTCTACAAAATACACTCAATCTAAATCCAAATTGTTAGTATGGTATTGTGGAATCTGAATTTTGAATTCCAATACTATAGAATTTTCAAATGCATAGGCTTTGTGTCTAGTCTTTACAGCAATAATAACTTTGACGCCAGATCATCCTTTAGTGTCTTTATGAATTTGATTTTGCATCTCAACCAAATTTATCATAATAACCACTGTAACTTTTACTTCAAAACAAAAACAACAAAAAGAATAACAGAGGTTTTGGTGGAGGCGGTGAGGCCATCTATCTATCATCAACCAAAAATAAGTTATTGTCATGTGGAAACATGTGAATGAACAAGAGAACATGGTTTGAACAAGTTCATTCATGTGAATTAATAGGGTAACTACAATGTCTATATATTGTGGTTTTTATCCCCTTGTATAGATGACCAAGAGATATAAACTCCTTAATTCTCTTCAAAACCTCATTCTCTCTATTCTCTCTTGTACTCTAGTTACTATTCTGTCAACTCATTTTACAAACACGTTATCAACATCAATCCATTCTGATGTACGGCAAAATTATATTATTATCATTTCTTTTCACTATATATAAAAGCCTATCAAATGTCAAATCTCACAAACTTGAGCTCAAAAAGTACTTGATATTTAAAGTAAACTGATTCAATTGCACTCGACGCCGAAATACATCCCACTTCCATGAATCTTAGAGAAACAATAAAAGAGCGAAATGAAGAGTCCCAGTAGGACTTTGCAAAAGCACTAATGTTCCCGGCATCATCCCACGCGACAGCGAAAATGAGTATCCTATCGTAACATCCTTTTTACCACGTAACGACTTGAAGGGTAGATTTTGACCATAAACATGGCAGATTCACTTTCGTACACCGCTATGATCGATGCAACCCAGGCTTGCGGCGATTTGCTCGTGAATAATAAGAGTGGCAACCCCACTATTTAAAATAAGGTCCGCATTGAAGCCATGAGAGAAAAACTCATTTGAGATGCAAGATATGATAGTCGAAAACGCTCACAACGTTTACCCTTCTAATGTGCCTAAAACGTAAATATAGAGCGTAGATTTTACCAACATTCGGCAGTTAATATCATGTTCTGGCAGCTGAACAAACTTAACAGAAGCATTAATGAACAAACTACCCGCTTCGTCTAATCGATCTGAACCATTCCTGGCGGAAGTAATTTTATCCATAACCGGCCGAATGGGTCGAGTCGTGTGGCTGTATCGCGCAGAACTCCTACACATAATAATCCATCCAACCCTTGAAAGGAAAGATCCATTTTACATGTAGGAATAATGGTGATACAAACAAGAAAAATGGATAGGCAAATACAACAATCCTTCCATAGTCTTCTGTGAGATTTTATTATGATGGAATGGAAGACATTATCTCACTAGCCAATACCAAACATCTAGTAGATATGTATCAAGCATCATTAAAGGATAAAGGAAAAGGGGTAGAAACTAATTTTGATGATGGAAATGGGCTAGACCTATCTTATTTTGATATGGATTTTTTTATAGGTCCTAGTGATAATTTCAACTGTTTAAGATGAAATGTAATATGATTAATAATTTTACGTATTATTTAAGAAGAATATTTATCCATATTATATTTTATCTGATTTAAACCTTATGTATCATTGACTTCGTATAATTGATAAAGACAGCGTTCTGTTGACTGTAAATAACATGATACAATCCTTTTATGAAAATATGATACACTCACCCTTCCAATGATAAGAGCACAATTACAAACTTGCACTTAACGACTAGAGAAACTCCAGCTGGTCATTGCTTGCTAAACCTCCTATAAAAATTTTTTCTATTCTAAACTATGATTTACAAATTTGCAGCATAACAGCCGCATGGTAGGGACATGTCCCAAATCTCAGATATAATCTTAATTTACACTTATATCCAAAATATAAAATTTGATGTTTAAAACACATTCTCACAAAATCATTTACAGATATTGCTACGTTCCATTATACATATTCAAAGTATTTTTTATATAATATTCTTATTAACAAAGACTTGTAATAATGTCGATTAAACCCCGCCGGTGCTCGCTCGGTAATTCAGACTGAAAATAGCTTTTTAAATTCGGGAAAATAAACGAGCTAACTGTTTCAGTGAGGTATGTTTATAAACGCTGCTTTTCTGAAACATCTCAAAATGTAAACTCTTTTTACAATTATTTTCCTAAGCTTTCCTTAAAAGCTGTTATAAACCTTTATTGTTTGTTTGCTTTAAAGCTATAAAACTTCACTTCTTTATTATTATCTTGTTTGAAAAGTTTAAAATCCTTTCATAAACATGAAAAGTCTCAAAACTTTTTCATAAAACTGGAGCCTAGTTCTAACTTATCTTTTGAAATAAAACTGAGTCGGCTCAACTGTTATGCAAAACCCTCCAAGTTCTACAACGAAACCATTGGTTTATTTTTAAAACTCTGATACGCCATAAACACAACCATCGGAGTTTCCATTTTCGCATCAGCATCATCAACACAGTTTCAAGCATCATGTCGGCGATCACCATCAATTTTTTCAATATAAAGCGAATTGACCACCAATCACCATAATTTATTATCATAATCTTATACCTCAGACGCGGCCTCTACTCAAACGGCGACGATGTCCAAGTCATTTAACACTCAAAGAAAACAAAACGCACGATGAGATCCTAACACCACCGCATGACAATTTACCTTCCCAATCGTTTGTTTGCTTAGAAGTAGCGGCGCCTGCTTTTCACAAACATTCTTCGTTGTCGGCTGAAAACGGTTTGAATTGGCTCAAAACCATCATGGGTCATGTTACAAATTATTTTTACACTAAACCAACGCTGTTTTTTAAACTGCTGAAGTGTACGATTGATGTATCCGGAATCCATACACATTACTTTAACCATTGTTACTTAAAACGTCAGATTCAAAACCGAAATACTTGAAATGGGCCAAGAACAGTCAGAATAATAATAATACACTAATATTTGAAATGAGTTTAACACTCACCTTCTTCTTCGTCGCTAAATCTAAGACAGTCCACACCTTCCATTGCTTTTTTTAAATTCCACACACTCGACGTATTAGATCACACACGTCAAGACAAATCAGTAATTTTGCACACTTTGTGTTAAAATTGGGAAATTTTCGTAAAATACGCAGTCTCAAATGTCATCTACAAGCATATGGCTAGATTCTAAACCAGCGCTTTTGACTTTCCATATAAAACACTAAACATTTCAAAATTCTATCGAATCGTTTGAATAAAATCCCAAATTTTAACTCAAAACACGCCAAAACAATTTCAACTAAATGAATCGTCCAAAATAACTCCAAAATTTCCTAAAATTCCTAAACTCAAATTTAAAAATTTCGACTAAAATTTATTACTAAGACATTCCAGTTCATTATATACTTTGCAGCCAGAATAACACAAGAGTAACTCACCATGCTCGACGAAAAGTTCAAGATTTTGGGCTGGTTCACTGGGCAGCCTCACGCTGTAGAAGAACTTACCTCAATTCATCTAAAGCCAGAAACCACTAGACTTGAAGATGGCAGATCTGGCAAAACCGCACCGCTTTCATATTTAATTCGAATTCCTCGCCAAACTCGTTTACATCAGAAATTTCGGTCGCAGGTAAAGACTTTTCGTTGCTTATCCCGACACGAACCGACACTGGCCAGATTTACAATCTGCATAGCAAAGAGTTGAAAAATATTTTCCTCTGTACACCATGCCCTGCCCGTTTATATTTCGCTGCCCCATTTGACTTCCTTTTGGTTTTTATTATTATTTTTTTTACTTGACCATATGTCCCTTATTCCATTCTCCTCTCTTAAATTGTCAATTTCAAAACATTTATTTCATTCCATTTCACTTTATTTATCCATACGAATATTCTTTATATATTTCATAATTTTCACATTTTTAAAATCTACCAAAAGCCACCTAAACTCATCGCCAAATTTAGAATATTCCATCTCTCAAATTAATGGTAAACTTTCTAGGTCAATTAGATTTTACGAGACGAACTTAACGCAAAGAAGAACTGCTTCGTCATCCAGATCTGTATGAATTTTCTGCATCAACTTATTTCCTAAGAATCTTATTATTGGCTTATTTTACTATTTAAACTCCATTAATTATAGGTACTTTCATCCTCATCCACTTTCCTGACTACAATTCTGTCCTCATGATTTTAAATATCATAAATCCAAACTTAAATCTCACGCCACCTAACTAATCAATATGTCTTACATATCCTTTAAGGAAATCTACACTTTATACCCTCTGGTTTTATACCAAATCGTCAAAATTATAATTTATCTTCATTCCAAAATACTACAATGCACATCATATCTTTACACTTCATGATCACACTCGCACACCTTCCTCGTGATCGGTGTTACAAAAACATATTTTCTGAATTTGATTAGTAACAAATGTTAATGGCACCATTTCGCAGATCATTGAATCAAGGTTAGTGTTAAAGATATGTTACCAATGGAACTAGATTCATATTTAATGATGCATTATATCCCAGAAAATCAACAAGAATTTGCTTAGTTGTAAAGATATCCAAAATGACATCAACTCAACAAGAATCAAGTGAATGTGTTAATGTTTATATATTACCTTATGACTTTATGTAAGACTGTTGTATGTTTCTCAAACATCTTCCTTGGCCACGATATCAACATAAAGTTTAATTTTATTTATGTTTAATGGTTTTGATGTTCAATTGAATCTGCATTTTTAATTTTAGTATAACAAAGCACACCGATTCTCAATGATGTTTAATCATAGAACAATCTCGCCGCACATCCATTAAAGTGGTCCTGAAGATTCTTTCGTCAATTAATTTTCCTGTGATCCCATTATGCAAGCTGGCACTGGACACATTTAATAAGGGCCCATAACCCGCTTATCCTTCTTTTTCTCACTATGAGATCATCATCTTATTTATCACAATGCAAACATGGGTTTGAGTCTGCAGACTTTTTATTTTATTTTTTTAAGAACCCATCAAATGCTAAAAGAAGTCCTAGCATTTTCCAGCTGTAAAATCATCTTTCTTCGCGAATATAAGAGTCTGAATTTTTTAAGCGACATCCGTTTTGGTCTCTTTGTGTTTCTTTCTGACGTTGAGTCTAATATGTATATTTAAAAAATAAAACTCCCATCACGACGTTTTGAGTCCTATGAATTAATGCAAAGAAGAAACAAGATGAAATTTCATAGGAAGCAGCTGGATGGGCATTAATGCAAAGAAAAAAAACTCTCAAAATTTCACATATTGAGTCATTTTCCGGTAGAATCACCGAAGGAAGCAGATAATTCAGAAACAAAATTAACTTTTATGGGAACATTTGAAAGTTCGTTTTTTTTTTCCTGCCAAGAACAGAACATTGCTTCTTTTTTTTTTTTTTTTCCTTTCCACATAATTTGGAAACTAAGTATAGCATATTCTTTTTTCCCATATTCTTTTTTCCCATCTTCCCTATCTCCCTGATCCAACAATTTATGCTTTTATCAGGAAACAGGAACTCATCCTAGCCCTTCAAATACTCTCTTTCTTTTTATCTGAACCGTTCATTATTTGATTATTAACCAGGAATTGGACATCGTGAATAATGCATCTTTTACCTGCACATTGGATCTTATTATGTTAGGGCCAGTTTGGTTTATGTTTTTCAAAACTGTTTTCTATTCTTAAAAGTAAGGAAAACATAGAGAACATGTTTGATTTTCAATTTTTTACTGTTAAAAAAAACACATAAAACATTAAATCGAAATTTGAAAAGGATGCCTTAATTAATTAATCTCTCACAGTGAAGTCTACTTCAATCAGTCAAACCGCTCATTTCATGGAACATGCCAACCCAACAACGTGTTACTTCTTCCCCTTATCCGTATCTTTTCTCTCACTTGAAATATTGGCTTTATATTCATCCATCCATTCACTTCCAAGGAAGCAATTACAAAGCCAACAATGGTCATGGTCAAATCCATCTTCTTCTTCTTCATCTTCTTGCTTGCATGTCTGTCTTGGTCTTGTCCTGAACACCAAAAGCAAGCCCCCCTTCAGTTCAAGTCCTCCGTGCTTTTATTTGTTCTTCATTTGCACATATGATTACTTGGGACTCAGTTCTAGTTGTTGTCTATGGGATAACGTCACTTGTAGTTCTCCTTCAAATTCAAATTCAAGTGTTGTGATTGGTCTCCGTCTCCTTTACCTTTCTGCATAGCTCATGCCTTCTAATATGCTGGCACCGCTCTTGTTTATCAGAAGTTTGAGGGTGATTGACATCTCCCAGAACTACATATATGGTCAAATTCCAGCACTCGGGTTTGGTAACCTCAGCAACTTAGTTCACCTTGACCTTAGTTGGAATTGGTTTAATGGATCCATTCCTCCTCAACTCTTAATGTTGAGACATCTTCAGTATCTTGATTTGGGTTTGAATTCGCTCCAGGGTGGCCTAAGTCCTAAATTAGTCTCTCTTCAAGACTTGAGGATGTTGAATTTGAGTTACAATCGTCTCAGCAGAGAACTCCTTGAAGAGATTGGAAACCTCACAAAGTTGCAACAACTCACTTGGGAGTAACAAATTCAACAATGTCATTTCCCTCTTCCATTTTGTATTTGAAGGAGTTGGAACAATTATATTAGAGCGACAATGCTTTGTCCATGGAAATCCCCACTCACATTGGAAATTTATCCAACATGTCCCCTCTGCGACTGAGGAAGAACAAGTTGACAGTGGAATCCCTGCTTTGATGCAAAAACTGAACAAGTTGAATTCGCTTGACTTTGAAGGAAACCTGCTCATTGGAGAAATTCCATTCTGGTTGTTCGATTTCAAAGACTTGCAGGCTTTATATCTCAGAGGAAACAATCTTACTTCGAATAACAATATGAAGATGGTACCCATGTGTAAGTTTTTCGAATTATCTCTCAGATCTTGTGATCGACAAGGAGAAATTCCATAATGGATTTCTACCCAAACTATCTTTTTCTGGATCTAAGCAATAATCGACTCCATGGACCATTTCCACAATGGCTTGCCGATGACAATTGAAGATACAGAGTTTCCCAGCATTCTGATGTTGGACCGGAACAAGTTTTCTGGACCTATTCCTCAATCCATCTCCCAAATTTCCAACCTTGAAATCTTGGATCTGTCTTGCAGTAGACTGTCCGGCAACATTTTCCCAGTTTTTGACCATTAAGTGAATCTATGGTATGCCGATTTCTCATCCAACAATTTCTCCAGTGAGGTTCCAACCACCTTTCCTACAGACTTTGAAATTCTTTCATTGGGAGGTAAAGTTTTATGAGGAGACACCCTTCCAACCTGACTAAGCTAAGAAATCTTAAACGTCTCGAACTTCAGGACAACGATATTTCAGGTGAATTACCTAATATCCTTCTCCAAATCTCCAATCTATGAGTTCTAAAATGAGGAACAACTCCCTTCAAGGTTCAATCCCAATAACTATTTCCAACCTAATAAAATCTCTAGATTATCGATCTCTCAAGCAACAATCTCATAGGAGAAATCCCCAGAGAGTTTGCTAATCTCAAAGGAATGTTTGGGGCACGATATCTATCATCACTTACTTTTGTTGATATTCTTTTATCATCAAGGTTTGGTATCAAAAATATTGTAGTAAATGAGCTAATAGTTTATTGGAAGAAGTCGAAGCAATGTCTCCCAAGTAAAAACCTAGAAATGTACTTCTTGTTAGGTTTGTCGAGTAACCAAGTATGCAGTGAAATCCTAGTCTCACTAGGCACTCTGAAGGCTCTTAAGATGATCAACCTCTCGTATAACATTTCTTTTTGCCAAAAATACCAGTAGCAAGCAAGTGATTTACAAAATGTAGAGGGGTTGAGCACATCATGACAAACTCTCTCTGGTCCCATTCCTACCACCTTCACAAAGCTTCAACAACTCACTATCTTGGATGTGAGCAACAATCAGCCCGATGGTCCCGGTTGTCGGGTGGCCAAATGAACACTATAGCGGATCACAAGAAACATCTCTGCCAACAACAACGGGTTGTGCGGCTTCCAAATTCACATGCCATGTCATGAAGACCTGCCACTAGCTCCGAAGCAACATGGGCATGATAACTAGAAGGAGCTTTGGATTTCGCCAAAATCTGTGGGGATTGGATATCTAGTTAGCTTCTTATTAACAGTAGGAATCATCTTCCTTGCGAGCTATTTCAACCCATCACCGCCTTCAAACAGCTGTCATCGTCGCCGCCATCAACCCCACCAGTTAATCAAGCAACGGATTTGACCAAAACAGTCCAAGTCTTCTTCACAAGCTTTTTCTATCAAGGTGAAAGTTGCGGATTTGATAGGATGGTGAAGGATGAAATTCTTGTTACAATTCCTTGGTGATGTGATGGGAGTTGTGTTTTTCATGATAATTATTGAACTTTAAGAGAGTGTCATCCTTAATGTTTTTAAAGTTATTTATCTCTTATCGTGGCAAAAATGTAGCATAATTGGAGCATTTAAAGCAACCCTACAAAGTAGCACAGTATTGGTATCCCCTAGTTTCATAACTTTTTCTGTCTATTTTTAAGCAAAGATAGAAATATCCAGAATTATTTCTTCAGTATGGAAACCAAGGTAAGTTATAAAATTATTTTTTGGTTATAGATTAAATAGAAAGATATAAGAGCATTTTACCTCTTTGTGGATTGAAGGAATATGTTATTTAATATATTGTTTACTGGACTACTTTATGGATTTAAGGTTGGATCCATCAGGCTAGAATTTACTTTTTTGTTTCTAATTCTAAGTGAATACAGAAAAATTCAGCTTGCGTGTGGGTGTTATCTGTTTTATTTATTCATATTCATCAGTTTTCAGAATTTGGATAATAGGGGATAATTGAAGACTTGAAAACAGGATCATCTTATTGAGGATTTCCGTATGGGTGCGGGTATTTAGTTCTGTAGAGCTTTTCTTGTGATGAATCATTGATGGAGACTAACTTTTGGTTGTGGGAATCTGTTACAGATTCTTGGATCATGTCCAGCATTAATCTGTTGGTGGTTTCTTATAAGCGATATCAGAATTTGGAGGATGATCGAGATAACCACAGCACTGGGAAGAAGCAAGGATTTTCTGATACAGAAATCAGTTGCTTTTGATGGTTTCGTGCTAAGTGAAGATTAAATAGTGCTACTAATTTATGAGTTGTTTGTAAGACCAGAATATTTGTTGGATCAGAAACAGTTGATCGTGTGTTGTTGAATGGAGCATACATTTTTACAGAATAACCAGTGCATTATTAGACTTGTGAAACGCATCCATGGGCTGCTTTGGGTGAGATAAGCACTTTGTGTGGTTCAGAGTGTCACTCTGTCATTGAGACTCCTCCCCAAATCTACAGAGGATTCTTAAAATCAAGGAAAGAATGGAATTTTGGGGATCATTTCATTTCCTCTAGTGAGTCTACAGGTGCATTCAGTTGGAATGCTTTATTTAACTATGTGTGAAAGCCTGGGGAACATTGGAGCTTTGGTCTGATGAGACATTTCAGAGGAGGCATCTCAGACCATGGACCCATAATTTAGTTAATGTTAAATCAATCTATGAGCTGACCATGTTGCATGCGGTGCTGAATTTAAAGGCCCAGTGTGCATGGTTGCTAGCAGGCGTCATGATTAACCGAGTGTCCCAGCATGTGTGGAGTTTTGTGTGTGACCTGGCATTACAGAAGTAATGACGCTGAGCTTTGTTGGAAGATTCAGGTGCAGTGGGGGGTACAATGGGTGGGTGGAGGAGTGAATCTTGTTCTTGTTAAAGAAAGAATAATGTTTGAAGGATCCTGTTGCTCAAAGTGCACATCTCATTGATGTTAAAAAGTTGATGCCATCTCTAAATCTTTGGCTTGATCGACCAGGATGTTTGGATGTTACCCAAGCGGGACCCTGGTGTATTTTTGGTTTCAGACTTTCTCATATTTTGTCTTTTTTATTAAGATGAAATATATCAGTCAAAATTGTTTTCTTGATGTGGAGGTGTGAGTAACAAATTCATGATAAATTGTGGGGAGATAAGTGTTTTGTCAGAGAATAGAGCTTTCTTTATTGGTTAGACTGAAATATCAAGGCTTTGAGTCGTTACAAAACAGTGGAAAATATGAACAGACATTGCTATGGGAGGATGGAGATCTACCAGGTGGCACATGTGATCGTGGGGTTCAGTGTCTGTATCATAAACTACCACAATGGGAGATGCTCTTGCAGAGCCTCCTCACTTCAGGTTGGACCAGGGTTATAACCAGAGCAGTGAAAGCTAGATTACAAACAGGAACTGCTGTTAGTGGAAACATCCATTGACTCATTTACTATTTAACATTTCTTTCCGGAGAAAACTCTGTTCCTCCATGACTTGAATTTTATATAGGCTTTATGAAGGGCTGTGACTAATAATGACTTTTGGGTGAGAAAGTTTAAAGGGATAAAAACTTAGAAAAAGAAGAAAGAAAAATTACAGTCTAGCACTCTTGCTTGAAGAAGAATATTTTTACATCATTTCGACAAATTTACCCCTCTAACCACCTTACAAACCTGGACTTTACCCTTCAAGTTCATTCAAATATAACTTAACGTTGGTTAAGTCTAAACTAAATAGCTACTTTACCTGTTACAAAATTAGACTTAACCCCCTTCAAATTTGTTCAAATATAACTTAACGATGGTTAAGTATAACATGTATAGAAGTTTTGTTAAAAACCTAGACATGACACTCTTCAAGTTTGTTCAAATGCTAACTTAACGATGGTTTAGTCTAACATGTATAAAGGGGTTAGATTTGTAATATTTTTTTAGGTTTTAACACATTAAGGGATAATTTTGTCTAAAGTGGGGATTTTTTAAGGTTATAAAAGTAAGGGGTTAGTTTTTCAAATAACTTTTATTTTTATTCCCTTTAAACCAATTCCTCCATGAAAAAATACGGGGAAAGAGTGATTGTGGACCAGATGCAGCAGAATTTTGAGTATTTATGGAAATACTCAATCATACTCTCTTTCTATCAGAGAGGTAAATAACAAGTCATGACTGCACTCCTAAGCATTAATTCAAAGACGAAAACATAATGAAATTAATTTCATAAGTAGGCAGATGGACAGTAAGAAATGGGGCCAAAATTAATTCTGATACGCAACAACTTTTATGACCTGTGCATTGGAAAGTTCCATCTTTTCCAACCAAGAAACACAACATTTTTCTCTTTTCAGATTACTTTTGGAAACTAAACAAGTCACCGATATGAGAGGGTTGAATAATAATGCTTTAGCTTCAAGTTCTCGATAAAATGGACTTTTCACCTTTCATAAAGTCACAGAAATAGGGGCTTCCAGTGTAAACACAAGACCACAAAATATTATATTAATGGGTAAAAAAGCATGAACAGAGACATTGGTTTTCCAATGATGTAAACCAGAAGCAGTTTGAAAGCTAGAAGATTCTCTCAACCTTCTTCATTCAGTCAAACCGATCATAGAACATGCCAACACAACGTTACTTCCCATCTCTTTCCTTTTCAAATGAAATATTGTGCTTTATATTCATCCATCCATTCACTTCCAAGGAAGCAATTACAAACCCAACAATGGTCATGGCTAATCCAAGCCTGCTGAATCCATCTTCATCCTCTTCATCATCTTCTTGCTACCATATCTGTCTTGGTCTTGTCCTGAATACCCAAAGCAAGCCCTCCTTTAGTTCAAGTCCTCCATCATACTTAATTGATTCTTCATTTCATGCCTTGGATTCATGGAACTCCAATTCTTCTAGTTGTTGTCTATGGGATATGGTCACTTGTAGTTCTCCTTCAAATTCAACTTCAACTTCAAGTGTTGTGATTGACCTCCATCTCTCTAACCTTTTTGCACAACTCATGCCTTCTAATTTGCTGGCACCTCTCTTTTTTATCAGAAGTTTGAGGGTGCTTGACACCTCCCAGAACTCCATAAATGGTCAAATTCCAGCACTCGGGTTTGGTAACCTCAGCAACTTGGTTCACCTTGACCTTAGTTGGAACTCCATAAATGGTCAAATTCAGCACTTGGGCTTGATAACCTCAACTTAGCAACTTGGTTCACCTAATATAATTTTTAGTTAATTAATTATATTAGTTATTTGGATAATAGTACATTAAATTTGAAACATATTTTATATTATAATCTTATTATTTTAGTAATTTGAAACATATTACTTACATTAAAATTTAGTTATATAATGTTTGAAACTTAATTATAATTAAATGTTAGAAATTTAGATCTTCTTAGATATCTTAGTAATATTATTTTAGTTCATAATATTACTAACTAATATAATTTTTAGTTAATTAATTATATTAGTTATTTCCTATAATCTTATTTTAGTTATATAATGTTTGAAACATTTTTATACTATAATCTTATTTTCGGAATTTGAAACATATTACTTACATTAAATTTTAGTTATATAATGTTTGAAACTTAGATCATAGACATATTTAATGTTAAATTTAGATCTTCTTAGATATCTTAATAATATTATTTTAGTTCAAAGATATTACTAACTAATATAATTTTAGTTAATTAATTATATTAGTTTTTGAATTAATAATTACATTAAATTTGAAACATATTTATATTATAATCTTGTTTTAGTAATTTGAAACATATTACTTACATTAAATTTTAATTATATAATGTTTGAAACTTAGTTATAATTGTGACGCCCCAAAACCAGGGGTCGGTACGACAACTTCGTCAACGATAGAAGGCTCGTGGATGTCGGGTAGCGTGTGCGTATGTGTCCCCTTTTAAGGGACCCATGATTTAATCGGATAAGTCTCCTTTGTAGGGGCACCCAAAATACAACTTCAGACAAAAATCTCAAGAACATAGCACAATATAATACAATGACCTCACTGGTCCACTATATAGAAAGTGGCCCACCGGGCCCACTCATCCACACTACAAAATATATAAGACTAATTACTATAGTCCTCAAGAGTTTAATTACAACACTCTTACAAATATTAGAAATTAGAACAAGGTTGTTACAAAGTATTTTTACACTTTACACAAAATACAAGCTAGAACTAGTTTGTTCCAAGCTTCTTACAAACACTACAAGCCACAACTCGGCTTTCTTCATAACTCGGGGGCCTCGAGCGAAAGGCCGCTCCACTCCGCATACTCCCCCGCATTTCAGCAGGGTCCCACGACGGGGTGAGCAATGCCCAGTAGAGAATAACTCATATAAGGGTTACTCCCCACCTAAGTGCACATGCAATGCCATGTTCACACAATCAACCATTCCAAGTAAAATGCAGTTTCTACTTTAGAATGCTTACATGCCATGAATCAAGTGTCACTCACCATGCCTTTAACACGAGTCCTCATCGACTCCCTCACACATGCTTATGCTAAGTGTAAAAACTTTTCATTGGAGTCGCACAAAATGACCCTTTATCCAAAACAAAAGCTTTTTGTTTTTAAAACCCATTGGACATCCTCCGATAAACTAATTTATTCAAAGCCAATGGACAATCACCGATAAACAGCTTTATTAAAAAACATTAGACAGTCTATGATAAACAGCTTTATTCAAAAGCATTGGATAGTCTCCGATAAATAGCTTTATTCAAAAACATTGGACAATCTCCGATAAACAAGTTTCTTCAAAAGCATTGGATAGTCTCTGATAAATCGTTTTAATCAAAAGCATTGGACAATCTCCGATAAACAGCTTTAATCAAAAGCATTGGAGAGTCTCCGATAAACCACTTTATTCAAAAGCATTGGAGAGTCTCCGATAAACAACTTTATTCAAAGCTATGAAATGCACCCATGAGACTCCGCTGACGTAAATTCAAAGCATCGAGCTCACCCACTCACCAAGAATGATTATGACCATGCACACGCACCCCAATTAATGCGATGTCCCCGCAGATGAATACTATGCCATTCCATGCCTATACCATGCCATATATATGATGAGTGCTATATGGACATTTTAAACCATGCATAATATGTAACACCTCGACTTAGACCCTAGTATTTTTATTGCAATTTTGTAGTATAAGAAAAGAAAAATTGGTATTTTTCGAAAATTGAAGTACCAAGGGTAAATTGGTAATTTGCTAACTAAGGACCCAAGTGACATAAGATGAAAAAAGTATATGTTGAAGTAGGATTTGGATAAGTTGATTTGTAAATAGAAGAAATTGGGGGCGGGGGACTAAATGCAAAAGAAGAACTTTAAACTAAAAGAGGATAAGGCCAAACATGGCCTTATGATAAGGGCAAAAATATGGAATTCACGTTTGGAAGTTTGGAAGTATGGAATTCTTGTTTTGAACTCTTGTATTTGTTTGTATGGATTTGTTGGTTAGGAAACCCTCCTAGCTCTCTCTTTGTCTATGTTTGGGGTTTGAAGAACCCTATCTCTATATAAAAGTGATTTGTGTTGGTTCTAGTTCAGTTTTGTGGTTGGTTTTGAGATAGGTTAGTTTTGGTTAGAAGATTTCCGATGAAAACGGCTAGAATTGGCCATTTCTACAAAAATCGTGGGTGAGTACCAATACTGAAAGTTGAGTACCGATACTCAATGTGGTTTTTAGCCTAGAGGATGTTGAGTACCAGTACTGAAGTTTGAGAACTGGTACTCAAAGATGTTTTTGGTCCAGAGGATGTTAAGTATCGGTACTGAGAGTTGAGTACCTATACTCAAAGTGACGGTATGTCCGTATGATGTTGCTACCGGTGACGAAAGTCGAAAGTACCAGACGAAAGTGGTTTAATTTCCAGAGAATGTTAAGTACCGGTACTCAAAGATGAGTACCAGTACTCAAAGTTGTTTAAGGTTCAGGTACTGGGCCTGCAACCCTATTTTTGTTATGTTCTTCCACTATTCCGAATGAAAGGTCAGTACATGTATACGAGTTGTGTGAAATTCGCTTCGCCTCGGCTATCCGGTCATTAGGCAAACATTATTTCTTGCCCTTCATCGGGTAATGAATACATAATGACAGGTCAACCCCATAACACATATAATTGCATGCCTTCTTAAGACCGACACGAAATGAATAGGGCACTCGCTCGCTGCTTCACACTTCGAAGTAGTGCTATGACACTTCGCTAATGCGGGTAGGCATGTCACTAATCGCTGCTTTGGCACTCATGAAGTGCTTCGCACTTCGCTAGTGCTTCTAAGACTCCCGCTACAGTTACGACGCTTTTATTACATGGGCAGTGGACGATCTCGAATAAAGGGTTTGACACTCCTCTAAGGTTACGACACTTTCGTTATGTGGGCAGCACGCCTCGTTTAGCATCAGATCACTTCGGGTACCTATGGTGTTGTGTTCCTCTCATTCATTATTCTTGCCCATTACCCTGCTGGCCAAATACTTATCTATTGTTGCATATGAATAATATAAATACATGAAATTAAAGTATTCAATTTTGTTTGTATTTATCTGACAGCATTTATATGATAAGAATATGAATAATCAAAAAATAAGCATAAATGTCGGTTTCTACTCTTATTACGTATTATCAGAATTTTCCTTCTATACAAGATCTCCATTCTGAACTCCTACGGGAGATATGAAATTTCGTTATAAAATTATCTTTAAATGAAAACTACATTTATAGAATTACATTTCTACTTAGCAAACTACGACATATAGAATTTTTGTTATATGTATCCATGATATGTGAGACCATTCAAGTGGTCATATATATGTTATCTATTTTCCCACTAAGCTATAAGCTTAGCACGGGTGTTTCATTTGTGTAGGTATTGAAGAGGACATGCGGGCATTGATGCGCCACGAGGCCCGACCCGCAATGATGAGAACCACTGATGTAGGTTTTTAATTTTGGTTTTGTAATGTTAATGTAAAGTGTTTGTAATAGTGGAATTTGTATAAGTAAAAGTAAAAAGGGACTCAGGAATATATACAGGACAGTTTAAACACTACTACGGTAGTGGTATTAGAATTTTTAACAATGTCTGAAAAGCGGGTTAAGGAGTCCCAGTACCATGTCGCGCCCCCTATCTTCGCCTAGGCGGGTTTAGGAGCATGACATAATGTAAAACCCCCAACCTGATTGAATGTTATAATAGTAGTTTTTGAACTGATTAGAGGTCCAATGATAGACATGAGGGTAGATTAGAATTTAGAGCTCGGACGTCATTTGGGCATAAAGTGAAAATTTTCGAAAGTGTAGGGTGCCCTAAGGAATAGTGATTTTCTTAGTATATCCAGGATGGAGGGGTTCTGAAATTTTTAAAAAAATTCCCGGTTCTATGACTTGGTGATATTTAGAAGAGGGTGGAGATTTAAGTGAATAGTGATTTCGGATGAAAATTGGAGCACATGCGAAATTTTTCGGAAATTGGGCGAAAATACGAAAATGTCGGAATAAATCATAGAGTCTAGCAGGAGCGAAAGCGGGTGAAGCAGTCCGTTGGATAGTTCCCCAGAGCAATACGAGCGTAATTCGGATAATGTCACGCTATTGTCGGATTCATGGGTTTAATGATTTTAAATCGATTTCGGTGATTTCGGATGCGGAATCCGATGTGAAGGATTTAATTAGAATCTTTCATGGTCTGATTTGAGTTTAGGCGACCACATAGAATATTTTGACATTTAATCGGTATAAAAGCGTTATAAGGTGGCCGAGATAAGGCTGCATAAAGGGAGATATTTTCTTGTGAGAGCCAATCGAGAAACATTTCTTAATGGCTAAGTTAGGGTTTGTGACTGGAGTAAAATGGACCCAGAATGAGATTCATGGGCTCAAATGCGATAAAATAGAAGTTGATTGGAAATTAATAGAAGGATGGAGGACAAAAGGGTAAATAAAAATAAAGTTAAATTATTAAAAGGAGGGAGACAAAATTAACTCATTTGTCTCCCAAACAGAATATACGAGTTTGAGGAAAGAGAGAGGGAAGAGGAAGAGGAGGAAAGAGGAAGAGGAAGAGGGAGAGAGAAGAAGAAGAAGCTAGAGAGCTCCAAACAAGGTATGGAACTATGACCTTTAGTATGGATCTATAGATTTTAAAGTCTTTGTATGGTTAATAGCCATCTCAAAGCTAGGGTTTTGATAGAAATTGCATCCTACCCTTGGATTTCTTGAAGATAGGGTGGTAAAACATATGGTACATGATAGTTATGGAATCCCTCTCTTTTAAATGAAGTTCATGGAGTAAATTGAGGAGTAGTGAGTTAGGGTTAGAACAAGCATAACTAATTATCACTGTTGGGTTGTGTATGGGTTATAACCCATATTTGAGTTATTTGGAAATAATACAGGGAAAAGTTTTGAAGATACACATGTAATGAAAGATGAATTGAGTAGAAAAAGAGATGTCAAGATGAAATGGAAATGGTTTTGAAGTGTATATGGACTATAGAGTTGAATTGGATGGAAAATAACCGAAAAATGCGAGCGCTCACGTGGTGTTTTACGGGCCGTAGTCTCGATACGAGGAAATGCTACATTTTTGTTTGACCGGCTTTCGTATTTGGCCATAACTTGCTCATTTCAGATCTGATTTAGTGATTCAAAATTCTCTGGAGTAAAATAGACTTCTAGGAAAAAAAGTTATCTGAAAGGAAGTGCGTGCAAATTGTAACCCTAAAGTGCCCAAAATTTACTCAAAGTAGGGCCGTATGGCAAGCCAGCATGCGGTTCTCGATGCCCGGGGAAATATACTCACATTTTCCTGTTTCGACCATTTAATCAAATATTTGACCATAACACTCATTTCTGATCTGATTTGAGTTATTCAAGTTTACTGGTTAAAATAGACTTCTAAGGAAAAAATTATCTGAAGTTCAAGCAAATTATGTAATCCCAAAGTGCCCATAAAATTTATTAAAGTGGAGGTATGTCTGTTGCGGGATTACAATTACCGCAAATTAGATCATTTAGATGTAACTTGTGTTATGTGGTTGAGGGAACTTTAGAGGAGGAAGGAATTTTAAATTGAAAATTTAAAAAGATGTCGTGGATATATAAAGGGACTGATCTAGAAGGTTTCATAATTTTTGAAGACCTTTTGAATAATTTTGGGGTCAAAGTCTATAGAGTATTGTTGGAAAAGGTTAGCCAAAATGAATGGGTTTTAGTGCTTAGGGTAATTTGTTCATTTGGCTTTAAATGAATGTATGGTGGATTAAAATGGAAGTTATGATTAGTTTATAGTTGTGGTTTCTTGAAAAGGTGAAAAGGACTGCTCCCGGATGGGGAAAGCGGGAGTCGACGGGAAACGACGGGATTGAGGCGGTGGCTGAGTGAAATGATATTTTGAAAATTGAGTTTTAAAGTGAATGATTTGTGTTAAACTGAAAGTTTAATGGAAATTTTATGTAAATGCTAAGACATATGGAAATGTTTTATCTTGCATCAATATATGTTATATGTATATAAAAATATGCATATGTTAAAAGGTATTATGAAAGTTTAAAATGTGTAAGAAGAATGCATATGTGTTTAATGATAAAGTAAATGATTTTAAATGGATTTATAAATGTATTTTGAAGAAATGTTTGCCGATGGTTACCCTAAACCCCCCTATGATTGTTATGGCGATGTCGGCGAGGTACTTTAAGGCGTGTAAGAGTTTAGAGGGTAAAGTTATAGGTTACTAGGGGAGGGAAATAGGTGTGCAGAGTAATATCATACACGTGATAAAGTGCTATATTTGGAACCCTGTGCAAGCGTGTGAGTTTCTCCATGACGTAGTGGTTATAGCCCAGGTGTGGCCCTGTCCCTCAAATCGATGCCGGAAACTGTTCGGTGTGTTTATTCCCCTAGGTTCCATCAGAAAGAAAGAAAGTTTGAGGCATAAATGTTTAAGGCATAAATTGATTTGAAGTGTATAAGTATTTATTATAAAGAAAGAAAGAAAGTTTGAGGCATAAATGTTTAAGGCATAATTGATTTTAATAGTATAAGTATTTATTATAAAGAAGAGAAAGTTTGAGGCATAAATGCTTAAGTTATAATGATTTTTATTTATAAGTATTATTTATTACTTTGATATATCACGAAAATGTTATTTTAATGAAAATGTACACTCACTTCAGGCTCCTTTAGCTCATTCTTTTCAGGTATGTTTCAAAAACATTTTTCGGGACCGGAGCAGGTGTAGGCGGAGTATCCTCTGTGCGTGGTCGAGCCATTGAGGAAGACGGCCTTATGCGAGCGCATTGTATAAATAGTTGCATATTTTATATGTCGAATAATTTTGTCATGTATATATGCATATATGGATATATTTTTGAAAATGAATTACTTAGGCGTCGGCTTAAGTCGGCTCGAAACCCAATTTTTGATACAAATGTGCATGGAATTGAAGAAGTTTAAATGTTTGATGATTGAAATGAATAAAAGGTATATGGTATATATATTGTGTTGATTGAATTGTGGACGAGGAGTCCTACAACGGAAGTTGAAAATTTGAATATTAGAAGTGTTTTTAAATGCTTATGCAGGTACTTGTAAATTTGGGAAAGTCCGAAAAATAGAGGAAACTCTAGCCAATTTTTATGAAAAATCCAAGTGTTTGAAAAAGAAAAATAAATAAAAAAATTTATCACTAGCTCGCATTATTTTCATGTATATGTTATGATTGTAAAGGGGTTCGCTCCACGGATTTTAATTGATGGTTTTAAGGAAATGTTTTTATATCCGTTGGAGTGCCGAGAGGTCCCTTCGGGTTCATGAGGTTAATCCGGGTCGGGGTCCTTCACATAATACCCATGCATAATTTGGACAATCATATCAATTAACATACAATTTCCAAATAAACCACACAATACATGTCAACATATTACACGCACATATATTGACATCTACAAGTCATCACCAATCAAACAGTGACTTACATTATACTCTAGGCTTAATTGTGACACCATGTCCACAAATAGTTTACAAATCAAGCCATAAATGCCTTGTGTTCATACAATAAACACATCATAAGCCAAACCATTAGAACACACAATTTGGCTTCCAATAATTTCAACCAAGTATATCACTCAATTCAAGCAATGATAGAATAGAATCATATACCAATTGTGGCACAAATCTGGACACAAATCATTAAATAGCCTAAGCTGTAGCAATCTCGAAAAATGGACCATACCTTAAGTTATAGAGGTCCGATGTGGGAGATTCAAAATCCCAACATCAAGTTCTTAGATAGAGCTACAAGTTCCTTGAAGGATACTAGTCAAAATTCTCACTTTTTCCCATCCGAAAAATCAGTCCCAAAATCCGGGACAAGAGGTTCACAAACAGTATGTACCAGGGCGCCCTGAATAAACGGACCATAACTTGGGTTATAGATGTCCAATTTGGATGATTCGAAAGCTTAACATCAATTTTTCATATAGGGCTATAATTTCCTTGAAGGATACTAGTCCAAATTCTCCCTTTTTCTAATTGAAAAATCATACCCAAAAACTGGACATCATATAGGGTCAAACAAGTGGCACTATTCCCATGAACGGCATTATTTTCGTTTAACAGCCCCTTAGGGAAAAAGGGCCAAACAGCCCCTTAGGCCATTAAAACTCAACCAAACAGCCCCTATAATGGAAAATAAACCAAAGTAGGAAGAATCCCTACCTCTTGGAGCATAGAAGAAACTCTAGGAAATCCTATGCACACTTCCTAAACCTGAAACCTTTGATTTCCCAAACTCCTCACTTGAATCCTCGGAGAAATCTCGTGTTTTTGGTACCCACACGTAACCCTCGTCGAGTAGATGAACTTTTGTTCTTGGCTCGACGAATTCCGACCGACGGAACTCCATGGATCGAAGAGAGAAGTTTTGATTTTTTTATTTTTCTTTTCTCTCCCTCTCTCTCACTCTACCGTTTGCAAAATCAAGAAAAATGGGAGAGATCCCCTCCCAAAGGAGATATTTTCTCCTTTTATACTTTGGATACGTGGCTCACGTCGCGCCATGTGTCCCCCCTTCCTCGGGTCCGTTTTTGCCCCGAAACAATTTATTTTATCTCGGTTCAAGTTCAAATTATCTTATACGAACTTTATTTAAATTATTACCCAACTTCCAAAATTTTCTTCAACAATCTCGTTTTTGGGATCCACTGGACACCCTTCACCCATAAAAACGTGAAAATTCCGACTGTCTTAGAATTTGACGAAATTCAACTAGGTACCTAGATTTCACGAGACGAATCCAACGGTGAAGTTTGTTCGATCATCTGAGATCTAGAAAATTTTTCTAGCTTTCCTAAACCATTTTGGAAATTTTTAATGTTTTTTCCATTTTTCAGAAAACTTAAATTTTTCCCGGGTTTTAAATGTTAGAAATTTAGATCTTCTTAGATATCTTAATAATATTATTTTAGTTCATAATATTACTAACTACTATAATTTTTAGTTAATTAATTATATTAGTTATTTAGTTAATAGTACATTAAATTTGAAACATATTTATACTTTAATCTTATTTTAGTTGTATAATGTTTTAAACATTTTTATACTATAATCTTATTTTAGTAATTTGAAACATATTACTTACATTAAATTTTAGTTATATAAAGTTTGAAACTTAGATCTTAGACATATTTAATGTTAGAAATTTAGATCTTCTTAGATATCTTAATGATATTATTTTAGTTCATAATATTACTAACTAATATAATTTTTTGTTAATTAATTTTATTTGACATAATCTTAGACATATTACTAAACAACTATAATTATTTCATGTTAGAAACTTAGATATATTTAAATATCATAATAATGTTAAATAACATAGATATCATCATATTAAATTATTATATTGACATTATGTTAGTTTAAAGTTTAAATTGTTGGATACCATGGAGAAAGTTAGATTCATTTTCTCGTTAACTTACATTTATATATGTTGCTTATAATGATATCATATTATATTATCACATGATCTAATTTCATTTTCAACAAAATCACATGTGTTTCTAAGATGGCTAGTGGAAGTAGAGGCCGAGATCCTGCATCGAGGCATTGCACATCTTTGGAGGGACATAAAAATGGAACAATTTGCAATTATTGTGGTTTAATGATAAAAAGTGGTGGAATTACTCGCTTAAAGTTTCACCTATCACATACGGATCCCCATTCAAATACTAAGAAGTGTCCAAATGTGACGCGAAGTAAACAAGAAAATGAAGCAACTTTAGAAAATCGTAAAAGTAAAACAAAAGCTAAAAATCCACGATATGGGAAGAAATTCGAGCCACTACGAGGCACAATGGGAGGAAGACATCACACTATCATTAATGATGACGAGGAGGAGGAGGGTGATGAGGATGTGTATATGTATCCGGCTGACATGCACCCCGATGAGCGAGATGAATATCGAGAAGTAGTACGTGCATCAAAAGCTAGTGAATGGAACCAAGAACAGGTTGAAGGATTTATGAGAGGCAAAAGAAAAATAGGTAGATCTTTATACCTAATTCATTGTTTCACATACTTATGTATAAAATAATGTTATTTTATTTTATTTTTTTGCATAATTGCAATAGGCGAGTCTTCACAACCAGGTGATCCATCAAGACGTATACAAAGATCACAAAGTGTTCGGCATACGGATCCATCACCGCCAATTGCACCATCATTGTACAAGTCTTCGTTGCAAAACAAAAAAGCCTGAAAAATATGTTCAAGGGTGGTTCAATCAAGGAAACAATTGGACGATTGATTAGCAAGTTCTTCATATATGAAAGTGTTCCACCTCAAAAAGAGAACTCACACCATTTTTAGAACATGATTTTTGGTACACAACAAGCGGGTTTGTCTAATTGTATAATATGTTTTAATAATGACATGATTATCTTAAATTATGATTGCAAATTTTCAACCAATAACCAGCTTTCCTTGAATTATATATGTAGGGATGGGCATCGAACCACCATCTCCATATGAAATCGCGCAAGTACTTGGAAATGGAGTATAAAGACATGGAAGCTTATGTCAACATACAAAGGGAGAAATGGGAGACATATGGATGCACAATTATGTGCAATGGATGGATCGGGCCAACCAAATTGAGCATAATTAATTTCATGGTATATTGAAAAGGAAGCACAATTTTCCTGCAACCGTTGGATGCCGCATAAGATTAAAGACATCAATACATATATGGTTTGTCAAGGACACATCAAGGAAGTCGAGAAGCAAATGTGGTGCAAATTGTAATGTATAATGGATCAAGATTTGTGAAAGCTGAAAGTTGTTGAAGAGGAAATACAATCTGTATTGACTCCATGCAGCACACTACATTGATTTACTGTTCAAGACATTGCAAAGGGATGTTGTTGCTCTTAATGATCAGAATGGCCGAGATAACCAACTTCATTTACAATCACGGTCAGTCGGGCTTGGCAAAAATGCGATGTGTTTGTGGATATATCATGTGTCTTAGAGCAACAAGATTTGCAACAAAACTATATTGCCCTTGGACAATTTCTAAAAAAGAGGGCTGGATGAAGAAAGATCGTATATACTGAATAATTCCACAGTTTAGAATGAGGAATGATTATGAGGTGAGTATCATGTCACTGCTGAAATATCGAGAAGGTGAGAAGCATAAATCCATCTATGAGGCACTATACACAGTGCTTCACATTGTTGATTCATAAGTTGTCCCAACCATGCCATTTGTCTACAAGTTGATTCGGTTGATGAAGGAAAATTTAGATCGACTCAAAGCTAAAGAGTGGGTGAAACATATCGCAGATCGTTGGGATAAAACTCTTAAGCATCATCTTCATGTAGTAGGTAACTAATTAATATCTTCTTCGCCGATATTCACATTTAATAATATTATGTTTATATTATTATCACATACTAATTCTCAATAACTATTGCAGCATACTATCTAAATCCAAAATTTCAATATAGACCTGGAGTTTGTTGTAACCCTGAGCTACTTCAAGCTGTTCATGACGTATTTTCTAAATTAGATCCTCATGCTAAAGGCCTTTGTAATTTTGGAAATGAGGTAAATTAATGAGTTTCTAATTCCAATTAATTGATTCAATTTATTCGATTGATTTTTTATTTTTTATTTTTTGACATTTTGAATTCATAGCTTATACTATTCCGTGATGCAAAAAAGGGATTTGGTGATCGGGCAACCATAGCATCAAGTTCAAAAATGGTTTCTGGTGAGTGTTAATTCTCATTATAGGTAAATTTTATAACTATTGTATTATTATATATTGAATATAAGTAATTTTTATTGCAGCTGAATTGTGGTTTTTGTATGGAAATCACGCTCCAACATTAAGGAATTTGGCCTTGAAGGTTCTTTCCCAAACTGCATCATCTTCAATGTGTGAAAGAAATTGGAGCACATTTGCTCTAATTCATACCAAACAAAGAAATCGGCTTGCATAGCCTAGGCTCCAACAATTGGTTTTTTGTTATTACAACATGAAACTAAAGATATGTGATATGGAGGCGCAGATCGATAGTTGCCAAAATAATTTTCGACGCATTTGAAATTTCACCAGGTTTGGTGAAGGAAGATGAGAATCAACTATTTTCACGTGGGTTAGACCTCTCCATTTAGATAATGAAGATGGAAATCTTGATCCACAAATTGTTGCACATGTTCGAGAAGCAGGTGTTAATGTTGAGCAGGTTTTATCTGAAGAAGTTCATAGTGAAAGTTTTAGTCAAGACACGAGGGACTCATTTCAACCCGCTATTACTTCTCGACCCTCTTTTGATTCAAGTGTTGAACATAGTAGTAGACCAAGTTTTGCTGGTACTTCTACTACAGGTTATGATGGCTCAAGAGGAGAGGGGACCAATGATGGAAGTGATACTTGAAATGATGGTGGGGATATTGAATATCCACAACAAAGTCAATATCCATTGAGCCCATTCACCGATGAAGATGATTTCACACATGCTACACAAGATGAAGACCACTGCCCAGAGAGTCACTGTATTGATCCATTGGAAAGCCATATATAGAGGAAGACAACGTAAGGACGACATCATACAATTAGGATTCGCTGCCGCTTTTGAGTCATGAGTATCGAACTTAATTCACACATTCATCGAACGAGTACAAATACATTTCCTCCTTATACAATGAGTTATGGTCAACCTTCTTCACATCCTTCAGGTTCTATTGGTGAAGAATATGGAATGATTAACTATCCTCATGATCCACAAATTCCATTCCAAATTCCATATCAAATGCAACAAGAATTTCAAACGAGCATGTGGGTAAACCCCAAGTTTCCTATCCATGGAGAGGATGTGGGTAGGAGTCAATAGATTTATGCATGGCATGTTCGAAGTTACGATCAATATTATCAGAACACCATGTCTTGGTATGAATATTGTCTTCATCAAGATGGGATCCCTTCATCAAATAATGTAATGGAGCCACACTACCATTTTGGTTTTAAATGACTATTGTAATGTAATTTCTCGATAAATTATAATTAGAATATCAGTTTTCAATGGAAGTGAATATTTTCTTATTTATGTCTTTTTTTATAGTTCTACAAAGTATTTCCATGAATTTCAAAGTATTTTTGTTAATTTTTGCTTTACCAATATTTTTGTCAAAATATCCATCGATATTTACCGATATTTCCGATATATCCGTAAAATCCAACTACCGATATATCCGTAATTACCGATATTTTGTTCCTTGCTTAGGAGTAACAAATTCTTGAATGTCATTCCCATTTCCATTTCATATTTGAGGGAGTTGGAAGAATTAGGCCCTACTTGGTTGAGTTGATTAGGGAACTATCGAGCTGATAGCTTATTCACCTCCAATATGGTCTTGTAGGATGCTTGGTAAACACACATAATCAGCCACTGATAGCTAATTGATTAGAGATAAAAAGCTTCTGATTGGAAAAAACTACAAATTGTAGCTTTTTCTAAAACGCTCCTACAAAATATTACATTTTCCATTTGTATCGTTCTTTCCTTATTTATCTAAATCTTTTAAGAAATTGGTTATATATGTTAAGAAATTGGTTATATGGAAAGATATGTAAGAAAATTAAGCTTCATTATTTTTTTTATAATTAGTATTACCAATTTGGTACTATTTAGAATAATATTTTTATTCTGAAAATAAAAATAGAAAAATATCGCTTGATAATAGACAAATTATTTTATATTTTCTACTTCAATAATAAAAAAAGTTTTTAGGATTAGATTTTTGTAACTATTTTTATTTATGTCAAAAACGATTATCTAAGTATTTTTTTAAAGCAATAGACATACAAATTATGTTTTTAAAATATGTACATATATATATATATATATATATATATATATATATATATATATATATATATATATATATATATATATATATTTAAATAATTTTAAATTCTCAAACTAAAATTTTATTTTCATAAACTATTTATGTTACCTATTTATTTTAAATAAAATTTTTTAATTTATTTGTGATAATTATAAATTCAAAATTTATTTTTAGTTATTTCATATGATAAAATCACAACTCAAAGTAAACTCACTAAATAAATTTATTATGATATAATTTATAACTATATTGACATAGAAATTAAAAAAAAGTAAGATGACAAATTTAAGTATTATAATTAATCTTATTTATCATAAATATATATTTAATAAACTGTGCTTAATGGCTTGATTATTAATCTATAACATTATAATAAAAATAAAAATAATAGATCTATGATTATTTAAAAAAACAATTTGTTGGATATGTGATTAGAGTTTTTATTGTACTTTGGTTTTTATTAATTGTTTTGGTCTTATGAAAATGTAGGGGAACCAAAATCGAACAAAATGTGAACAAAGTCTAGGGTTATAGATAGAAATGAAAGATTCTTTTGACCTGCTATGCGTGTGGCCATACGTTATTTTTCTACAACAAAATTCGAGAATTCCACTTAGGACTTTGCTTGCGTATTTACATGGTTTTGAGTGGGATTTTGGCCACTTTCACTCAAAGTCACTGCAAAAACAATAACTAGCCATTAGCTCAACACCAGCTATCACCGTTATACATGTTCATTGCTTTTATAATTCTCTATCATGTATATATAGGTAAATTTACCTTCAATAACCTACCAACTATAGTTACTTTACCAAGCAGTAATTTTTAATAAACTACCAGCTATCAGCTACCAGTACCGACTACTAGCTATCAGCTAAACCAAACATGGCCTTAGATTTGAGCAACAATTCTTTTTCCTTGGAAATCCCCACTCACATTGGAAATTTATCCAGCTTGTCCTATCTAAGTCTGAGGAATAACAAGTTGATTGGTGGAATCCCCGCTTCGATGCAAAAACTGAACAAGTTGGATTCACTTGACTTGGAAGGAAACCTACTCACTAGAGAAATATCAGTATGGTTGTTCGATTTCAAAGACTTGCAGCGTTTATAACTTGGAGTAAACAATATATCTTCGAATAACAATGCCAAGATAATACCCAAGTGTACGACTCTTATTATTCTGGATTTAAGCAAGAATGAGCTCCATGGACTGTTTCCCCACTGTGACTCGCTGAAACTCAAGTTTATTATATGAGTCTATCTGATAACAAATTCTTGGGTTCTCTTCCACTGTCTCAGAGATGATCTATCCTTGCTCTCTCCCATAATAATATTTCTGGGGAGTTGCCAGAGAACATTGGATATGCAAAGGCTCTAAGCTTGCTGATGCTGGACTTGAACAACTTTTCTGGACCTATTCCTCGATCCATCTCCCAAATTTCTGACCTACTCTTGGATCTATCTGGGTAATAGGCTTCTGGAAAAAATTTCCTGTGTTTGATCCTCAAGTGGAGTTGTAAGCTGATTTCTCATCCAACCAATTCTCGGGAGAAGTGTCGACCACCTTTCCTACAGACATTGAAATTCTTGCATAGGGAGGTAACAAGTTTTCTAGGGCCTTGCCTTCTAACCTAACTAAGCTTAGAAATCTTTGTCGTCTCGAACTCCAGGACAACAATGTTTCCGGTGAATTACCAAACTTCCTTCCCCAAATCTCCAATCTAGGGATTCTAAACCCGAGGAACAACTCCCTTCAAGGTTCAAATCCCCAAAACTATTTCCAACCGCAAAAATCTCCAGATTCTCGATCTCTCATGCAACAATCTCACTAGAGAATTCCCCACAGAGTTTGCTAATCTCACAGGAATGTTTGGGGCAGGGTTTGGTTTCGACAATATTAGAGTAAATAAGCTAATAGAGTATTTGAAGAAGTCGAAGCAAGGTCTCCCAAGTAACAAACTAGAAATGTTGAAGCAGGCCATTTATAAGAAAAAGTTCAAATTTCATGATTGGGTGAAAAATCAAACATTATAGTGTTAAAGAAAAGAATAATAGCTTCAAAGGTCCTATTTACTCAAGAAAATACACCATCCTTAATGGTTTTAAAGTTATTTATCTCTTATCATGGCACAGATGCAGCACAGTTGGAGCATTTAAAGCAACCTTACAATATGAAAATTTTCTGGTTTTAAAATTTTTCTCTTTGTTTTTATGCAATGATGGAAATATCGATAAATTATTTCTACAATGCAAAACAAAATGAAATTTCATGAAATATAGTGGCAGGGAGATATGGTCTTTTTTCTAGCTCTAGAAGCCATTTTTCTATATCGATTGAACCAGAAATATCAAACTACTTTACAATCACTCCAACAAACTGAAAATATGTTTGACGCTATTACTGACAAAGGAAAAAAGAGGAAGAAAATCACGCAGTCTACGAACTTGTATAGTCACCTTGAAGATTTTGATATCCTATATATAGACTACCACAACAGAGATAACAACTGACTCCTCACTCGAATTCTGAACGAGGTAATAAACTTAGATTCTTAGAATTCTGAAGGAAAAGAATTATATTATTCAGTGAATGTCATTAATTTCATTCACTATTTCCAACATTTCTTTGTCCAAAGGAGAAAATAAGCTATCACCAATGATTTCAGATAGTGGGGCAAGAGGAGGCCCAGATGCAGCAGAATTTTCAGTATTTAGGGATGAAATACTCTCTTTCTAATCAGAGAGGAAAATACCAAGTCATGACTGCACTCCTGAGGACTGGAAGAAATGGGGCAACAATTCTGATACGTAGCAACTTTTATGACCATTTACTTGAAAATTTTCTTTTTTTTTTCCTACCAAGAACTTGTTAATGGGTGTTATATCACTCCACTATAAGGTGTTTTTTTTATTTTTTATTTTATTTTTCATGATTTATTATTGAATTGTTGAAAAAAAAAATTTGTTGAATAGAAAAGGCCAAACTATTTGACTTTTGGTTTTTTTTAATATTTTTTATATTAACAAAAAAACTAGATTTTCAAATATGAGAAAATCATATTCTTTATGATCCAAGCTAATTAAATAAAATCATATGTATTTAAAAGTTTATTTTCTGTGCACTTAGATAAAAATAAAAGATTGACTTTTTCTAAAAACAATTAAATACTTAATCCTAATAAGCATTATTAACAACAAAAGTTCTATTTAGCATTAAGTAAAAAAAGAAAAAAAAAAAGAAACGCCGCCTAAGATTGTATTTGCCTTTCAAAACTTACAAGGGAAAATGTAAAGGAAAAAAAACATAAACAAAAACAAATTGGGTTTAGTAATAATAGCGCTTAAAGTGATATTTCTCCATGAGTGAGGATTGAGTAACGCGGTTTGGTATTTCACTCAAAGTTGGGAGTTTAGTTTCAAAGTAATCCATTTCTTATAAAAATAAAAATTATAGGAGTAGCGTTATTTTCAAAATAATCACTAAACTAGTCTTCCACATATTTTGAAAACTACATTCATCAACGCGCTTTAAGGTAATTTTTAAAAGCATATTTACTAACCGTAATTTTCAAAACATGTGAAGACTAGTTTGCTATTATTTTGAAAAGATGCTACTAATGTAAATTTTAATAAAGATGAATTACTTTGACACTAAACGCCGTAGTTTGCATGTCATAACGCAAGGACGCTTAATATGGAAGTAATTCATTTAAAAATTACTTATAGTTTTTTCTTCAAAATATCATCAAACTAGTCGCCATATGTTTTGAAAACCGCATTCACCAATACGATTTTCAAAACATGTAGAAGACTAGTATGATGATTATTTTGGAAAGAAGACTAGTCATGTAATTTTAAAAAAAATGAACTACTTTGATGCTAAACTCGTGGAAAAGACCAAAAGATTTATGCTAAAAAGCAATAACTGAGGCATTTCCATACTGTTCACAATAGAAGCCTTCCTGGGCCAGTCTCGGAAATCAAGACTTGACATAAAGCATAAGAGTCACCGCCTTCACTACCAAACTCATCTGAGCATGCCAACCTAATGTGACTTCAATTCCCATGTCTCTTTGCCCAAAATATTGTTTTGATGTTATGTTATGATATGACAGCGGCGCTACATAGATGATCATCCATTTACTTCAACGAAACAATTAACAAACCCAAAAAATGGTTGAATCCATCTTAATCCTCTTTATCTTCTTTACGCCATATCTCGCTCTGGTCTTGCTGTCTCTCCTTCATCTGTCCCCATCTCTCGCCATTAATTCTTCGTTGCACACCTTGGCTTCATGGAACTCCAAATTCAACTTCTTGTTGTCTATGGGATATGGTCACTTGCAGTTCTCTTTCAAATTCAAATTCAAATTCAACTTCAAGTGTTGTGATTGCTCTCCATTCCTCTCTATTTCTCACACACAAAGACATGCCTTCTAATTTGGTCGGCATCGCTCTTTATCGCCGGGTTTGAGGGTGCTTGACATCTCCAAGAACTACATAGATGTTCAAATTCCAGCACTCGGGTGGCTTAAGTCCTAAAGTATCCTTGGTTCACCTCAGCAACTTGGTTAATCTTGACCTTAGTTGGAATTGGTTTAATGGATCCATTCCTCCTCAACTCTTTCAGTTGAGACCTCTTTAGTAGCTTGATTTGGGTTCTAATAAGCTCTAGGGTGGCTTAAGTCCTAAAGTAGCCTCTCTTCAAGACTTGAGGATGTTCAATTTGAGTTCCAATAGTCTCAGTGGAGAACTCCTTGAAGAAATTGGTGATGGGGTCCATACCCATCATTTTGTCTCCCACAAGGGACATGCTTTCATAAAACATGAAAGCATGACCCCCATTTTTCTTTCTTTTTGATTTTCTTTCTCTCCACTTCCGTTTCTTTAGTCAGTTTTTCCAAGGAGATTTCTCCTTTGCTTGCCTATAAATTGAAGGCAAGAAGATGAAGTGTGACACCCCAAAACCCGAGGGTCCGTATACTCAGATACCTTGTTGTGACACTCTAAAATCCGAGGGTTCGACTGACAACTCGTCAACCCGCGGAATATTCGTGGTCGCCTTTCTGTATATTTTTCTTACAAATATACAATTATTATAATATTTTACAAGAGTTTGATGTACAACTCTTTTACATGCCAAAGTATATTAAAACTAGATTGTTCTAATAGATTTTACAAAAATACTTCTCAAAGCCACAACCCGGCCTTCTTCCTATCCACGGCCTCAAAGGAGCATCGTCTTCTCGTGTACTTGAAAGGGTGGTCCCACGATGAGGTGAGAAAAGCCTAGTAGATATATCTCCTACCAAGGTTACTCCCCTCCTAAGTGCAACATGCAATGCCAATACATACAATCACACGTATTCAATTACCTATACTCTGATGTACTTGAATGTCTACATGTCAGCCAAATGCAAGATAGCCCCCATGACTCCAACTCCGAGTCCCTCACTAACTCCCTTACATCTGCATATGCCAAGTGTGAAAAACCGTCAAGGGCATCCCACCCCTAACCTTTTTTCCAAAACAAAGGCTTTTTGTTTTGTAATTCTAGACACATTGGATACCCCCAATGCCTACTTATTTCCTTACCAAGTACTGTGTGTTATGTATTTGTGGGCCACGGATTTTCGGGTTCTCACCGCAGGACGCCGCACGCCTATACAACATTTTTTACGAGCTTTCACCGACGGTTTCATGTCTAAACCATATACCAAGTTTTTCACCTGAGGGGTGTCTATACCTACTTGCTTCACCCATTTACACACGTACTTTTCATGCCATGCAAGTGTAAGCCTCTAATTGACGCTATCCCATTTCCATCGACCTCACCATCGAATACCAAACACATCGACAACCGTCCTCACTTCATACATCAACACCAAACACAGTGTCGACCCCAACTATGCACTCACACCCGACTCGACATGATGTCCTGTGCATAAATGCAATGCAAATGTCATTGCATGCCATTTCATGCCTACATGTACGCTACATGTCACATGCAACATATCTATTACACTACATGTCAAGTGTCATGGATAAATTATATTTAATATATATAATTATTTCCATTTTTATCACACATATATCACATAATTTCACATATTCAGCATGTTATTCAATTTACCGCAATAACAGACATTAGCCATTTTCGACCATAAATTCGGCCATGCTTGGCCTCGAAAATAATATGGACTTAGTCCAGAAAGTCCAGCTTATATAAATACCACACAAAACATCCATCCAACAAGAAATTCCCGCTTCGTGCCATACGCAGCCCAAACATTTCGTATACAACCTGCCTTAAATAGAAGTTCCGAAACCGTAAAGGACTATCTCCTTAACTGTCCGCGGACTCCACCTCAATTTTTAGCTCACGTTTTGGCTAAGCACTACATCTTATAAAATTCTAGACTCAACAAGATTTCCACAGAGTCTAAGAACACGCGAATCGGAGTTCATACGAGAAAGTTATGGTCGTCCAAAGTTGACGTGACTGATTCGCAAGGGTGTGAGGAAATTTGGGCACACCCCCATTTGCTATCTCGTCTGATTTTGCCATCCTGCAATTACGTTGTTCTCGTCTCGCATGGGCCCCAAAACCCCGTGAAACCGATCTTTGACCGTCACACAACAATAACCAAACCACACACATCTTAAATTCGCCCTAAAATGGGGCGAAACAGTTAGCCCATTACGTGGCCCCTAGGCGTAAAATAACCCAGGGAGTAGGGAGGAAACTTCCACTCAGAGTGCAGCTGCCTTGCCATCTGGCCCACTAACACCGTGCAACACTCATTCCTTTTCCTCTTTCCTTTTCCTCTCTTCCTTTTATTTTTCCTCCTTTTTCTTCTCTTTCTTTCTTTTTCTCTTTTTTCCTCCCTTTCTCTTTTCCTTTCCTACTCCCTCCTCCCTCTCATACGAACTGTTTGTGACCTATTTATACTACTTGCACTTTCCATGCAAGTGGACACATGGCTTGCCATGTGTCACACCCATGGCCTTCCATGTGTCACCCGACACTTGATGCCTCGAAATACGTGAAATTGGGACTATCTCAGAATCGAACAAATTTCGACAAGGTAGCTAGATTTCACGAGACGATTCCAACAATGTAATCCATTTTGTCATCCGAGATTTAGAAAAATCCCAACTTTTCCTCTGGGACTATTCTGGCAAATTACCGTTTTGCCATTTTCTGAAAAATTTAAATTTAATTTTTTTCACTGGTTTTACATGAAGACAATCGATCATCTCATCTGTAGAAGAAGAAAGGAGTAGAGAGGAGGGGGTGAGAAAGTGAGAAAAATAGAGAGAGACTCAATTGAGAATTAAGGTTGCTCTCAATTGAGGAATTTCCACACCAGGGGGACTGTTCACATATATGGTTACTATTCATTCGACGTCAACAAACACTACCAAAGAGTAGTGTTGGAGCAATAGAAGACGATCATTAGGGCAACCAACAATTGGAAACCTCACAAAGCAAAGAATCTGGTACTTAGAGAAGCAGATTCGAATGCCATTCTCTTCCATTTCGTATTTGAGGAGCTTGGAACAATTAGATTTGAGAGACAGCTTTGTCCATGGAAATCCCCTCCTCGACATTGGAAATCTCTATCTAAATTTTTGTCCTTTTAAGATCGGGTGTTAGAATATGTCTCTAAATTCCTATTTAATAATAATAATTCTTTGCAGTTAGAATATTTTATAGGATAATTCCTTCTTGTTATATTATTGTAATATTATGTTTCCTACTATAATAAGGAAAGCTTTTAGAAATATACCTATAAATATTATGAGTTGCAAGGGGAAAAAGTTATGAAAGAGATTTGGTGTGTGAGGAGATGTAAGGGTTTGAGAGATTGAGAGTTTTGTGAGGTATTTTCTTGGTATTATGGGCATCTTAGGGTTTTTTTCATTTTGTGATTTTTCCTAGTCGTCACAATACATTGATACTTCAATCTTGTACTTTGTGTTTTCATACTAGTGAAAAGATTCTCTTATCTCCATGGATGTGCATTATCAGTCGAACCATGTTAAAACCCTCGTGCACCAATATGTTGATTTCTTTATCTTTATGTTCTTGAATTTATATTTTCATGCTTCAAAGCTTCCGTGATTTATACCAAATGGTATCAGAGCTTCATAATTAAAGATCTTTGGAAGAACAAAAGATTACGAAGAACATAAGATGAAGATAAAATAATTTTTTGTTCAAGGTGGAGTCGATTACTCTCTTATCAAGATGTGATGGAATTTGATCCAAGGTGGAGATTGTTAGAATATGTCTCGAATTCCTATTTAATATTAATTCCTTTTTATAAAGAATATTTTATAGAATAATTCCTAGCTATTATATTATTGTAATATTATGTTTTCTTTTAGAATAAGGAGAGATTTTAGGAATATCCCTATAAATATTATCTACCGAGAGGGGGAAGAAGCTAAGTGAAAGAGATTTTGTGTGTGCAGAGATGCAAGGGTTTGAAAGATTGGGAGTTTGGTGATGTATTTTCTTTGTATTGCAGGCATCCTAAGGTTTTGTAATTTTGTGGTTTTTCCTAATCATCGTAATATGTTGATATTCCAATCTTGTACTATGTGTCTTCATAATAGTGGAAAGATTCTCTCTCATCCATGGATGAAGGCATTGTTACAAATCTACATTAAAACCCACATGCACCTATATGTTTATTTCTTTATCTTTGTGTTCTTGAATTTATATTTTGTTGCTTCAAAGCTTCCGTGATTTATAACATAGAGGAATAACAAGTTGACTAGTTGAATCCTTACTTCGATGCAAAAACTGATTAAGTTGGATTCACATAATTTGGACGAAAATCTGCTCACTGGAGAAACTCCATTATGGTTGTTCGATTTCAAAGACATTTTGTCTTTACATCTTGGAGGAAAAAATCTTACTTGGAATAAAAATATGAAGATAGTACCCAAGTGTACGTTGTCAGAACTATCTCTCAAATCTTGTGATCTACAAGGAGAAATTCCATAATAGATTTCTACCCAAACGACTCTTTTTTTTTTCTGGATTTTTTTTCCCTTCCACCTACTCTCTTTGGATCTCTAGGATTATTCATCCTTGCTCTCTCTCCAGTAACAATTTTTCTGGTGAATTACTGGAGAACATTGGAGATTCAAAGTTTATCAACATTCTGATGCTGGATTGGAACAACATTTCTGGACCTATTTCTCAATCCATCTCCCAAATTTCCAACCTTCAATTCTTTCATCTGTCTCGCAATTGACTTTTGTTAGGCCATTTTTCGGCTTACACCAAAATGTTATAAAATTAAAACAACCTAAACCCTCAAGTGCACGAGTCTCAAGTAATAAAAGAGGTTTTCAATTACAAACCAATTATTGTAGGAATAATCAGACGGAAGCAAGAATCATCATGTGATTTAGAATATTCTATTTAATTACTAAACTAATATAACCAGTCAGATCGTACCTTGTGGATTTGCAGAGAAGTATGCACACAAGAACCGCAGATCTTCCAAACTATCCTCGAGGTGATGGAGCAGCGTGTGGGCGCTTGAATCACTAAGAAAGGATTTATTTTCTCTGGCTATTATCTAACTAATTCATATTCTTATCTAGGGTTGTATTATCTTACTCTATTTATAGAGTACAAACCCTAGAATACTTAATAGCCATTTGGGCCTCCACACCTTAGGGCCCAAGTCCATGTGTGAACCCATTTTGTGTTTTAAACAACTTGGATTTGCTTGTATAGCAAAAATCCAACAATCTCCCACTTGCTATAAAAACAAGTCCAGGTTCTTCTTGTAAAACTATGATATTATGCCCACCATTTATCCTAAGCTAGTTTGGGGTCCCCACGCTATCATTAATCATGCTCCCGACAATTGCCAAGTAATTATCTAATCCTGCTATTCCACTAAAAGCCTTAATTGAACTCCGAGATTAATAATATTAAATATTAATATTATTTTCCTTTGTAAATATCAATAATTAATTGATATGGTTTCTATCAATCAATCAATTATTTATTCTCGACACGCTTCTCTAATGGATAAAATGCACTGGCCAGTGACTTCATAACATCCAAGTACTGAAACATATTAAGAGGATATTTCATACAAATTCCATATTGTTTATTTCATAAATACTGGCAATTAAATAATCTTGCTCCCAAATCATCAAAATATTGGTCGTTCAAATAGACCTCACTTATTGACAACTCAAAGAACAATAATCATTTAAATACCTATCTATAATAAACTCAGGATTGAGAGAAGAATAATAACAAAATATTGCTTGAGATTTATTTCCTTTTATAGAAATTTAACTTTAAATAAATCTCACTTTGATCCTATCAATGCAAGCATAATTTGCACCAATAATTTATAATAACCAAGATATATTTCCATAAAATATTGCAAACTAAATAAAGCGCCCAACTTGTTTAATGACTATGACTTTATTCATTAATTATGAGTAACCTACGATCACGCTCTTCTACGAACGAATTCATACGATCATATACTCTACAATTAATCCTGACCTTATACTCGCAAAATATCACAGTACAATAATATGAAGAATAATTTCATATTGTGGCTAAAATTAAACTCATAAATATAATAACACATCTGTCTTGTTCTAAAAAACACAAATAAACTCCCACTTGCCTTAAACAAGTCTGGTAGACTCTTAACACCCATATAATCTACATGTTTCTCGAAAACTCGAACAGGTAGTGTCTTTGTAAATGGGTCTGCTTAATTTTCCTCTGATGCTATTTTAGTAACCACTGTATCTCCTCAGATATTTGAGAATATGCTTCACTGCAATCCAATGTTCTTCTCATGGATCGGATTGATACCGACTAACTATTCCCATTGCGTAGCAGATATCTGGCCTAGTACATAACATGGCATACATAAGACTACCTACTGCCGAAGCAAAAGGTATCCTACTCATACGTCAGTCAAGAGTTTTTGGTGATTTCTCCTGTAAAGACGAATCTATGCCTGGAAGGGTAAAGTTCCCTTCTTGGAATTTTCCATGCTAAACCTAGATAGAATTTTATCGATATATAAAGCTTGAGATAATGCCAACACCTTATTCTTCCGGTCTCGTAGAAGTTTGATTCCAATAATATAGTTGGCTTCTCCCTAATCTTTCATATCAAATTGCTTTTGCAGCCATCCTTTTACACTTGATAACACCTCTATGTCGTTTCCAATTAGTAAAATGTCATCTACGTAAAGGACTAGGAAAACTACTGTATTCCTTGGATTCTTTGTAAACAGCTCACTCAGACTTTTCAAAAACGTATGCCATGGCTTGATCAAACCTAATGTTCCATGTTCTGGATGCTTGCTTTAGTCCATAAATGGACCTTTGCAACTTACATGCCATGTGTTCTTTCCCTCTAGCTATGAACCCTTCTGGTTGCTGCATGTAGATGTCATCTTCTAAACTGCCATTTAAAATTGCTATTTTGACATCCATATGCCAAATCTTGTAATCTAGACTTGCAGCTACAGCTAAAAGAATCCAAATGGATTTAAGCATGGCTAACAAGTAAAAGGTTTCTTCATAATTCATCTCTTGGGTATAACCTTTTACCACCAATCTAGCTTTGAAGGTTTCTACCATCCCATCTAGTCGTCTTTTTCTCTTATAGATCCACTTACACCCTATAGGTTTTACCCCTTTGGGTGCCTCTACAAGAGACTAGACTGAGTTAGAATACATAGACTCCATCTCACGGTCCATGGCTTTGAGCCACTCCTGTGCATCAACATCCTCCAATGCTTCTTTGTAATTTACGGGATCCTCTTCGCTATCAATGGTTATTGTAAAACCCGGGAAAATTCGAATTTTCTAAAAAATGGTAAAATGGTAATTTCGGTCAAAACCCGAAATTTTTCTAGACCTTGGATGACGAAGACTTCACCGTTGGAATCGCCTCGCGAAATCTAGCAACCGTGTCGACCTCAAATTCTGATATAATCGGAATTTTACATTCTTCGAGGCACCGAGAGTGACGCTTGACATGTGGCAAGTGTTGAGTGCCTCACATTGAGGCACATGTCAAGCTGTGAGCAAGTCAAACAATGAGCTCAAGTATGGGCTATAGGTGACATGTGACATCATGTCATTGGAGGGAAATCCTAAGAGCCAATGAGAAATTGGACATGTGGCAAGTGAAAGGACAAGCTCTTAGCCCATCTTGGACCAAGCAGTGGGATGGGAGAAAAGAAAAGAGCAGAAAAGAAAGAGGAAGAAAAAGATAGAGTTTTAGAGAGAGAGAGACTCCACTTTCTCTTTAAATTTCTCAACGATTGGATCGGCGATTTCAGGCGAAGCAAGAGGAAGAGTTCATCCTCACGGCAAGGGCTTCGCATAGAGACCGGAGTTGGGGAGTTTTGACAAAAAACTCCAAGAGGTAGGGGTTTTCTCCTACTTTGTTTAATCCTTGTCTAAGGGCCATTCAAATGGTACGGGTTATGTGGGAGGTCGTGAGTGGTTTGTAGGAACCGTCCCAAGACTTCAGATGTTGGGTGCTAGAGATTCCCAGAATGTTCTATCACCTGGGAATGATTTTTGGACTAAGTAATTGTCCTTCTGTGCCATTTTTATGTGTTAGGGTTAAAATGAAAAATGGTGTTGGTTGTCTTGCCCTAAGGGGAATGTTTGGTTGTGTTTGAACCATGGGAAGCCGCCATTGTGGTAGTAAACATTAACCGGACCTTAGAACTGGTTTTTGGGTAGGAAATAAAGGGAGTTTAGTAGTAAGTCCTTCATGTAAATTGTAGCCATGTCAGTGAACTTGATGTTAGGCTTTTGAATTTCTCAAATTGGACCTCAGTAGCCCAAGTTATGGTCTGTTTACCCTGAACAGTCTAATGGAAGGGCTGTCGGCTGGGTCAGCCGGCCCCGGATGGGTTCACCCCGCCCCGGATGGGTTCCATCCGGCTAGGATCATGCATGACCTCCAACTTCGGAAGGTCATAACTTCATCGTCCGAACTCTGATTCAGGTGTTCTTAGACTCTATAGAAATCCCATTTAGTCAAGTTTCCATCCGGATGCCTTTGGAAGGTAGTGGGTGTTGAGCCGTCCTAAAGCGCATTCGTGGGTAGTAAGGTAGCTAGCCGTAAGGGTCGCTTAGCGATGTGTGTGACCTCCAACTTTGGAGGGTCATAACTTCTTCGTCCGAATTCCGATTCAGGTGTTATTAGACTCTATGGAAAGCCCATTAAGTCAATATTAGATCCATATCCCTATGGAGGACATTGGGAAATTCCGCCAAGTTAGTGCTTCCGCTAAGCAGGCCGGGTTCGGTAGGCTAGCCGTGTGGTCGTTTATTCATGTGTGACCTCCAACTTCGAAAGGTCATAACTTCTTCATCCGAATTCCGATTCGGGTGTTCTTAGACTCTATGGAAATCCCATTAAGTCAAGATTTCATTCATATCCCTGTGGTGGACATTGGGCAATCGGTCCAGCTTATTTCTTGTGATTGATAGTGTTATTGGTATGCTAGCCGAGAACTACCTAGGCCATGTGACCTCCAACTTCGGTCATAACGCTGGGCCCAAACCTCGGCTTTCTTTAGGTGTTCTTAGACTCTATGGAAAGCCCATTAAGTCAAAATTCCATCTGTACCCTATGGAAGGCATTGGGTACTGGAGTTGGCCGGAAAGGGGCTCCCGGGCAAGTAAGGTAGACTGTCCGAGTAGGATTGCCTAGTTATGTGTGACCTCCAACTTCGAAAGGTCATAACTTCTTTGTCCGAACTCCGTTTTGGGTGTTCTTAGAATCTATGGAAAGCCCATTGAGTCAATATTCCAGCTGTATTCCTATGAAGAGCATTGGGTACTGGAGCTGGCCGGAAAGGGGCTCCTGGGCAAGGTAGACTGTCCGGGCAGGACTTAGTCATGTGTGACCTCCAACTTCGGAAGGTCATAACTTCTTTGTCCAAACTCTGTTTCGGGTGTTCTTAGACTCTATGGAAAGCCCATTGAGTCAAGATTCCATCTGTATGCCTATGGAGGGCATTAGAAACTAGAGCTGGCCGAAAAGGGGCTCCCGGGAAAGTAAGGTAGGCTATCCGGGTAGGACTGCCTAGTCATGTGTGACCTCCAACTTTGGAAGGTCATAACTTCTTCGTCCAAACTCCGTTTCAGGTGTTATTAGACTCTATGGAAAGCCCATTGAGTCAAGATTTCATCCATGTTCCTGTGGTAGACATTGGCTAATCTGGTAGGTTAGTACTGGCCAGTTAGATTGTGTGTTATGGCTTGTGTGAATAACATGTAGTGTGAATATGACATGTTAATGTATGTTGTATGATGTATTAACATGGGTTGTGCATGGAGGAGAATTATATGTATCAATTATAATTATCCATGGTGTGTTGATGTTGCTCGTTATTATATTTATGCATACTTGATATATTAACATGTATGATCATTGTGGATAAATTCGATTAGTATATGCATGATTAATATATTAACATGAATTGTTGTGAAAGGGCATATTGCATTTCATATACACCGGGGAACCTAGAGTGATAGGTGTGAGTGGATGACATGAAAGAAAAAGGAAAATGGTTGTGAAAGGAATTTGCGAAGATTTTTCAAGAATTAAGTTTCGAGAGTTGTCCAACAATTCATCTCTGAGGTCGACTCCATGACTGCTTCAAAAATGATCCAAAGAATTCCCTGGAGGTAGTCCAATATATTTACCGAAACTCAGAGTTTGTTTCAGAATAAAACCTTTTGTTTTGAAAACGGTATTTTCTCACTCTTGGCTTAGGCATGCGTGAGGGAGTCAGTGAGGGCTCGAGACATGGGAGTGGGTGGGTCACATTCTCATCCATATCATGTAGACATTTGAGTAGGAACATATATGTTTTGTTTAAATGTTTGGTGTGCCATTGCATGTGCACTTAGGTGGGGAGTAACCCACGTAGGATAATTCCACTACTAGGCATTGCTCACCCTGTCGAGGGAAAATTATTTCAGGTACCGAAGGTTCACCTAGGGATGGGACGCATCCGAGTTCTTAGAGACGAAGAAATGGCCATATATGACCTTGTTATGTATTTTGAAAAAATCTGGGTAAAAGACCCAGTTTTGGGATAATTGTAAATTAACTCCTTTTTGTATAAAATATACATTAATGAGAGTATGGATATATGGGCTAATGAGGCCATTTTACTCATGTATAGGTCTCATGATATGAGACACAAGTATTCCGCAGGTTGACGGTGGTCAACGGACCTCATGAATCAGTGTCACACCATAGCTTGGCACGACCACGCAACAAGAGATATTCGATGGCTTGCGTGTCTCTCTCACTAACAAGCCCACCGGTTGTCGCGGGTTCTACAGAAGATCCTCGATCATTTTGAATTTGATTTTCCGGTTGTTCTAGTTCCACTTGTATATCTACTCAAGTATTCACTATTGGTGCCACTGCGGCTTGTTCACCTTCGAGCATATTTTCATTTTCCTCTCGTTGAACACGCACTAGAAACAATGGCAATAACAGGTCCAAATTCAGTGGCTTAGGCGATTCTTGAAATAAGTCAAGCTCCTCAAGAATTACTCATCTTGGCTTAAATTTTACATAGTCTTCCTCAAGAATTTTGCATTAGTGCTCACTTCATAACTTTCTTCTAAGGAACTATAAAAAGTCCACCTCGCTCCTTAGTGGTATCCAATAAACAAACATGGCTTCAAGACGAGATTCCAACTTATGTGGTCTTTTCAATACATGCGTCTAGAGCACCCTTTATTACGAATATGGTTTAAACTAGGCTTACGCCCGTTCCACAATTCAGTGCGTGTCTTAGAAATCGAATTAGAAGGAATCAAGTTCAATAAGTATGTAGCAATCTCTAAGGCATATCCCCAAAATGATATAGGTTGAGATGAATAACTAAGCATCGATCTCACTAAGTCGAGAGAGTTCTATTTCTTTCTCGCAACTTCATTTTGCCGAGGTGTTCCAGGGCTGACAGTTTTGAAACAATCCCCTCTTGAGTTAAGTAAAACTTAAACTCTCCAGATAGGTATTCACCGCCTCGGTCAGATCGAAACTGTTTGATATGGACACCTAATTGCTTTTCTGCCTCAGCCTTATATTCTCGAAATTTATCAAAAGTTTCAGACTTTTGGCGCATTAGGTAAACAAAACCATATCTTGAGTAGTCATCTATAAAAGTGACAAAATACTTATACCCACCTCTGGCTTGAACACGCATCGGGCTGATGGTATCATTTATGCACCAATTCCACGGCTTATTCAGCGATTTCGTCTGAAGAGCCTCTTGGTCATTTTACCTTCCAAACAAGATTCACACATTGGTAAAGGTTCAAATTCTAGGGAATTTAAAATCCCACTTTTCACCAAACCATGTATCCTATTAGGATTAATATGACCTAATCGCAAATGCCAAAGGTAAGTTTCATTCGACACTTTCCTTTTCGCAAGGTGATTATGTTCATTTTCAACAATTTCAATGGCATTTATATCATAGACAAGGGACTTAAAAATAAAGATTATTCATAAGATCACCTAACAAATAAGATTTTACTCTTATTGAAACTAAGGAATTAAACTATACTGTCAAACCGTGTTCAACTAAACAACTGGCATAAACCAAATTCCTCTTGAAATCCAGAGCAAATAAACAATCTTCTAAACATAAAGTCCTATTATTCTCAAAAATTAAAACAACTGGTCTTATGGCCTTTATAGAGATTAGCTCCCCATTCCCAAGTTTCAAGTATCTTTGTCCTTCTTCAATAGACGTGCTATGTTTGAACCACTGCAAAGAGTAACAAACATGATTAGTGGCTCCTGAATCAATGATCCATTTATCAATAAAATTCCTCCACTCAAAAAGCCTCAACAACAAGTAAATCACCCATACTCTGGCTTTTTGGTGGCCTTTGGAAATTTTGTTTCCAAAGTGTCCTTTCGTCAAGATTCTAGCACTTGCCTTTCGCTTCTCTTCATTACGTCTCGATTTGGTAACTGCATCATTTACCTCTTTTCTTTGTTCTTTGCTTTCACCCCAGGTTTCCCCTTTAGGTTTAATGGTAACCTCCGTGAAATTGATATCGCTTCGATTTCCTCTTTGAGACTATTCAAAGACTCCTCAAGCTCATGCATCAATTGAACTGGAGTCAGATCCATCTTATGCATATTGTAATTGACTTTGAATTGATTGAAATGTTTAGGCAGTGATTGCCAAATGAGATCTATCTTCATCTCCTTTTGAAGTTTTGCCCACATCACTTATGCTCGACTGATATGTGAAATCATTTCCAAACAATGATCCTTCACACGCCTACCAAATATAATGCGTTAACTCAAATTCAAGGATAATAATTGGTTTCTCGTATAAAAGATTTCTTTAGCAAAACATCCTTCGAGAGTCCGAGCATTTCTACTCCACCGCTGAGATGTTATTTGCTGCCTCAAATGACCCACAACACTGGCAAGAATATAACATCCAAGTGAAGTGTTTGCATTCTCTCAAGTCACATATTCTATTTTTGTTATATCATTAGCACCAGCTTTCGAGATAGCCGGGCTAGTGCATCCTGTGACAAACTTGATTTTCTCATAATCCGTAACATGTATAAGTTCGTTTTCCAATCTTCAAAGTTATTTCCATCCAATGGTTTTGATTCAAAATCATAGCTAGAGGTTGAAAGAGATGCCATTTTCCAAAAAAATTTATACATTGTGCACACTAATATTAACTCGAATATTATACAAATAAAACATATATTTAGTAAATTCAAAACAAAAATATATTTGATGATTAATTAAACACAATTTAGTTTCCATAATAAATGCCCACAGTGGGCAAGACATTTATAACAAACTAAAACTTGATTATAAAATGAATAGTATCCAACTAAGTCAGGTCCCAAAAAAAAAAAAATAATTGGGGGGTCACTTACCAAACTTCTTACATCCCAATCTTCTTAGATAGAACCTTCCTAGATAATACACTTTCATTTTAATAATTGTTCATATGGCCCATAATAATATTATTAGAGCCTCGTTGGGAGGTTAATAAAATTATCGTGCTTTTTTCTAACTTTTGTTTAATTTTAAAATTCTCTTAATCTCTAAGAGTTGCCTGGTGGACCGCCAATCTAATTAAGATTTTAAGACTATTTAGGTCCAATCCAATAAACCTGATCATGGGATTATCCGATGGGGCTTACATGACCATTTTATTATTTGGACCTACAAAATTAAAGGATTTTTCATAATTATATTTATCTAGATTTTAAAAAACTGCAACTTTAATTATGCACATGTATATCATTGGATGCAAGATAATATGGCACCAATTAGTCTATATAATAAGTGTTATCACAACTTAAGCATGTTACCAAATATAATTTAATCATCCATGAATAAAAAAATAATATATGAATAAATATAAAAGCTCAACCATGGTTTTCCTAAGAATAGAAAAAAAAATCACAAGCCCAATAACACTTGAGCCCATCATATTAATCCTGTCACTTGGTCCACTTCATTCCATTCGGGGTTCAATTTACCTAGGCTTGGAGGTCTAAAATTGAAGAGATTTGAGTTAAACCCAAAACTCTGGGTAAACACATAACATGAAACCCTAGTCACAAAGCCATCATTCAGGCCGCATCCGAACTGAGCCACCCATAGAAGCGCGATTGCCTGCAGGAGGAAGTCTCCGCAAAATCCAATAAGTTAAAACCCACTCCACGCACTCACGCGTGGCTTGAGGGAGGAGTTGAAGCCCACCACGCAGCCGCTCAGGGAAGGGCCCAGGTGGTGGTTCAACCTGGAAATTGTCCGGCAGCGTCGTCTCTTCCTTTCGCTTCTAAACCCATTGGCCGTTTGTCATTTACAATCGATTCCGCAGCAATGCAAATAGTCTCAAGGCAGGTACAAAGGTTCCTCTACTAGTGTCTTTCTTCTTTCTCTTCGCTTCTCGTCTCTTTTCTTCATATTAATCTCAAAATTTTACAAAATAATCCTATAATCTCATAATAAAAAGGGTGGCAAGAATTTAGATACGATAGAAAAATAAATCAAGAAGGAAACCTAATCTTAATAGCCTCATGTTACAAAACTGGGTGAAATGACACAAAAACTTACCATGATTGAAGGTAAAACTACAAAATTATTCGCAAGAATCATCCATAAACAAAAATCATATTAAACATGCAAAGTAGCGTAAACAACAAAATACAGAAACCGAGGTTGGGTATTGCTAATCAAACATCACAAGATTACATGAAATTGTTTAGATCAAATTCTTGGAAAATGCAGACCGCTACTCTAAGGTTCCGAATTTTTTCCAAGATCATTATGAGATTTAGAATATTCAATTTCCATGACTATTTAAACTAATATAAATCCGTGAAGATTACGTACTTGGGATTTAGGTATAAAGCTATATGCACACAAGAACCAGAATCTTCCAAAACTATCCTCAGGTGATGGGAGCAAATGGGCGCTTGAATCACATTTAAGAAAGGATTTATTTCTAAGGCACATATTCTCTAAAACTAACTCGTGATCCATTCACGATCAGACATTCATTCCGTTTATAGAGCACAAACCCCATAGAATAAATAATAAATATTTGGGCCTCCACACCTTAGGCCCAAGTCCATGTGAACCACTTATCACAGCGCAGAAACAACTTGGACTTGTTTAGATATAAAATCCAACAAACACGAGGATTAGGTTTCATAAGTGAGATTTGAGGTACCTTACACACAGATATTTCACCCACTATTCGAGTTTCTTAAATGATTTGATCAGAAATTACCAAACATTAATCTAAAATAAAATTAAACAAAAAACAATCAATGTCCTAAGAGAGAATCGAACAGGCTTACTCAAGATACCAAAAAACGACTCAGAGAATTAGGTTACCACTCTCTCTGATGTTCATTGGTCTTGTAAAGTTCCGGATTGGTCGGGATCGTATATGACCCGAATTGGTCTTTAGAATTATACAAGGATCCCACTCCTCATGTTCCCTTGTGTTTTCGTATTAGCTTCCCATTCATAGTTACATCCTTCCAGGCTTCAGTTAATACTAACAATACTTTTTCAACAAAACTCTTCCTAAGGCGCCTTTATTTAAGCACCAAGATGCTCTTAAGACAAAGGCAAATTCCTGACTGCTTGATCGGGTCATCATATGTTACTGCAACCTTGCCATATTGTACTTAATGTCCTCCATTGAAATCCACCTAGTAATTGTGACTAAATCCACCTCCTAGGTCTCTTCTTAACTGTGTTATTTACATCTGGGGATTAAATCTCACCTTAAGAGAATTACAAATATATATTATAGTAAGGGCCATAAGTCTCTATCACATCAGGAATACCTCATGTAAAAAAGGATCTAAGATCCACTTACAACAAGGTCAGAATCACATTTAAAACCATAATCATCCATATATCTAACACTAAATACAACAAACTCACATTAGGCTCAACCAATCAATTAAACATTAGATATAAATGATTACCATACACATTTGATATCTCAACCCTATATATTTTAGCCTAACATTTCCAACCATCAAGATCCATACAACCATATCTAAGATATACAAGAAATGTTGCAAACATTATAGAAGAGAAAAGATTAGGAAATACAAAATGAGCAAATAAGCTTCTGAATGATTGCAAATCCTAAACTCCATGCGCAAATATTTTTATCTAAGCAAGTGGTTGTATTTCACAAGCAGGCATTTTCTCTTCAATTACAAACTTAAAATCTCACAAAACAAAGTTGGATCTAATAAAACTCGGAAAACTAAAACGCTGAGAAGGTGAAATAAAACTCTCAAAAGAGAAGAACCTCAAATGAGCCTCCTCTCTATCACTTTTAAAATTCCAACCAAAAAGGAATGTTATATACATAAACTCTAAAACTAGTGTCAAAATGGGCCTAAACGAAAAACAATAACTAGGGCTGTACCAGGCGGTCGTGACCATGAGGACTTGTATGGGAGTTTATGACTTTATCAATGATTGGTTCCATGTAATATAGTACAGGATAGCTTCAAAGGTCAATGTACTACACTAAGAGCAAGATCTCATACCAGATTGTGGGTCTTCTTACAACCACGACCTCGAAGGTCACGATCTCAGCATCAACAGGGCTTGATTCCACACAACTTAATACGCCCAGACCTTATCGAGATATCATCTACACAAGTGGTCTTCTTTGCAAAGACGGTCACGATACAAGGAAGCTGTTCAAAGTCACTACTTTAATCATTTTGCACATGATTGTGGTTCTTTTTTGGGTCTATCTTCCTTATTTCTTCACTATTTTGCTTGCTTTTAACAGATATTTTTCTTTCTTTTTCATTTATGCAAAATGCATAGCTATAGCTGTTAAATACGAAAATAACTAAGAGGAGCAAAGAGAAGTTAGCACAAAATCATGATTATGCCATATATATTTTGAACTAAATAATGCTAACCTAAAGTACTCCTAATAACAACTTTCCAAACAATAACATTTTCCTGTACACTCAATGGCCTAGGCAATATGTTGTACTCAATTTCTCATCTAACCAATTCCTGGGGAGAGTTCCAACCACCTTCCATGGACCTCTGAAATTCGTGACAAGTGTTAAATACATTCCACCCAGGCTTACATACCTCCAACCTCACTTAAGTCAGAAATCTTGAACATCTCGAACTCTAGGACAATGATATTTTTGTGTGTGAGAATTACCCAACTTCCTTCCAAATCCATAATCTACGAAGTTCTAAAACCTAAGGAACAATTTCCTTCAAGGTTCAATCCTAAACTGGTTTCCAACCTCAAAATCCCATATTCTTGATCTCTCAAGTTAAATAATAATCTCACTCAGAGGTATGAGAGTTTGCTAACACCCTGCAGAATGTCTGGGGTACCATATTTGCTATCACTCATCACACACGCTCATCAAGGCTTTTCCATTCTAGAATATTGCAGTAAATGCGTTGATAGTGAATTGGAAGAAGTCTAAACAAGGTCTTCCAAGTCACAACATTGACATGTGTTTCTTGTTATACTTGTCTAATAACCAACTATCTAATGAAATCCCATTCCCTCACAAGGCGCCAAGGCCTCTTGGATGCCTCAACCCTCCATATAACAAAGTCTCTAGAAAATGATTTGAAGCAAGCTTAGAGACTACAAAAATTTAGAGGGTTTGAACTTATCCCACAACAAAATCACTGGTCCCACTCCTACCACCTTCACAAAGCTTCAACAACTTACTACTTTCAAGGATACGTGAGAGGGAGTGAAATAAATCACCACAAATGATTCCACATCCAAAGACAATTAATGTCATATGGATCTAAACTTATATGCCAATAATCTAAGTTGTGTGGCTTCTGGTCTGTGGTGTCATGTCCTCAAGACTCACTCATCACAACTAAGCTACACAGGAGTGATACAAGATAAATATGAGCCTTGATTTATAGATCGCTTATGTGATTTGAGATATCCACATATATTTCTTATTAATAACAATAGGATCATCTTCCTGTGGTAGTCTATTTCCATGCATCACCACCTTCACAACCACTGCACACCATTACCCAGCACACCTAAGTTAATCAAGCAAATGGATTTTAACCAAAACAAATTCAGTCTTTTCACAAACTCTTCATTATATAAAAGTTGTGATTCTAAGATTTTAGAAGAATGAAACTTACTGTAATTCCCAAGATGATGCCAGCCATGAAGGTTCATGAAGGTTAACACACACATACAAACATAGCGGTGCCACATCTAATAAAGTTTTTCTTTTCTTTTTTTTCTCTTCCCCCTTTCCTTCCAGATCCTTCGTGTGAAAGCCCCATGATCAAGAAAAACCCACATTGGTGTTAAAAGAAAAGAAGAATAGCTTCACATTCTTTTACTTCATAAGAAATTTGAATCTCACAAATTCAATTCTAAAGACTCAGATCGGGTTACAAGAGCTCGAAAATCTTAAATAATATGGCTTAAAATGAATCTCACAAATTCACGACAAGAGAATTATAATGAATGTTCAGCAAAATCAAAAGCTTATTTTTGCATCTTGATGTTTTCTATATCAGCTACGGTTGGAATTCATATCAATAGTTGAGCAGTTCAAAGAATGATAGCATACACAACCCCATTATATGTCTCTAAAGTCACTTCTGTCAGATCCCTATAAAAAGAATAATTATTTGGATTATAAACTAACCACCTCAGCAGATGTGAGAACTAAACGTGAATAATTATGCAAGAATATAATAGCATTTTCATCTATTGCCGAAAAAAATGTGTTTTTATTTTTCTTCCTGCTTCTGTTGGAAAAACCATATCAATGGAATAAGCTTTCCCTTATTTCATTGCTTTCAATTTTGTTTTCTTCTTCTAGCATTAATTTTTTAACATGATCTTTCAGAATGATGGTTTATCGTGTGGAGTCGTCTTGAATGCCTATTTGTTTATAGTGTTTCGTAGGGGTAGAATGTAATATGGCATGCTATTCATTTATCTTTTTATAAAGTTAGGAACCACAAATGAGGAGGCTAAGAAGAGTGAGAGATGTGCAATTTTGTTTGAGTTGGGAAGTAGTAGGCATAGATCCAAATAACCCAGAAATTTAGGATTAAGCTTTATTCAATTGAGGCAATCTCCTATCTATTGGAATTTTTTTAACATATATTCACTTTGAGACAAGGTGCAATTCAATGCTTCTAATGCACTCGAACCTGACCCCTCCTCCTAAGTAAGGCCATTTCAACTCTTAACCACTTGCTTATGTAGACACCAAATATTATACCCTAGTAGTTTTAGGACACATGTTAGGGTATAATATATAAGTCAAATAGGTATTTTTCGGAAATTTAAATGATGTGTGAGAAAAGAATATAACCGAATTATTGTAAGAGTCATAGGTAAATTCAAGAATGAGCAATTAAAGGACCCTTCACAAAACAGGAAGATTATATAAGCAAGGTAGACTTTTGATAAGTTGATTTGCAAATTGAATAAAGAGGGATGACTAAATAGCAAGGGCTAAGAATGTGAGCCAAATCCCTTAAGAGAACAAATTGTCTTTTAGAAGAGGAATTCTTTATTTTTGGCTTTGGAGCTAGGGCATTAGGTTGTGGGAAGAAGAACCAACCTTTGGTTTTCTTTCACTCCATTTGCTTAGAGCTTTACTTGTTCAAGTGAAGAAAAGGAAAGCTTGGTCTTAAAGTTCAAGAAAATCAAGGTTAGGAAACTATCCTAACTCCCTCCTGTCTGGGTTATGCTGGAAACCCTAACTCTCCTATAAATGTATTTCCTAAGTACCAAGTTGTTGGCTTGATCTAGTTTGTTTATGTCATGATTCCCAGGCGGTGAAAAGGGAAAATTGCCCTTTCTGCCTGGAGTCTACACCCTTCGCCAGGTATGGAGAGCAGTGTATCTAAGGCTTTGTTCGCCTAGGCACCCAGACCATCTCCCCGAAAGCATACACCCTGCCTTCAACAGGTATACAAGATTCGTTCTCATTACGCAATGTATTTCAAGCAGATTTTAATTTCAGGCTTCTTTTTCTTCTTGCTTATGTTTATGCTTTCATTCCTACAAAACCTAAAATAAATGGGGAAATTAGGTGTAATCCAGAGATTTGAGTATGAGAATCCTGCATTTGGCCATATAAACATATGAATGTTATTATGATTCCACAAAGTGCCTAAACACATATAATTGTGTGCACGCTTGGAAGACTTAGGAGATATATAAAGTGAATGATAGGCACGCTTATGGTTTAGTGCCTTCATATACCCATCTATATCAATGCCAACACCCACTTCGCTCTATTTCTTCCGTGTGACATGCATACATCCGCGAAAAGTGCTACACACACTCCCGTATAAAAAGTTACAACACTCTATTCATGTTATGCACGTCTGTTTAGTGCTTCGGCACTTCTGTTTAGTACCGCATGTGACACTCCTCTGAGTACCTATTGAGGAGCATTCCTCTATTCATGCATTATTACTGGTCTATGTGCAAATATATATGATTTGAACTATAAATAATAGAACAATAGGAATACAAATGTAATCACCAAATGCATAAGGTATAATTCTCGTTTCTATACTATGTTAAATCACCTATGGGTACCCCATTATATGAAATTATATGTTACTTCTACGGAGAAATGAATAATAAGGATATATGTGGAAATAATTATTTGTGCTATATACCAAAATTGAGGATTAAATTGTGTTGTTATACACATGTTATATATGTATTCTTATAGATTCTTCCACTACTGTCATATGCTAGCATGAGTGTTTCATCCGTAGACTCAAGAAGTCGCCGTAGACAACCCACACCATGGGTAGCAAGCAAGGTGCCAACACAACATTAGGTGTCTTCTTATGTGAATTATGCATCTCTACATATATTTTTGTAGTTTAAAAATATACAAATGTAGATTACAAGAGGAGTTATAGAGAAAATCATAGAAGAGAAGTTGAGACAAGTTGTCAAGACTCAAGCATATTTGAAAATGACATTTTAAATACCACCACATGTTGGTCATGCTGATATATATACAGGATCCTCCGTAGTCAAGAATTTTAATAATTCTGACTTTTGAAACAAGTTTGTATAAATTATGGATCTATGCTTGAAATGGTCTCCAATAATGACGAAAAATTAGGTTAACGGGTCTAAGCTCTGTGTGGCGTCCCCTCACCTACCGCGAGAGAAGGCATTATATGCATAGGTTTTCGGCCTATTTATCGATTCTTTGTTTATATCTGTAACATTACTTAGGTACAGATAAGCCCAGTCTTTGAAAGCAGCATGCTTTAGAGGAGCTCTACAAGTCCGGTCTTCTTGAAAGATAGCAAGCTTAGAGCCACAAGCATGAGTCTTTGAAAGTGCCGCAGACTTAGAGCCACAAAGTCTAGTCTTTTCACAGCGCAGATCAGAGCCATACAAGTCCGGTCTTTTGAAAGTGCCGCAAAGCTTGGAGTCATCATCCTATTTTTGTGCCATGGCAGGTACTGTAAAAGATTGAAAAGATATAAAAAACACTTCAAAGGAAATTCTTATTAAATAAGGGAATCCTTGATAACACTTCTAAGATGCGAGCACCCACATCATAGATAACGGAGTCCAGGCTCAGTTTATCGGGAGCCGCACAGTATGATTTTTCAGCTTTACCCCCAATTCACTATCATGTACGACCCCTCCCAATGGGCTAGAACTTGCCAGCCGTCGGGTCAGCCATGTTTTCAAAGACCCTTCTTAAAATTAGGCCTCGAATTCGAATCGTACGCGACCCTTTACAGCCCGTTGTATGCATTCGCCATCCTTTGTTAGCCGAGGATAGGTACGAGAAGGCATTCTCGCAGCCTGCCCGCCATATATATCTAGGTCTTTAATGATGGTTTCAATATTAGTCTTGTGACGCCCCAAATCCCGGGGTCCCGTTGACAACCCGTAACGTGCGGAATACCTATGGGTATTGCATCTCGATACCACACTATCATGTCTCATTAATTGAGACCCATTTATCCATACTCAAGAATAAACAAGGCTATATTACCATAATCCTTAAGAGTTTAATTACATTACTCTTATACAAAAATTATATCAAAACTAGTTTGTTCTAATACATGTTTTACAAAATAAAATCAAAGCCACAACCGGCCTTCTTCACACATGCGGTCCCGGATGAGGGTCAGCCGCCTACACATGACCTATACTTGAAAGGGGGTCCCACGATAGTGAGCAATGCTCAGTAAGGATAACTCCTACAAGGGCTACTCCCCACCTAAGTGAACATGCAATGTCATGTTCCCACAATAGTACACACATCAACATTCCAATGAAGAATAGGCCAATTCTAAATGGAATCCTTCATGCCATAAAACGAGATATGACTCACCATGCCCCATGTCCTAAGTTCTCACAAACTCCCTCACACAACGCCTAAGCCCACGTGTGAAAAACCGTCATTCTAGATGACATCCAATGATCATTTTTAAAACAAATTTCATTTGTTTATAAACCAAAAGTTTTTTGGATGATACATCACAATGATCATTTTATATTCAAAACTAGTGCCTCAGGTAGCGGATTTTCGTGTCTCACTCAGCGGTCTGCAAATGCACACTTTACTGCCTTTCAACGCTAGGGGACTATGTCCGACTACATACTACGGGTTTTTCACCCGAGGGGGTATCTATCCCTCTTGTTGATACCCTAGCACATATTTTCCGCTTCATGCAACCAGAGCGGCCATTTTATTTGTCCCATTTACCGAGCCCACCCAATCAAACATTAAACGCAATGTCGATTTACCAACCATGAACTCACATCAAACCCAATGCGATGCCCCCGTGCATATACAATGCAAAATGTCATTGCATGTTAGCTCATGTTACATGTATAATACCCTACATGGAACAATTTATAAACCGTACTTTATGCCAAGTACCATGGATAATTATATCGAAAGCATATAATTTACATCCATTAATGCTAATATCAACATATTTACAACACATTCAGCATGTTATTAAATTTCCAACAATAACACAAAAAAAAAAAAAAAAAACATTCCACACCAACTAGCCATTCCCGGCCATAAATCCGACCATACTGGGCCTTGGAAATAATCTAGACTCAGTCCATAAATTTCAGCTTTTATTTATTTTTTATTTTTTAACAACTTTTAAGATTTTCATTAACAGCTATAAATTTAGCCATAAAACAGTCCTCAAACACGACCCGAAAATATTCCTAAAAAACAGTTCACAACAAAATCCAGCATACATTTTCCAACCGTCCCGGAACCAAAATTGGCCCGGATACCGCCCTTCAAAACCTAGTCCTGAACTATCCAAAAAACAGTCCCAATGTCCGAAAACTCAATCGCATGGTTGGGGTTGAACCACACGGCCATTTATAGCGAACTAGTGTAGGAGAAAACCCTACCTCTTTTTGTTTTTGGCACCTACTCGTAGCTCTCGTCAAGTAGACCAACTTTAATTCTCGACCTATCAACTTCCAACCGTTGGAACACCAAGAATCGAAGAGTGCATGGCCAGCTCTCTCCCTTTTCCTTTATTTCCCACTTTTCATGCTCCCACGCATGGATTTTTCTCTTCTCATGTTTTCCTCTCCTTTAACTTCTTTCTTCCTTTCTTTTCTTTTTCTCTTTCCTCCTCCACCAAATTTGATTTTCCTTAGTTTGATCCAAAAGAGGAAACTTCCTCTCACTTTCTATTCCTCTACATTTGACTTCTCTAAACACCTACCACATCTCTTAGGTGAGCCATGAATCTTTCACTTTCTTATTCATATTAATGCCATTATGTGTCACATGGACACATGCATTAGGTGGCAATTTCCACTCCACATGTCTCTCATGACATGTGCACTCCTCTAAGCTTACCATTTAGCATCCACATGGTCATGTTGTGTGGCACCACTCCATATGTCATCTGACACCCATGCCTCGAAATACGTGAAATTTCAGCTGTCTCGTAATCCAACGAAATTCGATTGGGTAGCTAGATTTCCCGAGACGATTCCAATGGTGAAGTTCGTTTCATCATCCGAGATCTAGAAAATTTCAGGTTTTCAACCTGTACTATAGCGATATCGGTTGCCATTTTCAACAAAATTGCATTTTCCGGAGTTTTCTGAGTCTTCAGGGTTTAGGTCGAGTGCGGGCATCGATTTGCCAGGAATTATGGATTCCATCTCATAGGTGAGGACAAATGGTGACACTTCAGTCAGCTTCCGGTTGGTTGTCCTATAGGCCCAAAGAACTCCTGGTAGCTCATCCACCCATTTTCCCTTAGCCGAATGTAGATGCTTTTTCAAAGCCGTCAAGAGGGTTTTGTTGGATGCTTCCACCTGGCCATTACTCTGTGGGTATCGCGGGGTTAAGTACAAATTTCTAATCTTCAGCTCTTGGTATAAACTTCTGTATACGTCGTTGTCAAACTATGGCCCATTGTCAGTTATAATCCAATTCAGGGTATTAGAGCCCGTGGCTTGATGCTCCCTCGCCTGAATCCCGAGAAAGACATCTTTGTCCACGATGGAAGCGAAGGCTTCAACTTCTATCCATTTACCAAAATAGTCGGTGGCAATTAATAGCAGCTTTTTCCAAGCTTAGGCGGTAGGTAGTGGTTCTACTATATCAATACACCACTGATTAAATGGCTAGGGACTCGTGATGGTGGCTAGGTCTTGAGCCTGCATCCTTGACACGGGGGCTTGTCGTTGGCAGCGGTCGCACTTCTTGACGTAAGCGACCGCATCGACTTTCATAGTTGACTAATAATACCCATACGTATAAACTGGTGAGCTAAAGTTACGCTACCAGTGGTTTCCGTATACCCCTTCCTTAGGTTCGGCCCATTATATACTATTCCTGTTGAGTGGTGAGACACTTAAGATACGACCCATCTAGAGACCGCTTGTATAATTGCCCGTTTATTAAGGAAAATCTCACCGCCTGGACTTGGATCTTATGGGCTTCAACTATGTTATCCGGCATGTCTCCCAAGCTTAGATAATGCAATATAGGAGTCAACCAAGAAGGGCCTGCTTCATCTATCTGACTTACCTGGTCGGTTGTAATAGACTAAGCATGTTGGTAGTAGATTGGGAAGAACCTGGGTTTCTTTTTATTAGGATGGATCTCGGCCAAGCGCCAATCGTTTCCTCATTCGAGTCCCTTGGGATATGTTCGAGCCTCCAAGCCACAAAACTCCCTAGTCGTTGCTTGACCAAACCCACATACCTGGCCATGCGCTAGTCTCGCGTTTCGTATTCTCCGTTTACCTGTCTTACTACCAGTTGAGAGTCATTGTGTATAAGGAGTTTCTCTGATGATATGGATTGTGCGAGATCTACCCTTGCTAGGATTGCTTCATATTCAATCTTGTTATTAAACACGGGGAAGTCTAGTCGTATATCTTGCTCCACCCTTTCCCCTGTTAGGGCTTTAAGTTGCAAGCCGACTCCAGCTCCCGTATGGTGAGAAGTGTCGTCCACATTAAGAATCAACAAACCACCACTATCCTGGTCTACATCCAACTAAGGTAGTTCTACTAAAAGATCCTCTAATACACGCCTTCAGCGCCAGCGAGGTTTTATGCGGATCTTGAACTTCGCTTAGCTCAATCGCCATCGGGCCCATCCTTCTTGATAGGTCTGGCTTGTGTATAGTGTTTCGCAAGGGAGATTCATCGACCTGATGATAGGATGTGCTGAAGTAGGAATTGAAGGTTCTTAGCTGCTACACGGAGGGTCAATGCCGCTTGTTTGAGACAAGTGTACCAAGTTTCTACTTATGTCAGGGATTTGCTTATGAAGAATATTGGTCTCAATTTTTGTTTTTCGTCTTCTTTGAACAAAGTTGTGCCCTGCGAGACTTCTAACACTACGGTAGAGATAAAGTGTATTACTGCCCTTGGGCTGAGTGGTGGTTCAATCAAATATTGTTGTGATCCCATGAAAGCGATGACATTCCTCATTCCCATCTAGCCCCTTTTTGGGCTTCCTTTAGCATTGATAAAAATGGCTTTAGCCAATCTGTGAAACGGGATATGAATCTCAGAGAGTACCTTCTTAAACGGTCGATTCTTTGTACTCCTTTCCTGAAGGTAGAAGCCTGAAAGTCCATTATAGCTTTAAGTTGCACGGGATTGGCCTCTATTCCTCTTTGGGTCACCATAAAGCCTAGAAAACTTGCCGACGACTCACGAGCATACGACTCAAAGGTTAAGTTTCATGCCATTGCCTTTCTGGTAAACTAGAACCTCTTTGTAGATCTTGGATGTGATCAGAGCGTTCTCTAGATTTTACAAGCATGTCATTGATATAGGATTCCATAGTGTTGCCCAACAACGGTGGGGTGTCCTGATTACCAATCTTTGATAGGTTTGCCCCGACATTCTTGATCAGGCATCACATTGCTTGATATAGCCAGTGAGGTGTAATGAAGGCCGTTTCTCTTGCATCGGTGGGTGCATGAGATACGATGATACCCGGAAGTTGTCCGAGAAAGCGACGATCCCCGTGCTTTCGACTATGAAGTCAACAATTTGATCTATAGCGGCAATGGGAAGGCGCATCTTTTGAGCGCGCGCTTCGTTGAAGTCGATTAATCTATACATACTTTCATGCTTGTGCCGCTTCTTTGAACCACCACTAAGTTGCTTCTGATCGAATTGCTTTACTTCTTTGATGAAACCTGCTCTTAGTAAGTTGTCTACCTCTATCTGAATGATCTGATGGCTATTCGGGTGAAAACGCCTTACTTTATGTCTCACTGGTTTGGTCATGGAGATGATGTTTAGTTTATGAGAAGCCCTTTGTTAGATTAATTCGACCATATCCGGTAACCTGGTCGAAAACATCTATGTTACTCAACAGCGCGAGTTGTAACTGTTCTTTTTCGTCATCGACTAGAAGAGAACCGGTATAAGTGAACTTCTTCGGCCCGTCCAACATTGCTTTTTCTTGGGGGTCCATAGCCAGCGGATCCTTCTCCTCTGCCCTGATTTAAGCGACGAACTATGATTGCTATGCGGGGGCTTGATCCTCTAGGGGAGGACTTTCGAGGCTCTTCTCCCTTCTCTGTTCCCACATAGATAATTGATAACACTGCCTCGTGACTAGCTGACTGGCGAACCTGACCATCGTTAGTCAAATAACTGACAATTTGGTGGTAGGTCGAAGGAACAGCTTTCATCGAATATAGCGAAACCGCCCGTTATGGCTGGGACCCAGTCTTGTGTGAGAACAAAACTTCTGAATCAAGCGGGTTAGCCCTTACATGGGGAGTGACATCTCCTAGTGTTATGGTAGTCGCACCATGAAAATCGGAGAGAATTACGCCTCTTGAGATTCGGCACCTAAGAAAGCCTCATCTGGTTAAAGCGGGTGGATTGTAACAAATGCACTGCGCTACGAGATCCTTAATACCCTATGCACATCAAAGCAGCTAATATAGAGGGTGAGTACTAATGCATGTAGTGGGACACAGTAATCACATTCGGGTTGACATGAGGGGAAGGATATGGGGCCATCATGGGCATGGTTTCTTAGCGGATGCCCTTTTGTATTAGCATTTACCACGGCTTTGACTATGGCAGCTCTTAAGATCTTCTTCTATTGACACTTCAACTGATACTAGTCGTCAGACTGGCCGCCCAATATATAATTTATGAATGGTCTAGGTTGCTTGAGTTACGGCCGAAGTACGCAGTGCATGTGCCGACCACGACTGTCTGTGATCTGCTTCTTTTGATATACTCTAAAGGTGCCCGACTTTGACCAATTTTTCCACCCGAAAATTTTTAGGCTCCAACCTGTCTGGAGTCTCATGCTCATGATCTCTATGATAATCATGACTTGTTTCTTTGTGAAGGATAATGCGGATCGGTGCATGCCATTAAGCTACGGAAAATCACGAATGAGAGTGGCCTTTCGCTGAATGTTAAAGGGGGTGAACTGCGGGATCTATCTCTTTTTCTGTGACTGGTCACGGGATTGCCTTCGGTCTCTCCTCTGCCCCCTTTTCAACTCGGATGGCTTCTTCCTGGATGGCTTATGTCCTTCGGTCGGCTAACTCATAATCATGACAGTTTTGGTTCTTTGCAAAGGACGTTTGTCTCGGCGTGAATACTATTGGCGCTTGTATAATTCTTCCATTGTCTCTGGTGGGTCTAAAGATAACGACTAGAAGAATGCGTGGAAGGCCCAAAGCTTCTCTAGGTTACGAGGACCACATCCCATCTTTGCCAGATTCTATATGTTGAACGGTTTGCCAAAATCTCCTCATGAAGTCTTGAATAGATTCCACTTCTTGCTTGAGAATAGCCTATAGGGAGCTAATGTTCCTCTTTGGTTGCCTTAGAACAAAGGTCTTTGCGATCTGAATCCGCCCATAGGTTATTGAATGAGTTTATTGAGTTGCGTGGGAGCTTATGAAACCAAGCTAACGCGGGCCCCGCAAGCTTGCAGGAAACACTTTACACAACAGACGGTCATTGCCGGAGTTTAGAATCATTGCTTGATTATAGTGGAGCATGTGATCGTAAAGGTCAAGCGAGCCAAAGTCAAATGGCAAGCGGGTATGGCAGACACAACGGTGGCTCTTGGTCGAAATTCGTTGCCACAGGGGCTAGGAGAGCATGTCGTCGGGGTCCTGGTGGAGCGGCTAGCGGCATGTAAAATGCCGACCTTGTACGAAAGTGGGATGTCTGAAATGGCATTGATGGCATCTCGCCGCGAGGCGGTACCAGCATCGTTTAGAGGCTCGATCTGGTGGTTCACCCACCTTTACCTCTACCCTTGCTCGGCGAGGCGCGTACTAACGGCATCGCTAAAGGCATGGCTGTCTGAGGTCCTACAATGTGATTTGGCCTTGTGTTCTTTGCGGTGAGAGAGGCCTAAAGGTGGGGAACTACCTGAGGATAACTCGTCATCTATTGGGGCATTGGCCTCTTCTGAGATAATTGGCTACTTCCCTCTATTGCAAGGGATTGGATGCAAAGCTCGACCGCTATCTTGCACATCTCTTCCACTAAGATCTCGTCTTTTTTCTACCTAGGCTCGCAACCGATCATTCTCACGCTATAGGCGTTCAGCATGATCTTACAACTCCTTCATCTGCCTTGCTTGTTCCTCCTGTTTCTTCTCCATGTCCTGGTGCCAATAGAGGAATTGATCTTCTGGCGATTGGATCATCAAGTGGTTTGACATTGCGATTGCCTCAAACGAATCAAACGTTGGAGGGGAAATTGACAAAGCTACCAATGGTGAAGGGCTGCTAGATAGTCGTTGAAGCCAAGCCCTTGCAACCTGTAGATGAAACTTTCTATTCGGTTCCCGCGGTGACGTCAATTATTATTTACCTTGTTCGTCGACCTCGAGAAGCATCGGCTTAATGTAAACCCGAAAAAAAGAGAGCGTCCGACGCGGTGGAGTCGGCCACCTCTCCGATGGTCATCCCAGCAAAACAAGGAGAGGAGGAAGAAGGAAGTTCGCACAGTTGGGATTGCATACATCTCTCGTGGGGGATCTTCCTTATTTATAGATAATGGTTGCCAAATCTCCTCTATCTCGAGAAGATCTCTGATTTTAGGGATAAATATGTTTTCCTTATCTGGGGTGATATTCCCCTTATCGAATTATTCCTCAGAAATTTGGGATTTGGAAACTAAGAAATTTATGGATAAATATCTTTCACGTACTTCCCGTCTTTATCCATTTATCAATAACGAACACCATATCACAGGAAGGATAGCGGCAGGGGACTTAAAACTCTAGACGGGCGGTCCTGAAGCTGACCTTTGAGAAGACACCTTGGTTTTCACATACGGGCTTTCGGTTTCTCCTATCTAAATAGTGCCCCCCGGTTTAATATGATAGGTGGGTTTGGTAGCTTCACTCCTTGTGAGTTAGATATAGGCCAAATGGGCATTGGGCCCATTAAGTAGTGAGTCTAAAGACCATGGTACTCACGGCCATGACGCAGATGATGTATATAAATTTAAAATATAGAGAATAAGTTTAAAATATTTCAAATTTCTAAATAAGCTCTTTCTTTATAAAACTTATTTTAAAAGCTGTTTTCAAAAACTATTTTCGAAATATTTCTACACAATTACCAAAAAGAAAAGCCTTAGTTTTCCCACAATTTTTTATTCAGTTTATTATGTTTTTTTAGGTAAAACTTTGCCAAAAAATTTGGACTTATTTGGAATTAGTTTGAGATGTGTTAGTGTACTTTAAGCCCGGCTAATTAGTATTTTATTTAACCATTGGTAAACCATAGCAAGTAAGAGCATGTTTGGTTATTTGTTTTAAACTATTTTTATTCTCAAAAATAAAAAGAATAAAGAAAATATAGAGAATATGTTTGAGACTTGTTTTTGGTTCCCTATTTTTTTAAAATGTTTATATTCTCAAAAACAAGGAAAACACAGAAAACACGTTTAATTCTCAATTGTTTTTTGTTCAAAAAACACTAAATTCAAAAAAAAATAAGAACAATTTTATGAGAACACCAAAATTGTGTTCTTTGTGTTTTCAAAAACGAGAACCAAATAGGCTCTTGATTTCCGGTTTTTTTTTATAAAAACCAAAAAAAACATTAAATTCAAAAAACATGAACATTTTTCAGATAACATCAAAATGATGTTTTCTATGTTTTTAAAATCTGTCCTTCAACAAACAGGCCCTAGATTTCTTATGTTATATGCAAAAATTGATATTCTGTTTGGATTTACTGTACCATGACCAGGTTGTATTCTTTTAAATAATCCAACTTGGTCAATTGAGTTAAAAAAATTCGCCCATGTTAAGTACTATTTTCTTGTTTCATAGACCAAAACTCAACTTTGATGAATTATTTTTCTTTTCTTTTTTTCAAATTCTTCGCCCAACTTTTACCATCTTCACGACATTCAAGGATTTCTTATACTATACGTGCAATTATTTCTTAGCCTCCTAAGTTGATGTCAACTGGAAAAAAGATGGAGATTGAAGGCCATGACCACATATCAAGAGGAAAAAAAAGGTTAATAGAGAAAGAATGAACAACTAGTACTGTACATGGTAACTTCTTGGTATCTTCCATTAGATACATTTTCTATACTGATTTACCTTTTTCAGGTAATGACGTTTTTAATACATGTCATTAGAAAAATACTATATGTCATCAATAGAAAAATACTAGACTACATAATGACTAAGCGTCATTAAATCTGACATTTTTATCAAATTAATGATGTTTTCAAAAACATCAGGAATCAGCCTCATTATTTTAATTTTTGTAGTAGTGTTATTTTCTTCACCGTTTCTGTGTTTTTCCTAACCATTTCAATGCAATATGTCCGTTCATTAAACAAGTAGTGATTCTTCATGGCTTCTGTTTTCTACTTTTCCTAATATTTTCAATGCAACATGTCTGTTCATTAGAGCAGAGTATTGGTGATGGGATCCCAAATTGCCCTCCCCATCCAAACACACCTTCAATGAAGACCATGGAAGTTCATCTTCCACATATTCATACTGAATCTTCAAGGAAAGTAAATTAGCATCCAACAGGTCGTATTTTCTATGTGGATTTTAGATCATTCGAGTTCAAACTTCAAACCATATTGGAGGATTCCAGTCAAAAGAACTCATTACTATTTGAAGAAACCCAAGAAATCATCCCTATATAAACCCTACTAGAAACCCTTGATCAACATTCTCATTCTCAAACACAACTCAGTGTTAAGCCTCAAAATCTCCTCTTTTCAGCTTAGTTCCAATAACTAGCTAACAAAAATGGGGTACCATATTAGGAAATCTCTTCATCACAATAGCTGTCATTTCACCATCTTTTTTCTCCTTCAAACACCCAACAATTTGCTTCATTGAGGAGGCCTCTGCATGGAAGCACGTGTTCAAGAATGGCTTTGCTGCTCCAGTAGTCTCTGCAGGCAGGGCCGACAACACCAGTGGCAGTTCTGAATGCAGCCACATCCCTGGTACTGGCGTATCTGCATTGAATGAAATTAGTATGGGCGCCGCTTTGTTCATCACCACCTACACCATATCCTGCCACCATCTTCGATAGATCAGCGGCAGATTCATAGCTGGTACTGAGACTAAAGCAAGATATCGGCTATTGATCTTGTTGGCAGTGGGTTACACCAAGTACCCCGGATATTATCAGCTAAATAAATGGTGGAAAATAAATATCATGCAAGTCATCCATCCCACTTTTTTCTTTTTTTCTTTCTTGGTTTTGGGCATGCTCCATCCCATGGAAGCAACAATATTTATAACTTTGGTTATGAATATTGGCTATAATTTGATTATTTTTTCATTTATTAATATTGTTTTTCATACCATGATATTATTGTTGTTCACAATTGTTTTATATATATATATATATATATATATTGCTCTCTTGAATAGCTCTTTCTAGCTATAAAATATGGATTAAAAATGCTTTTGAGGTCCAACTCTGATAGAGCATGTAGCAAGATTGAACAACACATGATTAATCAATAAGAATAAAATGTTTCAATTTAGAGACCAATTCTCAATCTACTGAACAAAGTAAAGCAAAAGATTTGAATTAATAGATAAAAGTGATAAAAGTCCTTAAAACAAACTCTAAAATATATATTTATACCTATAGACATAATATGGGTGTAATAGAAATAAAATGTGTTTAAAAACAATAATAGGAAAGAAAATAATACTCCTAAAACAATAATAGGAAATAAAAATAATATCCCAAAAAAATAAAAATAATATCTCAAAACAACCAAAAATAAGGATTTTGGTTTATTTGATCTAACGCCCTGCCTCATATACCTCCACTTGCGAAAAAACCCTTCCTCGAGTTACTTTTGGATGTCAAAAACTCATATATGGTTGGAACAAGGTAAGATCAGTAATATTGAAGATCTTTGAAATCCACATCCAACTTGGTAAGTCAATCACGTAAGCATTGTTGTTGATCTTTTTAACAATCTAGTACGATCCATACTTTCTTTGTTGAAGCTTGCTATGGTCATCCCTTGTCTTAAATGTTGTCTTTCACCCATCACCTAGACGAATTATGATTTGATGATAATCACCTCTCAAGTCAATCTTGTTAAACACATACACTCCTTAAGCGAACAAACATATCATCCCAACCTTGATATAAGAAATCTATAGCGATAATTTGTTGATCACTCTACTATCAAAGCCACATCCACCAACATCCATCTTTCTTAAGGCATCCAACAAAGTTGGTATCGTACATATAACACCCCAAATTATACTCTGGTAGTTTTATAACATGTTTAGGGTATAATAAAAAACCAAACTATTTTCCGAATTTAAATGCTAAGTGAGAAAAATGATAAAAACCGGAATTAATTCAAGATTTAAGGATAAAATAGTAAAATGTCACATTAAGGACTCAAATGTCATAAATGAAGAAGAGTATATGCTTAATTAGAAATTGTAATAAGTTGTTGTGCAATTAGAATATGGAAGAGGGACTAAAATGCAAAAAAAGAGGAAAGTTAAAAAAAATGAGAAAAGCCAAACAATGCCTTGTAAAGAAAAGAGGGATAATATCAAATTTGGTCTATTGATTGAGGAAGCTCTTGTTTTGGCTTGGAGAGAGAAAGATTAGGAGCACGTTTTGGAGGAGAAGAACCAAAAGTTTGGTTTCTTTTCACTCCCTTTTGTGTGGGATTTTCTTGATACAAGTAAAGTGAAGAAGAAAGAAGAAGAAAGAAAGAAAGAGAGAAGAAGAGAGAGGAAAGAAGGTTTTGAAAATTAGGTTATAAAACTACCTAATTTCTCTCTCTTTGTTTTGTTGTTTTGTTCAGTTTCAGTGGTTTGATTGTTATTTGGTTTGTGGTCTCAAATGATGATATTATGTATAAAGGAAATATTGGGGTTTTAGGGGAGACGTTGTCAAAAATTTTCCAAAGCCCATGTTTTTGTTTTGGCCATAGCAGCCATTCAGTTATCAAATTGAGTGATTCCAGTTGGGAAAGAACCTTAAGAGGTAAACCTACAAAAGTATAGAAGGTATCAAGAAACAAACCCGACCCTAAGGCCCTTGTTTTTGAGACTAAAGTGAAAATACGGGTAAGCTGTCGGGTTATCCTCTATTTTGGTACAGTTCTGGTGTTTAGGTCATAAGTTGAGTTTCACTCATCCATATTAAGTGATTCCAATTTCTGGGTAAACTAGACTTCTAGAATAACAAACTCCATGAAGGAAGTATAGTCAAATTTAGTCCCCATTGTTACCAGAAATTCATCAAATTAAGGAAACAATTTTGTCCCTGAAACCTGTCTTAGAACAGTCCCCTAAACTGGAGTAATTCCGGTTATTTAAATCATAACTTTAGTTATACTGATCTAAATGAGATTATTCAAATTTCTGTACAAATTAGACATCTGGGAAAACAACTTTCATGAGGAAAGTATGGTCAAATTATGTCTTTGTCGATCCTAGAAAATTTTTCAAATATAGAATGAAATTCAAATTACGATTTCTTGGAAGCTATCCGAGAAACGGTTAGTGTTTAAACCATATCTCCCAAATTAAAAGTCCAAATGACATGATTTTTTAACTATAAGAAACGTAAGACATAGGGGTATATTGAGTTTGACAATCACTTTCTCTAACAATCCCGTTTACAGGGTCAAAATTGTAGTCGAAAATGGACTTAGGATCTCCCTCGAACTGTTCAGGCGGAATTGGTTATGGAAACTGAAAATTGTATAAAAGTTATATGAAGTAGCACATAATACAGTCAAATGATTATAAGAAATATGTGAAACTATCTCACATGTTCAAGAGAATAATTGACAATGAATATCCCTTATGCATACAGGATAGCAGTAATTTTTCATGTATATGGGATTTGTGTTTTGATATTTGAAAGATTGTTAAGAAAACATAATAAAATTGATTGTCTTCTTATAACCGAATAGTTGGATAGATAGGCATGTCTATAGGGATAATAATGTTGCAGCATACAGTTTACAGACAGAGTGGCCCCGTTTGGGTCGATGACATGGATCTCATTTGGATTATTATTCTGATAGTCTGTTGGGTCACTCCTGATATAGTATAATTTATAGATCCTTTGTCGTACAATGATGTACCTTGATTTTTATACAGGTTCTTTCATTATTCGCACTTCTTTGGAATATGCGAGACATGACATAGAGATGAATGAAATTTTTAGAATGTTTATAAAAGAGTGAAACATAGAAAAGAGTTATGAAATCTGATATGCGATTTAATTATAATGATATGAGAAGTAACATGTATTATGAATAAAATGTTATGAAGTATCTTAACGATCGTTATAGTGGTTGTCCATATCTATGGATTCCCACTAAAGTAAAAAGCTTAGCACGGATGTTTATCCGTATAGGTATCGAAGAAGACGTTCGTAATATTCCGCATACAACAGGGCTAACACAACTATAGGAGTCCATCACAGGTAGGTTTGAATCGATTTTGTAAATGTAAATGTAAGATTTTGGGACAGTGTAAATGTAAAAGTACAAGTAAATGAAACTCAAAATATTTGTATAGGACATTGTAAATACCACTACGATAGATGTATATGAAATATTTTTGTAAGTTTATATTTTCAAGATAATTGTTTAGAATTATATAAGTTAACAGGGTTATAATTCTCGGATTTGTGACATCCTTTCCTGACACAGGGTGCCGGGTTGGGGCGTCACAGCACATGTGCTCATGCTAACCTAAATATGCCCTTTGCTTGGAAACTTTCTTCCTTCTCCCTTAAGATTTTGTTCTCCTTGGAACTCATCCTATAATGAGGCACATTAGGAAAAGAAACACTTGGAATCATATCTATATGGTGTTGTATGTTACGCATATGAGGTAACTCTGTCGGTAGATCCTTAGGAATCACATCATTAAACTCCTCCAATAAAGTCTTCCCCTCGCCCGAATTTGAGCTGACTAAATCTCTACTTTCTCTTTACTCCACTTCCCAACCATCAAATGCACTTCTTGGGTCTCCTTACACTCGCCCATAAGTGAGGATGGGTCATGAACAGTAGTTATAAAGTTCCTTCCCTCCACTTGTAAAGTCTTAGGCTGGTTCTCACTTTTTGATAACTAATTCCTCTCTATCAATTTCAAAAATTTAGCAATATAGTCATTCACCCTCCTGTTACCATGTGCACATCTCTTATAAGCATAAAAATTCATAGTCTGAAGGCAAAAATCTACCTCGTAATAATGTTTGAACTGGACCACGCCCCTCTCTCATTCTCATCTCCCTCAATCTATCCCACCATATTGATGCTCCCTTTGAAATTATAAGCAACAAATTTAACCTTTCTATCCTCGAGAAACTCGGTATATTCAAAGAACTTGTCTACCTCAATCAACCAATCGAAAAACCCCTCAATATCAAAATCATCATTGAAGTTAGGAATATTTACCTTTAATTTGTATTTGCCGTATCCTTTGTAGTTTGGTTGTCACTATCTTCCTTCTCTTTATTTACCCGTGGATTCGCAAATTCACCAAAGTCGGCATCCTTGTTTGAAATGTCATCAAATCCTACGATTGACCTTCTTTGATTTCATATTTTAGAATACGATTAAAAGTAGGTCTAGCGGGACCAATTCCTCATGTATTCCTCGCCGTCATTCCTATGCTCTTGTCCATTGATCCTCAATAATGCATGCAATAGGAAATAAAATAATACTCCTAAAATAATAATATGAAATAAAAATAATATAAAAAATAAATAAAGATAATATCTCAAAACAACCAAAAGGATTTTAGTTGATTTGATCTAAGGTCATACATCAAACTCAAATGGTTTGAGAATTAGGATGAGTATCCAAACTCGAATCTATGTAACCCAAAATAAATAAGTTAATAAATAAATAAAAATAAAATATATATATATATATATATATATATATATATATATATATATATATATATATATATATATATATATATATATATATTGAAAATAAAATTTCATGCATGAGTGCTTTTGTCCTAATCTTTAGCTTGCACGAGTCTTCTTTAACCTTCAAGAAGAATAGTATTATTCACGACCTTAGGAATTTGATAAATTTAATATTTAATTTTTAATTATTTAAATTTAAGGTGATCATGTTTAGTTGAGAAGTGGATAATTGATTTACCTCAATAAGTTCTTGTAGGGTGTTTGGTAAGACACATAATAAGCTATTAATAGTTTATTAGAAAAAAAAAACTATAAATCGTAACTTTTTCTAAAATGTTCCAATGAAAATATACATTTCCACTTTTATCCTTCTATCTTTATTTATGTAAATATTTTAAATTCTCAAACAAACTTTTATTTTTATAAACTATTTATGTTACTTAATTATTTTATAATTTTGAGATATATAATAGTTTTATTGTTTAGTTTATCTTCTTTTTTTTAATTGAATTTTATTGTTTTCATAAAGAATTAAAATTTTATACTTAATTATTTTATATACAGATAAATATTTTAAATAAAAAAATTAATTTATTTGTGATGATTATTCGATTCAAAATTCATTTTTAATTTGATATTAATTTTTAAATTTTATTTTTAGTAATTTAATATGATAAAATCATAAATCAAAATAAGCTCTACCTCAAAATGAATTTTTTATAACAATATTTATAAATATATTGACATAGAAATAAAAATAAAAGCGTATATGAAAAACTTAAATATTAGAATTAATTTGTAGCCCACTTAAAATATATATTTAATAAACTGTGATGAAAATATTAATAACAATAGATCTCTAAGTATTTTAAAAAAACAATTTATTAGAGATGAGATTAGAGTTTATATTGTACTTTAGTTTTTGTTAATATTTTGGTCACATGAAAATATAGGGGAATCAAAATCAAACAAAGTCTGGGGTTATAGATAGGAAAATAAATATTCTTTTGACCTATGTTGTGACCCCCAAAATCAGAGTCCGTGACTGCCGTCGGCCGCAGGAAACACTCGTGAATGTCGGGTAATACGACATTTTCTGGCAATCAGGCGAGTCTCCTTTGTCGGGGAGCTCTACCCCGAATACATCACTGTCCCCAGACAATCCCAATGACCGCCTGAGGGTCTCATATACAACTAAGCGGAGTAAATAATAATGGCCACTTGGGCTGCATCATCACTCACAACATATATCCAATATATCCAATATATCAATATGTCAATCACACATGAGTAATATCTGACCACTTGGGCCTAAGCGATACTCATAATACATACTAACTGTAGATCGACTATATACGAATAGTTACAAAGAGTTACAATATTTTCACTCTTATCTGATACATATATTAAAATTAGACATTTCAATACATGTATATATCATCAACCAAAGCCACAACCCGACTTTCTTCTAATCCTCGGTCTCTGGGGCGAGAGTCGTCCCTAAACGCTCCTGTGCACATGAATAATATCCTCGACGGGGTGAGATAATGCTCCGGTAGTGGAATCGCCCTAAGTGGGCTACTCGCTAAGTGCGGTCTGATGTTCCAATGGCTCACCTTGTTCAAGCAAATCGTGATCCTCTTGTTGTCTACATGACCAACTCGGATCCCGAGTCCTCACTTGGAACTCCATCACACTACGCCTAAGCCTCATTATGAAAATTATTATTTTGTTTGTTTGTTGGACAACGCCGATATGTATATATATCAATTGGTAAAAGCTCAGGCGATTGATATATTATTTGTTTGTGGACTACCCTCCGATGAATATCAATTGACACTCAGGCGTTGATATATTATTTGTTTGTGGACTACCCTCAGATGAATATCAATTGGGCGCTCCGGCGATTGATATTTTAATTTGGACTACCATAGATGTAATTAATATTTTGGAAACTGACCCCTCGAGCGGGTTTTCTCAGACTCATCTCATGCACTCACTCCTATAGTCCTAGGGTGTTCCGATTGCATATGGAATGCATGTATGCCAATTCCAATACGATCTAATTCACGAGGTAAATATACACATGCATATATTTACAAGAAATTTTAGTCACACAATCATGTCATGTAAATTAATTAATTCATACATGAAGTCGCTAAGCGGGCTAATGATCAAATCTGAGAAATTCTACTTGAATTGCTCGACCAGCATATATTTTCAAAATATATTTTGAGAACTCTTTGTTTAGGAATAGTGAAACCCTCGATTTACTATTCCCAAAATCTAAATCATCGGTTCACTTAGTGAACACGGGTTTCATGACCATTCCGGCCTCCAATCCAATCAATATGATTAACACATGAATGCACACTTAAATCAACCCAAAACAGCCGTGGAGCAGTCACGGGCTGCTCCATTGGTTCCAAAAATTATATCAATTCGGTCCCCAAGTTTTGGGACCGTCGGAGAGCAACCTCACGGCCTCATTCAGCTCAAACATTAGTAAAGCACCCAAATGGGAATAAAACTCAAGTAGGGAGAAACCCACACTCTCGGAGTTTGTCCAAAACTCCTGGAAATCCGATTGTCCACCGCGTAGCCCTCTCCGCGTAGAGCAGTTCTCCTTCTTGTCCCGAAGACTGCCGACGGTCGGATCGCCCGTATTTTTAAAGAGAAGTTCTCTCTCTCTCTAAATTTCTCTCAAAAAAAGCATCCTTTGGGAAGTCCCTGCAATTACGCCCGTTTTTTTGGTCACTTAAATTTTGGGGAAAGCCTGGCAGCGTAGCTCATTTGATTAGTTTATCCCATTTAATCCATTTTATTTATTAATTCCTTCTTTCCTGAATTTTGACATTCGACACTATCTCGACGTCACATTTCATCATTTCTCTACTCATACCACTTATGGTACATGAGTACTTGTTATATGTGACTTTCTTCACATCGAAAATCATTTTACGGCACCCGAAACGCGATGCCTCGAAAAAACGTGCCAACTCCGATTGTCTCGGAATATTACAAAATTTTACGTGCTAACTAGATTTTTGAGGAACGATTCCAACGGTAAATCGGTTCGTCATCTGAGATCTAGAGAATAAATTAAGGATTTTTTTAAATGAAATTTCAATTTTGTGTCCAGTACGATTTTGCCCTTATTATATTTAGATTTCGGGTCTTACATTCTCCCTCCTTAAAAGAGATTTCATCAGAAATTCTGGACAATTACAATCAATCACATGCGTATGCAACGTGCATTCTACCATGCATGTAAACAGTCATTCACCCAAATCTTAAGCGACTAAACCACGATGCTTGCCGTCGCAAGCGAGAAGGGATAGGTGGCCACTTATCGTGTCCTCGCGCTCCCAAGTGGACTCCTCCACTCCATAGTGCCTCCATAGTACCCTCACTAGCCTCATGGTCTTGCGATGTAAAAGGCGGTCATGGCTAATAACCGTACACCTTTGGTCCCTCCTCGAAGGTCCGTCAGTGTCGACCTCGTCACATCCCCAATCCACCACATGTTTGGATGCAGGTATATTTCGAAGCATGGGCGTGAAATACCTCGTGGACACGACATCTTTGGCGGTAATGCTAGCGAGTGCGCAGCGGTGCCTACCCTCGAGTATCTTGAAGGTCAGTGAACCTCGCGATAGCTTCCACGCTTCCCAAACGACCACTCCCTCTTAGGCATCACCTTCAAGAAGACATGATCCCCAGCCTCGAACTCTGGGGGTCGACATCGCACATCACGGCTCTTCTGCTTGGAAACTCTGGCGGTGAAACTATTTGTCGTATCAAGCTCGCCTTCTCGGAGGTGTCTCTAATCAAATCCGGGACCCGGTGGTGGAACTCTCTCCCACCTCGGTCCAACACAATGGTGACACACTGCTTGGCCTCCCATACAGGTGCCTCATACGGTGCCATCTGTGTATCGCGATACTTGTTGTTATAGGCGGAATTCCATAAGAGGCAAAATACTCCCTCCCATTTGCCCTTATAATCCGGGGCCCAGCATGCTCGTAGCATGTCCTCTAGCCTTCTCTCAGTCCTCTCGGGCCCGACCATGTACGAGGGGTGGAACGATGTACTCATCGTCAGCCGTGTGACCATAGCCTTTTGGAAACTCTTCCAAGGGTGTGCGTAAACCTCGAGGTCCCTATCAGGCCACTATGGATGCGGTACTTCATAGTGGGACTATCTCTCAAATGTGCAGTAAATGAGAGGAATCTCTCGGCGAAGGTCATCCATAGCTAGAAAATGTGCCGACCGTGAGGCAGGTCCACTATCACCCATCTTGCGTCGTAGCTTCTCTTGCGTCGGTGGCAAGTGGGTCTAAAAGTCCATCATGACGTGCTCCACTTCCACTCAACCTCGATGGCTGAAGTAGCCTGCGTATTACGGTGCTCGACCTTAACACTGGCGACACGTGAGACATCGTCGAACAAAAAGTCCCCCTACGTGTCTCTTGTTCCCACTCAGCCAGTGCGCGGCAAGATGCGGTACATGTGCCGTGCCACTGGATGCACGGTAAATCGAGAGCGTTGAAACTCTGAGTCTTCTCTCTCAAATCCCGGTCAACTAGGGGTACTACGAGTCCCACATATCGAAGACTACCATCACGTGAAACGGTCCGACCCTCGTCATCCGTGCATTTATTTTCGATTTTGATGGACACCATCTCGTGTCCTTGCCATTGGGACTCAATCACTCACACTTTCCAGCGAGGCCGGTGCTTGAAGCCATAAAGCTCCCCAATTGCCACGAGTGCGCTCATCTTTGTAGCTATTTAATCATGAGTCTCGAGCATCCACTTGACTCAGAAGCTATCTTGCCAGCGCTCCTCGTGACTTCCGGCCCGAGTGCATCAGCCACCACATTTGCCTTCAGGGATGGTAATGCAAAGTAAGTCATAATCCTCTAGGGAACTCCATTCATCTCAAGGCTGCCTCATATTGAGGTCCCGTCGCGTGAAATATACTAAACTTTTATGGTCTCGAGTACACCTCGAACTCCTGTCGCATAAATAGTGGCGCCAAATCTTCAAGGCGAAGACTACTGGGCCGCCAACTCCATGTCGGAAGTAATTTCGTCAGATTCTTCAACCGACGAGAACCATAAGCTACTACTCCTCCACCGCATCAAACCACATCCCAATCCACTCTCGAGGTATCAATACACCGTGGTACCTTATCCCTCCGTCCGGAACTATCAAGATGGAGTCAAGTAAGTCTCCTTCAACTCGGAATGCCTCCGCATCGGGTCATCCCAATCAACGATCCTCCGAGTCAACCTAGTCATAGGTGTCGCTATCTTGAGAAATCCACAATGAACCTGTAATACTCACCAATCCCAAGAAACTACGTGATCTCAAGACCGACTTCACTTCTCTCCCAACTCATCACTACCTCGACCTTCTCTGGGTCGACTGACACTCCTGATGTTGACACCACGTGTCCCAAAAATCTCACCTCAATGCCGTAATCCTGCACTTACTGAACTCAGCGCATGCCCACGGTCTCTCAACAATCGCAAACGATCCTCAAGTGATACTCATGCTCCCACTCTGACTAGGAGTAGATCAAGATGTCATCCACTAAGAATAATGGCAAACTGATTCAAATAGGGTCGGGAATATCCATGCATGAGATCCATGAATGTCGCATGACTCGTCAATCCAAAGGGCATCACCGTAAACTCAAAGTGCCTATAACGCGTCCTAAACGCTGTCTTAGGATATCTCAGATCCCTAACCCTCGTACCGATGGTAACCAAGGCGAAGGTCTATCTGAGTAGACTCGCTCCTCTCAACGATCAAACAAATCACAATCCTCGGTAATGGGTACCCATTCTGATCGTAACCCGCTCAATCAGTTTGGTGAATCACGCACGAAGGGTCTTATCCTTCTTCGCAAATAAAAACCCGAGCGCCCCATGGTGAAGTGCTCTGGCCTAATGAACCCTTGTCCAATAGCTCCCTGTGAATCGACTCGAAGTTCCCGCAACTCAATCGCGCCCCATCCTATGCGGAGTCATAGAGATGGGTGAAGCAACCAGGTGTAACTCGACACCGGTTCACTTCACCTCTCCGTGGAGGTAAATTCGTGAATTATCCGGAAAAACATCCACATACTCGTACACTACTCGAGGTAGATCCAAGTTTGGTCTCTCCTCATCCTCTAGGGTAAGGCTCGCTAGCCAATCCGCTAACTGTCCCTAACACCTGGACTAATATACTGTCTGGGGCAAAATATCATGTCGCTCCAAACACCACGAAAGTACCGTCCCTCGCGCATAGCGTGTAACTCTCCTAATGCCACAATCGATAACAACTCGTGAGCCGCCACCAATCCATCCTCGATGACCTCGAATCCTCGACATGTCCATGATCCTCGTGTCCACCGTGGAGTAGAGTCCCGAGATCTCTAACCGCAACCTCGACATATCATCCTAATCTCGCCCCTACCTTGGGAAACTTCACGTGACAAAGGCCCTCTAAGGCCTCAACCTCTAAGCCCAACTCTATACTAGAAGAAGACTGACTCTCCTTCCTCTTGTTACTAACACCCGTATCCGAGTGCTCCGAGCATCCTCTATTTCTTGCTCTATGGTCAGGGTTGTCCCAACCATGGAGTCTATATCCTGTAGGCGAAGTCCTACAACCCTGGCTCGAATGGACAACTTCAGCCCATTCTCAAATCTCCTAACCTTGACCAAATCTATGGCCACGTAATCATCAACAAATCGTGCTAGCTCTGTGAACCTAGTCACATAATTCATCATAGTCATTGCCCTTGCTTCAAATTCTAGGAACCCCGAGCCTCTCGCACCTGGGAAAGATTTCACCCATGAACAAATTCAAACTCGCCCATGTCATAACCTCTAAGTCTCTAGAAGTCCTTGCCCATTCCCACTATATTTGGGCCTCACCCTCTAGCTGGAACGTAGCTAGTCTAATCCGGGTCGCGTCAGAGGTAATCTCCATAGCCTCTAACACTTTCTTGATCTGCATGAACCAATGGTCTGCCACCATCAAATCTCCTCCCCCTGTGAACGTCGGAGGATGATGCGCTCTAAATCTCTGGAGGTTACTAGGACCTCCCTGACTACCTGCTATGCTCGCCTGAGCGATAGCAGCCGCTGCGATACCTACTGCCTCAGCAAAGGCCTGCTGATCAAATATCGGGCTACTGGGTCAAATGCTCCGTGGTGCCTAACCACTCGTGGACGACTTCGCGCCCTCGCCTCTACTAGCCATCATCTACACAATCAACATGGCAAGCTGGATTATACAATACAAGATTCCCAAGGCATAAACACAAAATTTCGAGACACTACTCATACACATAAATCGCTAGACATTGTCTTGCATTTCTATGTGTAATGCAAGGCAATCAATTATGCATTTAAAATATTTTTATCAACAAAAATTTCATTTTTGAAAATTTTATTTTATTTTCGAAATTTTTGTCTAATTTTATTTGATTTGATTTTTTTTTTCAAAAATACTTATTTTACTTCCATTTTCTTCAATTTACAACTTGTAAAACCTAGAAAATTATTTTCTCAATTCCTCATAACCGAATAAATTTATGAAATTTATTTTCTTCACTTTATCATTTTTTTTTCATTTATTTGCTATTGGAGACACAAAAAAATACTTATCCATTTTTTTTTCTCTCAGCATATTCCAAATAAATTTATTAAATTTATTTTATCCTAGTTTTTTCGCTTGGCACACCAAAAAACGAAAAACCAAATTTTTTTCTCTCTCATTTTTTTTCGTTCTCCACGCAGCCTTCCTTACTACCTCCTACATGCAAAGAACTTAAATACTCGCATCCACAACTCAAAACTTTTATGAGTCCAACTATAAAATCTATTAAAATTTTATTTCCTTTTCCTAAATAAATTTATTATAATTTATTTCATTTATTTTCCTTTCCAAAGCTTTTACTCATCAGAACCCTCAAAGTGTTCTAACACCTTAAATTTTTTATTAAAATTCTATTTTGTCATCCAATAAACCAACAAATTGATTACAATTTATTTCATTTCCAGCTTAAAACACTGTGAACTCCTAAGATTTGTTTTCCAACATAATGTTAAGTAATTACCTAAGCACCCAAACATCATAACATATCATGGTACACATACCATTCATCAAACATTCACACAACATTTCATCAAATCACACAAAACACACAAAACACGTGCATGCAGTGTCCTAGTTTTGTCCCGTGATTTCCTAGTTAATCTCATACCTAAACTCGACATCGAACCACATCTAGTGGTGATGGATAACCAAACCCGAGCTCCCTAGGTATTCGTATACCTAAGCTCTAATACCAAGCTGTGACGCCCCAAAACCCGGGGGTCCGTTGACTACCCACAACTACGGAACACTCTCGTGGAATGCCTGCAACACGACAATTTTCACGAAAATCGCGCAGCCCCTTTGTAGGAGCTCTACCCAAATACATCACCCGTCTAAACAATCCAATGACCACGGGTCTCATAACCAATCAGTAAATACTACCACTGCGCCACGCATCATCACTCACAACATATCCAATATATCCAATATATCCAATCACATATAATACGCTACTTGGGCCCATAAACAGTACTCATAACAATATTCTAACTATGAATCCAACTATATACCAAATAGTTACAAGAGTTACAATATTTTCACTCTTATACAATACATATATTAAAATTAGACATTTCAATACATGTATATATCATCAACCAAAGCCACAACCCGGCTTTCTTCTAATCCTCGGTCTCTAGGACGAGCCGTCCCCTCGCACGCTCCCTGTACCTGTAAAATAATATCCCTCGACAGGGTGAACTAATGCTCGCAGGGAATCGCCCCTAAGTGGGCTAATACCACCTAAGCGCAAAGGCAATGTTCCATCGAAAACACATTCAAGCAAAATGGCATGATCCTACTTGAATGTGTACATGACTGTCCTTAGATCTCGAGTCCTCATCGACTTCCATCACACTCGCCTAAGCCTCGTATGAAATTTATTATTTTGTTTGTTTGTGGACAACCTCCGATATGTATATATATCAATCACGCTCCGACGATCGGGATATATTATTCGCTTGTGGATTACCCTCCATGAATATCAATTGGGCCAGTCCGACATTGATATTTTTAATTTGACTAAGTCGATAATTAATATTTTTAGACAACCCTCCGAACCGTTTTCTAGACTCATCTCATGCACTCAATTCTCTATAGTCTTGTGGTGTTCTAGTGCATGAAACGATGTATGTCAATTCCACATAGCGACTCACAAAAATATATACATGCATATATTTACAAAATTTTAATTCACACAATCATGTCATGTAAATTAATTAATTCATACATCAAAATTAGCTCACTTGGGCTATCGATCAAACACGAGCAATTCTACTTTAAATTACTTCCCGACCAACATATATTTTCCAAAAATATATTTTTTGAGAACACAGTATCGGGAACAGCGAAACCCTCGGTTACTATTCCCGAAAATCACAAATCATCGACCACTTAGTGAACTCCGGTTTCACGGCCATTCTATTCAATCCAATCAATACATGATTAACACATGAATGCACACTTAAATCAACCCAATAAATTCGTGGAGCAAGCCACTGGGTCGCCCATTTTGGTTCCAAAATTACATCAATTCGGTCCCAAGTTTTGGGATCGACGACGCCTCACTCGCCATTCAACTCAAACATCTCGTAAAGTACTTAAAATGAATAAAACTCCAGGAGAAACCTCACCTCTGAGTTTGTCAAAACTCACAATCCCAGGTCCACGCCAGAGCCCTCTCCTCGTAGAGCAATCCTTCTTGTCCCGAAGATCGCCGACGGCTGATTCGCTTCAGCTTTAGAGAGAAGTTCTCTCTCTCTAAATCTCTCTCTCAAACGCAGCCCACTCAGTCCCCTATTCTCGCCTGCTTTTGTTTTGTTCACTTAAATTTTCGGGGGAAGACTAAGATCGTAGCTCATTTGATTAGCTTGTCAGTTTAATCCATTTTATTTATTAATCTCTCTTCACCGGGCTTGACATTTCCAGCACTATCTCGCTTCCATTTTCGTCATTTCTCTACTCATACCACTTATGGTACATGAGTACTTGTTATATGTGACTTTCAGATCAGTAATCGCTTTACCAAGACCCGAAACGCGATGCCTCGAAAACGTGCCAACTTTTGACTGCCTTGGAATATTACAAAATTTCCACGTGCTAACTAGATTTTCCACACCCAACCTGAAACTGGGCCATTATCCGAGATCTAGAGAATAAATTACGGATATTTTTTAGCTGAAATTTCAATTTTGTAATCGAAATTACGATTTTGCCTTTATTCCATAATTTGGAATTTCTCGGGTCTTACATATGTAATGTGAGGTCATACATTATTTTCCTCTAACAAAATTTGAGAATCTCACTTAGGTCTTTGTCTGTGTATTTGTATGGTTTTGAGTGAAATTTTAGTCATTTCTTAGCTTCTTTTCTTATCCATCTCTATCATTTTTACTCAAAGTGATGGTAAAGTAATAAGTAGAAATGAAGACTAGCTGTCATTATTATATGTACATTGTTTTTATATATTTTTATCATGTTTATATAGGTAAATTTACTTTCACTCAACTACCAACTATCAACTACTTTACCAAGTAATAATTTATAATCAACTACCAGCTACTAACGATCAACTACCTACAACTATCAGCTGAACCAAACAAGACCTAAATCATACTTCGGTATCCACATTGGTACGATATTATCCACTTTGGGCTTAAGCCCTCATGATTTTGTTTTTGAGCTTCTCCTCCAAAAGGCCACATGAATTGAATGTTGTTCATGCTTATAGACTCATAAGCCTTCTCCATTCCTAACCGATGTGGGACTTTGGGCACACATCCAATAATCCTCCCCTCGAACAAAGTTCCACCGAGCCTCCTCTTAAACCCTAGGATTTTCTTTATCTTTCACTGCTTTCGGGCACATGCTTTACATGAAGCACCACTTGTTAGGGGCTCAACACACCATTTTGTTTAACATCTACCTACACAATTAAGCTTGAACCCGACTCTTATACCACTTGTTGCAAATCCTCATAGATCATTCCCTATCCACATTGGTACAATATTGTCCACTTTGGACCTAAGCCCTCATGATTTTGTTTTTGAGCTTCCCCGTAAAAGGCCTCATACAAATTGGATATTGCTTATAAACTCATATGTCTTCCCATTCCTAACCGATATAGGACTACACCTAACAACTGGCTCAAGTGGTAAAAGGGTGAGATGGGCATATGGGAAAACCATGATCGAATCTTTGTAAGAACAAAGTATTACTAACGTAATATAAAAAAATAAATATAAGTCAAAGAAAAAAAAATTATATATATATTTATACTTTAATTTACTAAAATATTTATTTACTTTAAGTTGTAAAATTAAGCTTTTTATTTCAATATATTAATTAATTTTCTTTATAATTTAACTTAAAATTTTAGATTAATTTATCATATACTCCCCTTGGACATTGATTTGAGATTTGAAATATGTATTAATTTTTTTTTTTTTTTTTTTTTAAAGGAGATAAATTTATCATCTGGGAAGTTAGCAATACATTCAAGAAACATATAATTAAAAGTGTTAAAACGTTTAGTTCAGGTTAATAGCAAAAAGAAACGACTCAAGGCCTACATTTGATAATCCAAAATGTCTATAATAATTTAGATGATCTACAACATACTCACAAATAGGATTTTATATAATGATTTTATTGGATTGAAATTTTGTCATTTGAAATGTCAATGAAAAAACCCATGAAGAAGTTAATTGTCAATGACAGAACTACATACCGTAACAAGTCGATGACAAAACACACCACAACAGGTCGGCAACAAAACACGAAAAAAAAAAAAAAAAGGAAAACCCATATTGATATAGAAGAAACTACTTTATTGAAGAAGAAAAACCCATATATGATGAAGAATGATGAAAAGGTGATTTCAAGTCAATAATTGTCAAAAAATTACCCCTTATTTCTAACGAAAAAGGGGTTGAAAAAGAAAATAAATGGAGGAGTAGCTAGGGTTTCCAAAGAAAAGAGGGGAATAAGTTATTTTAACTTATTAATCAATTCAATACACTGAGTTTTTTTGTATTAGTTTACTATTAAGAATCATTTGTGGGCATTTTTTATATATCAAAATATAAATGTATTTGTTGATCAAATTAAAAATATTAATTTATATGTTGGAATTAATTATTTATTTATTGTGGTATATATAAATCCTCCGTTAAGTTATTCGCATCAATCATTGCGTTGGTCCTAAGTGAGAATCACAAAAGTGAAAGACAAAATTTAGGTAAATTAATAGAAATATCTTTGAAAATAAAAATATATTACATATAAAGTCTTATTTACGCTAATAAATAGAGGTAAAAGATCTCACTCTTCTCAGTATACAATAAATTAAATAAAATAATATCAAACAATAATAACATAAAATAACTTTTTAAATAAGAAAATATTAGCTCTATATGAAGTAGGTAAATAGGTGGATAAATAGGTGGAATGGGTTTATCGGATTTCCCAAGTTCGAATCATAACAAAGTACTACAATCATGTAATGTAAAATAAATAGAAATATATAATAATAATAATAATAATAATAATAATAATAATAATAATAATAATAATAATAATAATAATAATAATAATAATAATAATATATTTTGAAAGAATATCAATACAAATTTGACTGTACTTTGTAAGAACTCGTTCGATACCACCTACGTGACCTTAAAAATGTTCTCTAAATTTGAATAAGATATAGTATTTGTATTTGAATAAACAGCATTTTCTATGCAAGTATTTAAATAAACAGCAAAGAAACAATATTTGAAAATTGAAATTTTATTGAACTTTGAAACTTACAATATTTGAAGAAAGTTTTCTGACGTGAAAGCCAGATAATAAGCTTCAGCAAAGAAAGAAAACTTCTCCTCGATTTTCTTACTCTAGCTTCTCATTTTTTCAAGCTGTTCGCTAACAAAGGAGACAACCCCTCCTTTTATAGGAAAATTCCGACGGATTAAGCCTTAATCCGCGATTTCAAAATCAAAATTGACGTCCACACAATGATCACATAGAGCTAAAAAGTAAGGAATCTTATCCTACTTCTTTTGAAAAAGCAACTCGAAATAAGATTTTTGTCTTTTTAAAGGTGTATCCGCTGAAATGAGACAGCTCGTCAAATCAGTCAATCCCGCTTCGATCTTTTGTAAGAAAACCAAACAGATTTCCAAGTTTCCATTCTTTCCTCAAACCCGTCAAGAGGAAAAGGTTAAAATTTGATCTCTCGTGAGGTCTCTGAGTCTGCACTTTGAATATGTGTCAAAATGTCGACATCCTACGCCACTCAAGGAGTATATGGAGCTCGTAAAGACACGCCTTCATTTCACGGCGAAGGCCGAGCTTGTCCGCTGTGTCCTCCTCTTCCGAAAGGCCCAGTCCGAGCCGCCGAGTCGATAAAGACCTACCGCCGCCGCTGGGGACTCTTCAGATAGCCTCAGGAGGCCGAATTTAAAGGAAATGAGTCCTCAGAGGAGTGTCACAAGAAGGCCCCGCAAAGGCTGAGACCGCATCGGTACCTTGGTCTTTCGCTTTACGGCCACCGGCTTTGTATCAGTAATCTTTGACATATTCAAAGGCTCAATCTCGATAATTCGTGAATGCCCACCATTTGATTTTAAATTCCTTAGCCAAATACTTAGAAACGGGTCACGAGTTTGGTGGAAATTAAAGTGTTTCAACATAGAATCCAAGGGATTCTAAATTGAGCACAAAAGAATAGCGAGTAACTATTTCCAGAAGGGAAGAAGCTATCACTATTCGCTTTTGAGGTATCTGGAAAAGCTCGTGATTTCAAGACATAAAATATTTCCTATGGCACCTATAAAAGCCACCATTCGAAACCAATTTGGAAAACTTTAGAGCTATTCCAAATTTAAAAACAAGGAATGAGAATTTGGCTTGATACAAAAAGTATGGTACCAAGCATTTTTTTAATCATAAAAATCAAAGGTTTATGGATCAAAATTTTTAGAAAATCTTTTTATGAGTAAAAGGATTTCGATCCCAACTCTTTCATTTAAAACTCAAAATTTGCATTTGAATATGCAATGTCATTACCCCTGTGGTTTTTGACATTTGACATGCGAAATTTGAGCAGTTTCAGTATCTGAGAATAAACTCATAGAATTTACGGGTTTTAAGTATTTCGTTTGAAATGAAATACTTGTCATTTTGGAAAATCTTTTTGATTGAAATTTCACCAGAGACTGATATATGATCAGACTCAAGAATCTGGAGCAAAAGTCTAGATTCTTTGGTTTGGTAAGCAAATTTCTGAGGGTTTGAAGAAGATGGTTGAGAAGGTTTTCCCAATACTTCGAAACGATTTGAAGTTTGAGTTTTTTGCATTGCATAAGAGGCTTTGGTGGTAGGTTTGATAGGATCTTGTTTTTGCTTGCTCATTTTCCCTGTAAAAATTCTCGTGAAAGAAAATCAGGTCAAACATTTGAAGATCCTTTTATAAATTCAATTTCAAAATCAAAAACAGATAAAATCGCTTACCATCTGGCAAAAATCTGTTTTGAGACTAAATTTTGAACATCTTTTAATATTTCTTTGCACTCTTGCAATCAATTCTTAAAAGAAATTTTTATTTGAAAGCATCACTTTGAAATTTTTAGATATAAAATAATAGCTAAATTTCCTTTTTAACTTTTTGAATAATTTAATTGTGGACCCTCGGATACAGTGAAATCTAACAATTGAAATTTTCTTTTGAAAATCTTGTTTCAAAATCCCACATATCCTATATTGGCATCTGTCTACATAATAGGAAGGCAAGGTCATGGGATACCTAGCGAGGAAGTTCACTCACTGGATTTTGACTTGTTTTACTACCTGGGTATGTTCATTAGTCCAGGGTAAAGGATTTTTCTTTAACCTTTGAAATAAAGGCCTAATTAAAATCCTAAGGTTTGGGTAAAACTCAGCTACATAGTTAAGACTTCTAAAAACCTTTGTAACTGTGTCTTATCTTTGATTTCATCAGGAAATTTGTTAGCAAATTCTATTGCTCTTTGTATTGGTTTTATTTGTCCTTGATAAATATCAAAACCTAAAAATCTAATATTTGTTTGGAGCAATTTGATTTTTGTTGCAGAGATAACAAGGCCATTTTCCCTAACAATTTTTTGGAAAATTTTTAGATGTTTGATGCTCTTAATAGTGAATATAGACTGTCATGGAAATGTATGAGATACTGTGCCATTATTGAATTTCATTCTATCATATTTTGAAATTTAGGAGCATTTTAAGGCAACTGACATTACATTCCATTCGTAATGGCCAAATGGAACTGTAAATGCAGTTTTGTATCTATCTTCATTCTTAATCTGAATTTGCCAGAATCCAGATTTCATATCAAATTTTGAAAAAATTGTAGCATTATAAATTCTTTGAATTAAATCTTTTTTATTAGGTATTGGATACCTAATCCACTGTAATACTTTATTCAAGGGTTTATAATTTATCACTAACCTTAAGGTTCCTCTTTATTCTGAAGCTTTTGGACATAAAATCTGCATGATGACTTAAAAGTCATCTGCTTTTTAGTCCATTTTTCTGTTTGTTTTCGTTAAAATTGAATATTTAATATCACAATTATGAAGAAGAAACTCACGATTTGTCATTAGCGAGGAAGGAAGCGAAAGAAGAAAAGCGTGAAAATGCATAAATAAGTGGATAAAAATGCGGTGAATGGCGGAGCGGAAATGAAAGCAAGCGTTTGAAGTCATTGATGGAGTTGGAGTGCGCGCGATCCGGGTTACGAAGTCGTGACATCGGGAAAGTGAAGAATTTGATGATGGCGCGGCCGGAGACACGATGCGAAGCGGTGAAGAAGGCGAAATTAAAGGAATGATGTCATGACGAGAAAAGCTGAGGTCGCGACATCAACTGACCAGTCACGGTCTGGCGGCGTGCAGTGATGTAGCGACCAAGCGATGTCGCTACGACACCAGAACAAGCTGGTTGTTACGAGGGCAAAGGCAATGTTGAAGTCGTGACATCCAAGAGATCAGCGAAACCCCGAGCTATGAGTTGATGTCCGCGACCGAGGACACCGTTGAGGAAGCGATTACGGGGAGCGGATGTGGCGACAGATATTGATAATCGCGACATCATAGCAATGAGAGGAAGGTTACCGCGAGACTTAGGCCCATGTAAACTCTGACATCACGATGTCGACATCGAGAACAACCATTGAAGGCGCAAAGGATTAGAATAGATGTCGCAGCGAAGGCCATGATGTCGTGACATCACAAGCGTCAGCCCAGAACGCAGGGCATAAGATTGGTGTCGTGGCCGGCTGAGCGACCGGGTTCATGGGAGGCCCGAGACTTTAAGTCGATGTCAGGCGCGAGGTTCGATGTCGCGACAAAGGCCCCGAGGTATGGCCCAGAGGCGATAACTTGGGCTGCTACTCACGAAATCCACGGTTATATTGGGATTAGAGATTATTTGGAAAACCTATAAATCTGTGACTACCCGAGAATGAGTAAAGCAAGTGGAGGCGCGTCAAAGGAGGGAGATGCAGGTAGCCTAGGCCTACTTTTATTTTCTTTTCTTTTCTTTTCTTTCTTTTCTTTTCTTTTCTTTTCTTTTCTTTATTTTAGAGCGGATGTTTGTCTGTATTTCTTTTAGTTTATTTTTTGGATGCAGATGTTATCGTTTTTCTTTGGCGGGCTGAGGAATTCAATTTCTTTTCAAAATTACTACACGGAATGCATCGAGGATTCGGACAAATTTACAGGATTCGATTATTTGATTTGGGTGCAGTTATTCTTTTGATCGGAAGAATCTTGTCGGTGTGGTCGATAATTAGAACCCGGCTTCCATTTAGTGAAGCGTTGTAGTCGGTGATCTTTCTGTAGTAATTTGCAGCTTATCTTGTTCATTTTCGGTTCTGAATTTACGCGGATTATGAGTTTATTGATTTTGGATCTGAATATCGGTTTACTATGCAGATTAAGAATTGCGTCGTTATACGATTTCAAGGAGGTCCTCTGGTGACCGCAGGGGAAGACAATCACGAGTAATGTACATTTCTTTGAAGGTATACTAACTCTTTATTAAGGGATCCTTGAGCTTTATGGATTCGCTTAGATAAATCTCTTCTCACTTGAAGTCAGAAACGAGTTGAGCGACTTATCTATTTAAACAACGAATTTCACCTCAATTCGGATAGTGAGGCCAATCCGTGTTAGGCGAGGATCTAATCAAGGAAAGGTTGATCACATTTTAATTTCGAGGAAGAGTAATTTGGAAGTTGTATATCCTTGCTTGACCGATAACTTGGGAGCTAAGGTGTACAGTCCATAAAATGGGTATGAAGTATTGCAAAAGAAAAATACCCAACGTAAGGAAGTTCTTGTTAAAAGTAGTTATCTCGTTCCCTGTAATTCGAGAGAATCAGGAAGAAGGAGATAACGAAATGTGGAGCGTGGAGAGATCCAGTTGCACTACAAATGCAGACGGATTTTGAAACTTGAGATGTCGAAAAATTTATTGATGGGAACTACGAGGAATTGATCGTTCCTTTACAGTTTCTCTTGATGTCTTCCTATGATATTACATTCAGTATTCATTTCTTTTCGTAAACTTTATTTTTCATTCATTTGTTTTATTTGATCCTATTTGAATGTTCATTTCTCCCCAGACTGGATTAATTTCCCGGCTTTCATGATGGGCGCTTATATGATTATAGTCCGAATAGTATTAATTTTCAGTGGTCGGGGTAGTTGATGAAAAATTCTTGAGATCTACGTAGGATCGATATTTGGACTATATTGCATTTATTACTTAATGAGCTGTGCACTTGCGAGAATTTCGGATAAAACCGATAAATTAAATTGTTCTACTCTAAAAATTTTGGTTATGATAGTATGATCCCTTTGACAAGTTTTATATGAGCGATTCTTGAGGATTAGATAGCAGTCACAGCCGAGATAACGTTATAATCTTGCATGCATAACTATTGCATAAATGTGCAAACGTGTTTTAGTCGGTCATCGAGTTTTTATGGCGGATTAAGTGGTTCGAAGGATTTAGTAATCAATATTCCAGATGAAGAAATACTAATTTGGACATTTTAAAGAAAAAAAGAACAAAAATAGCATTTGGCATTGACTCTTGTAGCCCTTTGACCTTTAACAACCATATTGAAAATGTTTGTTGATTAGGCTAATCTATTGATGCGGTGTACTTTGATTTGGGAAGGCGTATCTGACCATGACAGATGAAGGATTAAACGGTGCAGCCAACAAGGAATGTGCAGCAGAAGTACTTAAAGAGCAAGACACTATGGAGGACTTATGGAAATCATTCATCCAAGATAAATATTTAGCGATAGAGCATTGTGTCGATGCTAATGATTTTGAGCTCGAACCGGCAACGATAACCTTGGTCAGCGGAGACCCGATTTGCTTGTCGTTCGAAAATCCCGATGAACACTTGGGGCGATTTACGAGAATAGCAAACTCGAATTAAATTGAATGGTGTGGGGCAGGAAGTTATTGACTGCGATTGTTCCCGTTCTCTTTCTGAGATATGGGCTATGACATGGTTTAACTCCACACCATATGAATCTGTTAACACATGGAAGGAGCTAATGAGAGCTTATTTCAGCAAATTCTTTACCCCATCACTTCCCTCTGAACAAAGTGTAAGATTTTCCTTTTATGTGGGCTTTATTAATTAAAACTAACTGGATTAAGTTTGGTCTAATTAAGTGAGATTATTGGGCTTCTTAATAAAACATATGTTTGCTAGTGTGTAGAGTGAAAGTGCGGCTGGGCGAGTGATGAGGGCAGTGGTCGAACTCGATATATATAAGACCTAAGTCCTCCCGAGCCTAGAGTGATACATTACAATTCTCACATTTAGTTTTAAATATTTTACGAGATCGGTGAAGAGAGGCATTCTCATTAAGCCGATTCAGCAAGGGTGATTGGGAGAAGATCTTGAGGTCGTTCTCTTACAGTCTTCATCGATTAGCATCGAGAAGAAAACTGACCATGGATTAAATCAGGTATGTAATTCTGATTTTCTCCATTAAAATTATGCTGTGTTCTAGCATGGTTATACAGAATTGATAGAATCGAATCAAGCGGATTGGTATGAGCGACCATGGTTAGAATTCAAAACATAAGGAATTGGAGAAAAATTTTGGGTTTTATGAAAATCGCGCGATACGTCGATTTAGTTTTTGATGTCCAAAATTAAATATTTTGCATATTTGGAATCTGCGGCAGAGACGATCACATCCGATTGGGTGGCTTCGGCCGGAGTGGCTGGGCTGGCGCCTCACGTGCAGCCCGCAGCCGCCCGCCTGCGAGACGGCGGCGTGAAGGACACGGCGGTTGCTGACGGCTTCTTTGACGTCGGCATACCGGTCGACTATCAGGCCCATCAATGGATGCGCGCGTCCGTTTGTTGACCGATTCGATTAGTGGGCGGCGTGTGCGTGGCGTGGCGTGGCGATGGCGTACGCGTGGGTGATGGCGTGGGTCATGGCGTGTGATGGCGTCATCTACGACCAGATCTTCGGCCAGACCATGGCCGGCCCCGTAGACTTCGGATATTGACCCGAGCCCGGTCCAGCGGCAGGCGATCAGCGGTCGTGACCGACCGGTCAGCGACCCGGCCGAACCCGGTCGGCGCCCAGGCCAGTCGGCTGGTCAGCTGACGGCGGGCGGTCAGCCGCGACCCGATCCAGCGCATAACCCGGCTGGCTGCAGCGACGCCCGCGCAGCGGCACCTGCAGCCCGGGCCTTACGGTGGCGTGAGCGCGTGAGGTGACCACGAAGCGGTCGATATCTGGTCGTATCGAGAATTCTCTACAATGTGGTATATTGACTTAGTATGTTTGAAGCTTTTGAGATGTAGAAAGTAATTATAAAACCCTATGTACGCTAGAAATTAGGGTATTTTCGTATTTTGGTATTTCTCTATGGTTTCGAATACATATGGTTGCTAAGATGAATATGGCGCATTAGGAGGCGTAGAGTCTAAATTCATTGTCAATGAATAAATTGAACAGTATAATTAGCATTACATATATATATATAGAATGTGATACATAAAGTTAATATCCCTGGTATGAGTGATTTTCAAGGATTCAATTAGGTTGTGACCGCCAAAGTGGCACACTTGATTGGGTTTGAGAAATATCAATCTCATATTGTGGTGGGATGTCTCGCATTTTATTACGTGACCATACTCTGAGGTGATCTTTGTGTTATTTCATGGAGAGGGATACATGGCATGTGCTTGAGAAATGGCTGATCTTGAGTGGTTCATACACCCAAGGTGGTGATTTCACGAAGGATTAGAATATGTTCTCATGGCGAAATTTGTCGTGTGGAGAGTGTCTGTGCGTGTCATATTTTACGCGAAAGGTGATTATGTGATGATGTATGTAATTCTCTATAGTATTCACATGATGCGATTGTATTGTTTTGTTTTATTTTTCGATCAATTTTTTACGTGGTAATTCCATTCAATTGAGATCACTTCTTGGATTGAATTTGAAATGGAAGAGGACTTCTGTTTGGAATGGAGGTGACGGATGTTCACATAAACTTCTGATGGATAAGCGAAGCGGATATCACAACCACTAGTCTTGAAATTGAAGCGACTTTGCTACAGGAGAGGGTAATAGGATTTGCTCATTGACAATGAAGAAATCCATACAAGAACATTTGAAAAGTAGTTTGCATTGACATCTTCTTGAAATGATGGCGACCATGGAAATTTAGAAATCGAGTTTCATCGTGCGAGGTTGGAATGCTTCTTCAAAAGCTCTTCAGCATGAAGTATGATAGTACGTGGGTTAGAGATTATGTCACGAGGATGGTGGACTGAGGCGAAACTCGAGCTCTTAATGTTACCATTCACGTCTTGCATTGTCTGTCAGTACTGAACACCACTTCACACGATTTTGGGATTATAAAGACAAGCCACAATTCCAAGATGAGACTTAGTCGATCAAATGACTTGATAGCAAGGGTGGTGGCGAGGAAGAAGCTTAGAAGGAGAAAGAGCATATGGCCTTATATCTTTGCCAAGTCCCCATAAGAGGAAGAATAAGAAGTTCAAAGTCGAACTCGTAAGGTGCTCATTGAAACTCATAGGTCAATCGGTAATATAGGTCCAAAGAAGACATTCTTGAAAAAGGATGGTGATGTTGCTTCTTTAACGAAGAAAGGTCACATGAAGAAGGGTGTGCAAAATTTAAAGCTTGGATGTCAGCGTGGGCTACGAGTAATGATTCTTTAATACTTGTTTGTGAATCCAACTTTATCTGAAGCACCGTCCGGTTCTTGGTGGCTTGATAGTGGGCAGCAATCATGTTGCATTACCATACGAGGGTTATAAGCGGAGCCAAAGCAAAGAAGGATGAATCACAAAGCTCTTTGTGAAATATGAGAAATTTGAAGTCATGTTAGTGGGAGATGTAATCTTAGTTTTAGATTAAGTTTTAAATTGATGTTAGAAGACACATTTTATGTACCTTATTTAGAAGGAATTTAGTTTCGATGTCATGTTTGATTCATATGATTATTCTTTTGAAATTAAAAGCGATATTATTTATTATTTCTTAATTCAAATAAGGTTGGAGTCTTGTCATATGTCCAGCAGTTGCATCTGGTCTCGAAGTTTATCTCCAGATGACACTATCGTAATATCACGAATTTGAAGAAATTTGTTACAGAGACCACTTTACCTAAGGAAGGGTCTTATGCATTATGGCATAAGCGACTTGTATATCTACAAGGATAAGTAGAAAGGCGATAGAGACTAATATCTGCTGCTCTTAAAATGACTTAGAGATATCGTGAAATTTGTTGTAGGGTAAAATGACCAAGATAAGAAAGAAAACTGCAATCCGTAGTTCTGACTTGTTGGAAGTCATTCACACTAATATAAGTGGACCTTATGTGGCAACCTTGTGTAGAAATTTTTATTTCATCACATTTATTGATGACTATTCTCGATATGGTTATTTGTACTTGATTAAAGAAAAGTCTGAGTCTCTTGAAAATTGAGATTTTTCGGATTTGATCGAGAAACAATTGGGAAAAGTCATAAGGTTAGATCTGGCCAGGGTGGAAGTATTATGGCAAGCATGGCGATCTTGGAATGACAGGGGCCGATGCGCCAAATACTTAGAGGACTGCGGGATAATTGGCACAGTTCTTATGCACAGGAGTGCGGCAAAATGGTATGGCGAAAGTATGATACGTACTCTTATGGAAATGGTAAGGGTATGATAAGTAGAATGAGTACGGTTTCTATGGGGTGAAGCTTTAGCTTGACTTTGTACATTTTGAATCGTGTACAAGGTACGTTCCATTGTCCTTTTGAATTATGGGTAGGCGAAGCTAGCTTAAACCATCTTAAGGTTTTGGGGATGTCCTGCGAGTAAAGTTATATAATCAAACATTAAGTAAGTTGGACTCGAGAACCCTTAGGTGTTATTTGTATCTTACGGAACATTCGAAGGGATGTCGTTCTATAATCGATAGGCCTGAAATTGTGGAATCACGAACGGTAAGTTTTGGAGTTTGATGTGGCTAGAAGAGAGTAGGCACTCCACGGACTATTGAGATGATGGTACGATGGTAATGTGGTATCTGTATCTCCTCCCGGCCACAGATAATTGTGGAAGCTCCACACCATATTGAACACATTGAGACTAGGGATCTGTTGTTGAGGCAGTTCTGTCAAGAAGTTAATCAAAGGGAACAAGTGCGGAATGTGGCTGTGCTGCTCGAGTAAAGGAGATCACGTAGGGAGAACGATCGGCAATACCACCGGACTTCTTCCAGTCTATAGGAGAGCAAGACTCGATATTGGTTACGTAGTGACGATAACTTATGAGGAAGCTGTTTCTTGTCCTCAGTCAGAAGTGTAGTTGGATGCAATGAGAGATGAAATTCAATCTATGAGGCATAACGGGTTTGGGAACATTGAATACGATGATTCATAGACCCATTAGGCGCAAATGGGTGTATAAGACTAAAAGGGACTACAGGAAAGGTTGAAAGTTTAAGCTGGGGTGGTAGCGAAGGTTTCACTTTCGGAGAGAAGGAGTAGACTATGAAGCAACTTTTTCTCCAGTCTCTTCTAAAGATTCTTCCGAGTGATCATGGCATTAGTTGCTCATTTTTGATAATAGATTACACCGGATGGATGTTAAAGCTGCATTTCTCAATGGAGACCTTAATGAAAGTCTATATGATGCGGCTTAGGTTTGTGGCAAAATGATTCGGGAAAACTTGTATGTAGAATTTGAAAAGTCTATTTATGGTCTCAAGCAAGCTTCTGAACAAATGGTACTTAAAGTTTCATAGTGTTGTTGCTTCATATGGTTTTATTTGAGAACAAAGTAGATCATTATTATCTGCTTCTGGTGGTGGGAGAATTCATTTTCCTAATACTCTATGTGGATGATATCACCTTTACTTGGCCAGTGACAGTTTCTTGCATGAGACAAAGGATGTTATCAAAGAACCCGATATGAAGGACCTTGGTGAGCGTCTTTTGTCACGGGCATTGAGATTCGCCAAGATCGTTCTTGCGGACTATTGGGTTTATCTCAAGGGCATATGTTGTTGAATTTTAGAAAGATTCAACATGCCTTGATGTAAGCCAGGTGCTCGCAGAAAATGCGTAAAGGTGATAAGTTGAGTCTATCATAATGTCCTCATTCGGATATAGAAGCCCAAATGAAGAATGTACCTTATGCTAGTGCACTTGGGAGTATTATGTATGCTCAAGTATGCACTAGGCCTGATATTGCCTTTGCAACAGGACTTCTAGGCAGATATCAATCAAACCCAGGACATGATCATTGGGTTCTTTCTTGAAGTTATGAGGTACTTAAAGAGGACGAACTATATGTTGATTTTAAACATGTTAAAGACTTCGGCTAGTTGGGTATTGATTCGGACTTTCTTTAATTTGTCGGGATGAAAGAGTCAACAAGCTGGTTATATCTTTAAGTTAGCGGGAGGTGCGGTGTCATGGAAAAGTGAAAGCAATCAATTGCATCCTCTGCCATCTGAGCGGAGTTTGTAGCATGCTTTTCGACCTTCACTCGAGCAATTTGGCTCGAAACCTCATTAAGGAGTTAGCGTGTTTGATTTTGTGGATAGGCCCAGCCCAATTGTATTGTGACAATAACTCTGCGGTGTTGTTTATTAACAGCAGCGAGAGGTCTCAGTCTAAGCATGGAGGTGAAATGCGGCCATGCAAAAGGAAAAAAAGTTCAAACGGTGGCGTTGAAGTGGAGCACATATCGGCCAGATGATATGATTCTGGATCCCAGCAACTAAGGCCTTAACCCTTATTATTATTTGATCTACATGTCATTAACATGGGCCCAGGGTATCTTGGGATCTTTGTGAATTAGTGGAGGCTATTAAGTTTTATGTTGCTCTTATGAAGAATGAATCCAATTTCATTACATTTTGGTAATAATTGAATTTGTATCAACTCTTTTACATTCAATAAGATATTTGTGAATGTAGGTTTATCGAGTTGAGTACATATAATTGTTGAAAATCTCAAGGCATTGTGTAAACCTTGAATACAGGCTATGGGGCATTCTTGCGTGTATATGACATGTTTTGTTACACATAAAAAGTAAAGTTGCCTATTTAGGTAACATATCAGGTTCATTGGAACCATGATGGATATTCTCTGGTGACACACTAGGTTTTGTGACATAGGAGAGAATTTGGGACACTTAAGGAGAGAGAATTCTGACCACACAAAATAAGATGCAATACACAGCACTACCACACAGACATTCCATTAAACACACTACCATATGTAATCCATTCAAAGGTTTGATGCCACCCAACGCATGTGGCCCGAAGAGCGCTACGCAACGTCTTCCATCCAATATTCAGACTTATTGGTTCATCACACAAACAGAATCAATCATCATGAGAATATGCCGGCATTATTTCCCAACACATTCACCGCGCTGGAATGCAAACAGATCTTCCAGGCACACAACGGCAAACCACCGGGATTTGTGCCTGGCCCAATTAAGTGAGATTATCGGGCTTCGAATAAAAACACATACTGCCAGTCAACAAGGTAGGCTGCAGCACACCACTACTGCGTGACGAGAGAGGGCCCGGTCAACTCAATATAACATGAGGTATATGCCCAAGTCCCTCCCAAACCCTAAGAACACACGACAATTCTCACATTTAGCCTCGAGAAATATTTTCCGAGATCAAAGAGGTGAGGTACATCTTCATGTCTCACCCAAGACACAACACTGGGACATGATTCTTCCATGTCGTCTTCACGAATGTCAACTGTCCTCACTACAAATGTTATAACATTATTCAAATCGGCAATGGACAGCCCAAGAGTACCATACTTAAAATGATCAATGTTATCTAACATATGAACTGAATCCAACACAAAGAAGGGAAATTACTAATTCCAAACACTGGGAAAGGAATATGTATGTCGATAGGAAAGATCTTTCGAATACAACATTAGCTCATTTGAATTTTCAGTGAGAAATGTATAAGAGTCAAGAGAGCAAAAGGAATGTGACGGAAAAATTTGCCACCCATGTGAGGCTAAGCCGGGATGACATACATCAAGTTAAATGAAAGGAAGTCCAATTAAAAGTTAAAAACGGCGGTAGTCGTGGAAAGAATGAAGATTGCACAGAAAGAAGAACCTCTAAAATCAGATGTGAGGAAAGCTGAAATTACATGACTAGAAACAAAAGGGAGAGTTTCTCACTCTTTCCCTACCTTTATTTTAATTGCATTTGAGTTGAAATAATTGTTAGATTTTATATTTGAAGTAGCATGATTGCAAGTTTGGGGAATTTATTTTGCATGGAATGCGTAATCATTGAATATGAGAAATAATAGAAAATGGTCACTTCTTTCAAGATGATAAAAAAATAAATGTGAGTTGTATTTATTTGAGTGACATTGAATAACCGAGATATCACAAAATCTGACTCCACCGCTTGTCCCGGGACACAACACTGCCCGAGAGGGTTAACCAAAAAATGGGAGCAAGAATAATAAGTGGAAAGGAAGTCAAAAAGACAAAATTTAACATCACGTAAATTTAAGTATCAGAAGAACATTCCCCCGTCAGTGACTTAGATTTCTGTGTCAAAACATAAAAAGCCGAAGTCAGACATTCAAAGAAATAATGTTTTGATTTATTGCCCATTAGTTAATGTATTAACTTCAAAAGGCAATGTCAAAACATTAAACCCAGTGTCTAGTTTCATTCAATTTATGCAAGAATAAATAGTAATAAATACAGAAACAGAATTCCATCTCTTGATTTAATCAGTTAGTGGAATATTCTCAGTTTCAAAGAGCATAATCAGAGGAAAATTAAGGCATTCAAGAAAAACGTTCCAATTTCTCCAGGAAAAGCCGAAATCTGGATTGAAAATACAAAAAGGGACATAAATCGTAGAATCTCATTTAATCTTCCCATAGAAAATTGAAGGAAATCATAAATGACTTTGTTCTTCTCAAGAGACACACCTCACTATAAAAGGGATGGAAGAACAAGGAATTAGAAACAAGCAGAAAAAATGAAGGGAAGGGAGAATGAGAGTGAAAGGAGCGTCCGAGAGGTGAAAACACTGTTTTATGGAATGAGGAGCCTGAACAAACCAACCCAATCGTTTGTTCCATAAAACGTGGTTCCATCCGAGAGCTATTGATGGAAGGGAATATGGATTAGTTAGAATCCATCAACCAAGAAGCCCAAGGAAAAAGGTGGAAGCAGCCCCACTTGTCAACGCACTGCTAACTGGGCCGAATCACTCCATCAGAGCTCAAGGTCCGTGAAACCCCACGGAAGAGGGAGCCGCAAACCTTCGGAGTACAGATAGGATTTTAGAGCAGAAATAGAGTTTTTCTCGAACTTAGTGAAAAATGTTTGTAATTGAACATTGGTACAATATCGAAGTCCTTTGATATTTGGAATAAAATTCTTCGTTGAATTACAACTTGCTGGTCATGAATCAGGTCAGGTTTCTGTGCTAGCTATTTTCCGTTAGAAATCGAATATTTCTGTCATTCAATTTATTCGAAAAAGAATGAAAAAAAAAAAACTGAATTAAGAATAAAATCATTGTGATGTAATGAACTCAATTTAATGAAGCAGCTTAGATTAGGAATGAGCCGAAATGCATTAAGCACAAAATAAATAATAAATAATTGAAACACAAGGCAAAAGCATGGTGTCTAACCGATAAGTCCGTAATTGAGGAAAGTAATACAAAAGAGGAACAAAACATATTTTCAGCCTGTGGTATGAACAATAAGTCAAGGAACCTCATGAATATCAATTAATTTAAATACTCATTAACAAAAATGAGTCAAGGTATCCTACGGTTAATACAATCGTTCAAACCAAATTCTAGAATTTGTTGGGATATCAATGAGGCGAAATTCTAGGGTGATACAAATGACAAGAGATGATACAGCCATCCTCGATAGTTCGGAGCCATTTTAGCCATCCCTACTTATATGTCGATGCATATACCTTAGTTCCAAAATCAACCAACAAGCCATTTTTCAAAATAACCACGGAAACCCCAACCCATTCTAAGAAATCAATCCTCCAGCAGTAATCTTATGATTACCCGTGAACTAAGGAGAAGTAAGAAATGAAGTTCGGGGGGAGTATATATTTCTCGAGGAACCCAAAATGGGAATGAAAGAAAAGACAAAGAGCGTAAAATGCAATGTAGAAGAACGCTTAGTGGGATAAGTTTTATCTCAGGCCTAACTCTCTGAACAATTAAGTTCTTAGGGGTGTTTCAAACACCTAGTACCCTAATGCCATCCGGTACTTCGGAGCTACTAACCCAAAGTTCGCTAAGAGGTTAAAGCCTAAAAGTTAAAACATTGCACTATCCTTAAATGGTGACAAACAAAGGAAAAAATTCCCTGAAATTACAAGTGAAAATAGCATACAGCTCAATCAAGAGATCAAAGAGATGTCCCAAACATGAAGCTTAGGAGTTTATTAGAGAAACTATAAGAAAGAAAGGGCGTAGTTATAAAAAATACGCACAGCAGATCTTAACCTAAAATTCCTTCCATCCTACCGATTACCCAAGCCTAACAATATAAACCCAAAAGACCGATTGATCTCAAGGCCGAAATCACCTATATTAGTGGAGATCAATATGAAAACAAACTTATGAATTGGAAATATGGAACAATCAAACGGCCAAGGACTTTAGGAGTTAACTGACTCAAGAGAAATGAGAAAGGAAAATAATCTATTATTCAAAGGATCTAATGATTATGTTGTTTGTAAACAATTTCAAATGCTTTAGCTCAGGATAATTATGAAAAGTGTAAAACTAACTCGACTGATTCAAGCTAGATATACGTAAAATGATGCATACATCAGGATTTCAATTAAATCAATACCACCGCAGTAACAAAAACAGAAACAAAATGTAAAAATGTCCTTTTGTTCGAGGACAAACAGTCTTTTCTTTTCTTTCGCTGGTGACAAGCAAAATTTTAAGCTCGTGAGTTTGATGAGCTTAAAAGTCATCTCTTTTAGTCCATTTTTCCTCGTTTGTTTTTCAGCTAAAATTGAATATTTAATATACAGACTATGAAGAAACTCACCAATTTAATACAAAGTGAAGGAAGCAAGAAAGAAGAAAAGCAAAGAGGAAAAATGCATAAATAAGTGGATAAAATGCAAATTTCGAATGGCAGAAAGGTAAATGAAAGCAACTCCGTCGAGTCATCGATGCAGCCAGGTCTCGCACACCCAGCTTCTCCGTCGACATCAGAGCGAAGGAATTTGATGATGGCCACAAGAAAACATGTTTCAGGGTACCAAGAAGGAGCATAAATTAAAGGAATGATGTCGCGACAGAAAACTGAGGTCGCGACATCAAAAACAACCAGTGCAGTCTACAACAGCATTAAGTGATGTCGCGACAAGAAGACTGATGTCGCGACACCAAGAACAACTGGTTGTTACAGTGTGACTTAATGGGTCAAGTCGTGACATCAAGAGGAGATCAACCGAAGGCTTCAAACTACGAGGTTGATGTCACGACATCGGGACACCCGCTCAAGGAAATGAAGACTGTGGAGCTTGGACAAGCCGCGACAAGATATTGATGTCGCTGACATCATAACAAACGTATAAGGTCATAGAGACTCGAAGCCCATGTCGCGAGTTAACATCCCGATGTCGCGACATCGTGAACAACTATCAAGACTGCAAAGGATTAGAATAGATGTCACGATTAAAGGCTATGATGTCGCACATCACAAGCGATCAACCAAACCCGCAAGGGCATAAGATCGCGTCGTGACAACCCGAACGACCAGCCCATAGAAGCGTAACTTTAGTCGATGTCGCGACATGAGTTCGATGTCGCGACAAAGAGAACTGAGGTAGCAACTGGAGGCAAAGAATCGGGCCTAAATTTACTCAAATCCACAAAGAAAAAGTTATATCGATTTAGGGGCCCAACCGGAAAAACCTTATAAATACGTTAAACACCCGTAATAGTAAAGCAAGCTCCAGCGATTTGGTATGGAGAGATCCGGGCAGCCTAGGCTTCACTTTTATTTTCTTTTCTTTCTTTTCTTTTCTTTCTTTGCTCTGTATGCATGTTTGTCTCAGATTCTTTCGTTATTTTTTGGATCAATGTTATCGTTTTGTCAGTTTCAATACGTAATTCAATTTCTTTTCAAAATTACCACTGAATGATCAAGTTCGATAAATTTCGATTCATGCTTCTGGGCCAATTGGCGCTTATTCTTTTGATCAGAAGAATGCTATCTCGTGTGATTCAGTAATTGAGGAACCCAGCTTCCATTTAGTGAACGTCAGAGTCGAATCGATCTTTCCCCGTAGTAATTACAGCGATCTCTTGCTCATTCTTGGCCATCGAATCTACTTCAGATTATGAGTTTATTGATTTTGATTCGAATATCGCCTTTACTACACCTGCTTAAGAATTGCGCTGCTACTCCGATTTCAAGTGGAGGTCCTCTGAGTGACAATGTGGAAGACAATCCCGGGAGTAATGTACATTTTTCATGTATCAACTCGCATTGTGGATCCTTTCAGCTTTGTAAGTTCACTCAGATAAATCCTCTTCTCACTCAAGTCAAGAAACGAGTCGAACGACTTATCTATTTAAACAGCGTAGATTTCCCACCCTCAATCTCGATACGAGGCCAACCCAGCCACCGAGACCAATCTGCGCGGAAAGGTCGATCATTTTAATTTCGATGAAGAGTAATTTGAAGTCAGATATCCTCGCTGAACGATAACTCGGAGCTAAGGTGTACAAATTCATAAATGGGTATGAAGTATCAGAAAAGAAAATACCCAAAGTAAGGAAGTTCTGTTAAAAGTAGTTATCTCTGCTCCCCAGAATTCGAGAATCAGAAGAAGGAGATAACGAAATGTGGAGCGGAGAGATCCAAATTCGCACTACAAATGCCTGGACAGATTTTGAAACTGAGATAATCAAGAAATTTATTCGCAGGGAACTACAGAACTGATCGCTCACTACGACTGCTTTCTCTTGATGTCTTCCTATGATAACTGCTCAAGATTCATTTTCGTAGACTTTGTATTTTCATTCATTTGTTTTATTTACTGACATTGAAATGTTCATTTCCTCTTTTAACTAGTTAATTTCCCCAAATTTTCTATGTCACCCATATCAATTTATGGTCCAAATAAGATTAATTCTCGAGTGCAGTCGTGGTAGTTGATGAAAATTCGAGATCTCCGTGGGATCGATATTTGGACTTATGTCCATTTTATTACTTGTCGACCGCACTTGCACTTCGTAATTAAACCAATAAATTAAATCACTTACTCTAAGAGATTTTCGTTATGATAAGATGATCACAACAAGTGATGGGCGATTTTGCTGATTAGATATAGTCCGTAGATAACGTTATAATCTTGCATGTACAACTAATGCATAAATGTGCAAACCTGTTTCGTCCTGCATTATCACGCACAACTCCATGGTGAATGGCTAGTTCTTATTAATTTTATTTAAGTAGATCATTAATCTCTTTTTGCAATATCTGGGCGAGTTCTGACTCATTCAATAGGTCTAGCTTTTGTTGAATTTGTTTTTCATTAAAAAATCTTTTTCATATGATAACGACCATATGTCGCTTTCTATTCCTTAAATGCATTTGGTATAGAAGAACAAAGATTTTCTTCTATTTGTTTTGTATGTTTTTATTCTCTTGAATTTGTTTCTGAATTTCTTTAAATTTTCTTCTACTTTTATATTGTATTTCTTTTTTAAGGAATTTAACTTGTTTTTGTTTTTGTTGAAGTAAAGAAATAAAGTCTTGTACCTGATTTATTTCTTTAACTTCTATTCCTTTTATAAATTCAAAAAGAATATCTTGATTGTTAAATCTTGTTCTTAATCCTTGATTGTCTATTTGAAAAGGATAAAGTTGTGTTAGGAAAGGGGTTCCTAAAACAATTTGATGGCTTATATTCTTGACTAGTAAAAAGGAAGTTTTAATACAAATACCATTTTTGCAAATATGACTCAGGGTATTTTTTGTAATAACCTTCAAAGGATCATTACTAGCCGTTGATAGCCTTTGAGAGGTTTTTGGCAAAATATACAATAGGAATTAATCCTTCCTCGTATACAATTTAAATCGCCCGAGCCAATCACAGAATGTAAAGTCGACTGATAATCGTGTTTGATTTTGTGTTATTTTATACCACCCTTTGTTTTTGTACTATAGTCATACTATGTACAAAAGTTTCTAATTCTTCATTTGTCTCACTTGTTAAAACTTCTTTTTGATTTTCAAGACTTGTTAGTCTATTCCCTATGTTTTGAGTAGAAAGTTTTAGTTCATCAATTTGGATTTTTATTTGTTTTACTTCTTTCCAGACCTCAGTTGTTGTCGGGTTCATGCTTCTTATAGTATCAAATATGTCTTCATCCGATAAGAAGTTGATAAATTTATTCTAGGTTTTGGTTTTGTATTTTGTTGTTCTAAGCATTTTTCTTACGTATTCGGGCCTCGCTTTATCTTCAATTCGATCTATCATTTTATTAATACCTTTTGTTCAAATAGCTTATCATGCTTACTGATTACAAACAATTTTCTATCTTTTCATTTCCTTTCGTAATTTGTTCGAGATTTATCGTTTCTTCGTACATTTAGCGATTATTCTCCGAATAATATTCTTCATTATCCGATAAAACATTTACTTTATTTTTGCACTTAAATATATGTCTTCGCCACATTTAAACATTCAAATTCTTTTATGTTTTTATTTGGTTTATTCACTAGATTTGTGAAATTTAAATTTTTTATTTTGGTTAAATAATAATAATAATAATAATAATAATAATGATAATGATAATAATAATGATAATAATGATGATGATAATGATGATGATGATAATGATGATGATAATAATAATAATAATAATCGTGGATAATCTAAGGTTCTAGAGAGGCAAATGTCTCCTTAAATTTTTTTTCAAATCCAATACCATTAAGCTAATATTTTTATTTGTTAGGTTTGACAAAATTTTCATATGTTAAAATAACCCTGGACGCCCATTTCTAGTTCCACCATTGATTTGCAATTTGTTAAGCAATTTTATTTATATTTAATTTTATTTATGGTTATGTTTGGTTCCAGAAAATTTTGAGGGAAAATCAAAAGAAATAAAATATAAATGAAAAGTAGAAGAAAAAAATGAAGGCAAATAAAAATAGAATTAAATTTCATATAATATTTTTATTTGGTACCACAGATCAATTTTATTTGTTTAAACTCATCTATATGAAAAGATTAAATAATTTTAAAATACTTAAATTTCTAAGTAATTTTATTTATATATGATTTTCTTTGATTTTTTATAATAAACATAATATGTTTTTATTTCCTTAGAATTTTTCAAGAACCCAAACACAACCTAAATTTTTTTATTAGACAACTAAATATGAAAAAATCATTTTTATTGGCATTTTTTTCATTAGTACTTTCGGAAACTAACCACAACTCTAGAGTTTAGGAAATAAACCCCACCCCCTCCCCCACCTTAAACTTATTTTCCGGGATTCAAGCATTGAGAACATTAATAAACTTTTAATAATAAATAAAATAGTTTTATCATTGGTACAAAAAATAATGAATAAGTTTTCTAGTATGATTATTTTTTATTCTTGCTAATATGATTATTTAGGGAAAAGTGTGAAAATATGCCCTATTTTGAGCTTAATAATAAAAATAGAACCAAAATGACTTTATTCAATAGAACATGCATTTTTAGGCCAAAAATGCATATTTCATGTATTGAAATAGTGCCTCCTTATAAGTCCTGGGTTCGAGTCCTAACGTGGGTAATTTACTACATTTTAATCAAATAGCTTTAATTTTTAAAAATAGCTTCTCATACCCAAAGATCAAAATAACTAGAATACATATATATCAAGAGATTTGATTTGTAATATATTTAAATATCAATGGATATTTTACAAAAATATCTATGAATTTAAAAACTATTCAAATATTTAAATTTTTTTTAACAAAAAAATTAAAAATTAAACAAGAATATACATATAAATTATTTTTATTTTATTACTTCAACCTGAAACCCCTTTTTTATGTTCTTATGCCTATTTTAATGATGAATATTGTATCACTTGAACTAGACATAATAGACAAACATAACACAATTGTTTGGTTGCCAAGAAAATGATAATTTCATTGAATTCAATGAACGGGCATCTCTTCAGCATGAGAAGTCACTCTTCCCTTCCTATTTATTGCTTCACTGTTATATATATAATATCATTTAATCGGGAGGATTATTTATTGCTTCACTATCACTTAACTTTTGGAAAAATATTTGAAATTCCTAAACTATATTTATATTTATTTATTAACAAATAAATTATTTTTATTTTATTACTTCAATTATTTTTGTTAAAACATATTTCATCATTTGTAAAATAAGAAATAAATTATTTTTATGATTTATACAAAAAAAATTTTTTTTTTTTTTTGAAAGCAGCAAGCTGCCAATTATATTAAATCAACATGGAGAAGAGAAGCAATACAATCTGGAGGTGTATAACCCCACACATGGAAACTGACATCAAAATGTACCGCTCGAACTGGTGTATGAGCAACTCGACCAGATCTCTTGGGGTCAAAACAACTTTCACATCCCTCAAAGTTGCTAAAATAAAAGTACAATCTTGAATAATAAGACAAAAAGGTGAAAAATCAACATCTCTCGACCGCATAGCTTGCACTACTCTTAGACAACTGCTTTTAATAATTACCTCTGTCATTCTCCATTCGATCCAACTTAAAGCTCCTCTTCTTAACTCCCCAAGGCTTCAACAACATCAGCCGGTGGAAACCCAGAAAAACGATTTTTTTCTCTTTCTTTTTCCGAAAATGAGCGACCTGCACTCTACCCTAACGATATTGCATAAAACCCCAGATCTTTCTAGACCTCTGATGACAAAACGAATCACGCCGCTAGAATCAATATCCTCTTCGCCAAATCTGAAGTTGAACTAAACGAATTCAAGTGCCGACTCCTAGACTCCGTCGGCTTTTGGTACGTATTTCAGACTGAATGGCTAACTGCAAGTGCCATATACACTTGATGGGGAGACACTGGGCACAATGAAACAAGTGTCAGTGCCCTAGGATTCCATGAGTCGGGTGGGGCTAATGTCATTTCACCTCATGCATGAGCATGAAAGTGGTTAAGCCAGGGCATGGAGAACACTTGCCTCATTTGACTATGTCAAACAAATGGATGTTAGGTGTGCTCCCAAAGTCAAACAAATTTGGGTAGTTTGAGAGATGGCAAACAATTCAGAGACAAGAGGAGAAGAAAGAAAAGGGAGAAAGAAAGAAAAAAAAGTGGGCTGAAAGGGAAGAAGGAGAAAGAAACAAAGAGAACCAAAGGCAAAGATTTTCCGTTCAAGGGTGCCGTGAGTTCAAAGAATGCTGATTCAGACTCCAACAGGAAATTTCTCTTACTATGGTTATATCTGTCTAAGAGTTGTTTGATGATGTGTGGAAGGTAAATCCATGCAATGAGTCGAATGATGCAGCTTTCTGTGCGTAAATCGTTGATGCTAGAATTGTTTTGCTTATCCATTTTTACAAGATTAAAATCTTAAGATGGCCTTCTCTTAAAATCACATTTATTTAAATCGAAATGGCTTTTGTTAAAACCGATTTATGGGGATTAAAATCGAGGCCTTTCATGGAAACCGAAAGTTATGTGAGGATTAAAAACTGAAATGGTCTTGATTTATATGCTGACAAAATCTATAAATGGTTTTGTTGATCTCGATAAGAGTACAAGGATGATGTTGTATGTGTTTGGTGTATGGTTGATTTTGATTTGCATGAAAAACATGCAAGAATTCTTCGGTTTTGGGGACTGAAGAAGATATCGCTTGGTGTTACAAATTTGAATGAAAAACATGCAAAACTTTCGGGTTTTTAGACTAAAGAGATATCTCATTGCTTGGTATGGTTGATTTCCACAGACACTAATACGCAGACATTCTAGGTTTGCATCGAAGAAAACTCAGCTTTGTGGGACATTGTATGCATGAGCGTAAAATTTTATTGGCTTTCATGCATGACTAACATGCACTTTGGTTTTAGATCAAAGAAAACCCGCCAGGGGATCTCAGGCGCATGACCAACATGTAATGTTCAGGTTTTTAGACCGAAGAAAACTCAAACCAGGTATTATTGTACGCATGAAAACATGCAGAATTTTATGGGCTTCCATGCATGATTAACATGCAGAATTTTCATGGAACTGATGACTGATGAATAACATGCAGAATTGTGAATACAATCTCGTAATTGTACGTTAACATGCAGAATTTTTATGGAACCGATGACTAATAACATGCACTGTGAATATTAAATACGGTGAATTTTTTCTCGAACTATTAATATGGTTATCGCATGCTATTATATGTGCTGCTCGGGTTTTTAAGACTAAAATCGCTGGGCTTATTACTTGAATGGTTGGGAACTAATACATGGTTATTGCATGTTATTTGTACAAGCCGGCTTTTTCCGAGAGTTTTAAGACTCCGAAATCAAAGTCGCTTGTTATTACTTAAATGAATGCCATGCACTTTCGAACTAACTGTTAGTGCATGCCAGTATAATCGATTTAACATATGGGAATATTAATACAGATCAGATGTATGTTAAATATATGAAATGTTGTGTGCATTAGACATGAGGTTCATAGCACACACATAGTAGGTAGAATACCACAGAGGTTTTCATATATCATTCACGTGGGTTTGAGTGCAGCACAAATCAGATTGCATCAAAAGCAGAACACCATATTACATGAGAGTGTGTACATGGTACTGATTAAGCAATTTATTCTGCTGAATCGTGGGCTTGGGAATGGGATCAATTGAGTTCCATAGTTGTTAAAAACGAAACGTGGAAAATGAAATGTGCTCAGCTAGCAAGCAGGGATAGGGGATGCTTCACCTCAAAGAAAAACCCCAAAACTGTTGCATGTGCTGTATCCAACGGTGAAGCCCGAAAAATGCTCTGAGGGTGTAAGAGACTCATGCAGACCCCGAAAAGCCATGCGTTGCCCAAAAAGACACGAAATAATTAATAAAGTCATCACAAAGACTACTTAGGCCGTGAGATGGGCGCGACTGACAAGATCAACATTTCCCATCGCACTTCATGCTAGTGTGGTGGGTACCCGGAATGAGATCTCGCTAGGCCATGTATATAGTGTCTTCTCATACATGCATGTAGATTTTCCATTTAGATAGACAACATGTATGCACGCATCGTTGTTGGCCTGAGGTGGAAATGATCATTTTGCATGTGCAATCATAGGTGTGTAGTCACTCTTATAGGATTTATCTCGTACCCAGTGTTAGCTCACCCCGTCGTGGGACCCTTCGTATAGAGATGGAAGACGACGCTCCTTAGAGGCAGATTATGAAGCAAAGCTGCACTGTGGGCCTTGATTCTTGCTTCAGGTATCTATTGTAATGACCTACACATATGTTTCGTATTTAGAGTTAGATGTAATAACTCCTGAGATCTATAGAAATGTGTGGTCCCAGAATCGATGGATCTAGTATGATGATGGGCCCTATTTCCATCCATTTATCATGTATGAGTCTCAAGGATATGAGACACACTGTGCTCTCGCAGTCGACAAGAGTCAATGGGACCTGTGGCGTTTGGGGGCGCTACACTCCAAATTTCCCAACGAACCCAACACTTTAACATAACCACCCATAAATCTGCCCTGCTCATTCCGGAACACGCCACTAACAGCCCTTTCCCTAAAAAGCAGTCGCATCAACATTGTCATATTTACTTCATCCCAATGGGAGGGCTATCCTAACGAACACCCTACACGCGTAGCGCACTTCCGCAATGTAAGACACCCCATCCACTCGCATTACGTAACCAACTTCAAAAGGTCTAAGCTTCCACTAATAACCTTCTCGCATTACTAGCATGCTTTGCGATTCCAAACCAGGTCATTTCGTGTTCCAAATACCCCCAAAGAAATTGAAGACATCTCAAACTAACTGCTGAAACTCAACATGTCAAGCAATTGTAAAAACCATTCTTTTGAAACGACCTAATGTTGCCCAAAAGCAAATAACCCAATCCCGCACCTCAACCAAACCTCCCGAAAGCAAAAGAACAAGACACCAAGACATAAAGTAGATCTTGCCATTCCTGCCAAATGGACAATGTAGGCATCATTAAGAAGTCATTTTTGGAATAACTGCACCGCAGGATACTATCTCGTTACGCCACATAAAGTTAACCACTTTGTGAGGAGCATCGAGTCTGAACGAGTTTCCACACACTGAACCGTTGCTGCCGAGGAACCCGACTCCGCTCAAGTAACAACCTGCTAACTAGAAACTTAACAAAGGTACTTTCCTTTCGCCCGCAGCCCACATCCAACAATCAAATATGTCAATTCAATGGAATATCCAACACCTCACAAGATCGTGCACATCAAGGAGTTCATTGGTTTCCACATTCCAAAGTACCACATTCAATTTATAAGTCCTCCATCAACATATTCTCCCACCAACTTTAGAGTGCAGGAAGAAATCCCGGCTTTGAAACCGTATCCCAGCTCAAGGATCACCCCAAATTTTGATACTTTTACCATCCCCACTCTCCAATCCACAACCACTAACTGTAAAGTACTCCGAAAGAGCCTCGAGCATTTTCATCAAATATAGCTTGGGTTATCCCCTAGGTCAGAACTAAGGAACTCCGATTTTAGAAATAACGTGCCTTTTACCTTTACCATGACGGATTTGTGAGAATTCGCCACCGCGGTGTGAAGTGCTAAGTAAAATCACTCAACTTTCGAGCTCATTCCCCATCCTTTTACGATTACACAAAATGTCCCACCTACACCATCTAATACCGCCCTTACCTTCTGGTTTAATATCCATTAAAGATTTTCAATTCATCCGCAGTATCGAAACGATTTGAGCAGACTTCATAACATAATTTGGCATTACTTTGTAACCTTGTCTTAGGGTATCTCTTTACGCTTTGAAGAGGCTGATGCACAGTTTGTATCTTTGCCCAAACCACAATCCTTCACATATGCAAAAGTGCCTTCTTCTTCCTTCCGCGAAAGTGGCATTCCCAATGCTCTACGCTAATCCACCCGCCTCCTTAACCCTAACTCCCAGCATAACAATGCAGAATTTACACCTGCGGTACTAAAGGAAGCCGTGACTTATTGAAGTTAAGCAGCGAATGCTTTACGATAACTCTTGTAAAATCTCATGGCTCTTACGCACTCCTCCATGGTAGCCCAAAAAAAGAGATAAGCGTCGTCAGCAAAAAATAAATGGGAGACAATAGGAGCACCTCTGGACACTTTGCACCCATGTAAAGACCCAGCCCCGGCCTCGCTCACAGTAGGTGGCGACAACCCTTGGCCTGAAAGAATAAGCAATCACGGTGACAAGGGTCCCCCTTGTCTTAAACCTCGGCGTGGAACAATCGGGACCTAACTCCCGATTCATCATTAAAGCGGCACATTAAATCTAACGATTTAACACACAACAACATTAAATCAATCCGCTCCTACAAAATCCCCACTTCATGACATACCCTCGAAAAACACCACTCTAATTTATCATAAGCTTTAGGAATATCTAATTTGAGCTACATTACCAAATTTAATTGATAAATAGTTAGGTAATGTGATTTCGTGAGCCACAGCGATATTATCGGTAATGTATCTTCTATTTACGAAAGTCCACTTTGGGTTTTGAAATAACCTCCGTGAGAGCACATGACGATTATTATCACCTGACATCACCTTATACACACATTACACAAAGAAATTGGCCTCAAATCAACCATTACGTTTGGTTTCTTTTTCTTAAGATCAAAAACGATAGTAATGCGTTCAAACCTTGACCAAATGCTTTAAGCTCCGCCCACTTCATACGAGAATGAACCACGCTCTTCTCCAGCCAGCTCCAATATTTTTTGATAAAAACCGGGGTTAAATCCGTGCACAGATTTATCGAAGTGCATAAGCGCTTGCTAATTTCATCAGGTGTAACCGGGCTCATCAAAAATTCATTATGTTTCTCACTGACCTTTTTTCGAACAGTTTGAAGAACTGGCTCCATAGCCCCCGGATTAGCTGCAAATAAATCAGAAAAATAGTCCAAAACTACCTTCTCAATTCCTTCCTTAGTCTTATAATCCACACCATCATCCCAATCGAGCTCATTGTCGATTCTTACATTTAGGCCATTCGCATATCGATTGGGCAGCTTTTGTCGCATACTCGACTTTGAGCCAATGGATTTTTGCCCTTTGTTTCGGTATATCTCCCTCTTGAACCAACAAGGGATTCAATCGTTCCTCTTCTTTTTGTAAAGCGAAGTGATAGAAGAACAATCCTCCTACCTTCGAGATAGATGATTACGCTCTTAATTTTCTCCCTATGCAATTTAAACAGACTTCTACCTTATCCTCAGCTCCTTCCCACATTGCCCCAATCTGGTTTGAATCTCTAAACCCGAGCTACCTTCCCAACTCTATTTGATAATAGCTGCACACCCTTCTTCAAATATCGAGCATTTTCCAAAGCAGCCTTAGGTGTAGGTTTAGGAACAAACTTAAAATCTCAACTGAGATGGGATTATGATCGAGAGACGATGCGAAATATGATTGAGTGCGGCTTCCCGAATAACTTCTACACCAAGCCTCATTAGCAAGTGCTGCATCTAGCCCTCCGCTATGTCGGTGCCACGCCCTTCCTCCCAGTAAATGGGTGACCCAGTAAAACCAATCTTTATTATGATGCAATGATGGCTTTATGAAATTAGAAATAAAGCGTAAAGGATAGGCATGTCTTCCGCAGCTCTCATTGCATACCCGATAATTCATTGAAGTCTCCCCAACGAGTACGAGGCGGGATAGATCTGCGAGTCTGCGAGAATCTCGAGACTGTTCTTCTTTGTCGATCAGCAAGCCATAAAAGCAGACATTATAAGGCTCACTCACCCACCGAGTTTAACCACCGGATCAATAAACCTATGATTGGAGCCCAAAATAGTACTTGATCCCCTCATTCTTCCATAAAACCCATGAGAAGCCCACCTCGGTGGCCCGCATTACTCACAACAAAACAACAGAATCACGCAATTTTATTTTTTATTCCTTGATGGTTGTCATACCGCTAAAAGTTTCAAGCGAAAAATAAAATCGGGCTTACAATCACGGACGAGTCGGAGTAGAAGGAATTGCTCGGGGGATAGCCCGGGGCCCTGGCAATTCCGGCAAGCAACTCATCGGGATTAGTGGGCTGCGTGTACCTTGCGAAATCTGTTATTTGGATCGAGAAATATCATGGGGCGAGCTAAGGACCCATCAAACTCACATGTTACGCACGGATGACCTCAGCCTTTTGACTTCTCAGCGTGACGATCGATAATATTTCCTTCAGTTTGGGCCACCTTCCTTATCCACCGGCTCAACCTCACGCCAATCTAAGCTTCCTTTCTATCACCATTAACAACTCCTTCCTTATCTACGACACTTCTCGAATATCCTCATGATTACCACTATTTCCTCCAGAGATTCCACGTTGCTGCAAGTAACCATCCTTATCAGTCTGCCTCCACGTCACTGCTCCACGGAAGTGAGCAGTGAGCGAACCCTTGCTCTATTAACTCGACTTCGCGATTATTAGCTCGTAGTGCAGGCCGGGTGTTGTTTCCACAATTCATCCTCCGACTTCAAGCACCTTGAAGCATGCGTTCACCATGTGATGATTCCTGGCCCAGTAACAAAATGTCGAAAGAGCCTTCAATTGAGAATTTCACTAACCCTCCAGTATCTTTCGACCATGCGCTCTTTTTTCAACGGTTCATTCATGAACACAGTACCTATCACATGTAACTCTTCCATCCACTAAAATTATTTGAGTCGATTAAATCACCCACATATTTCACTAGACTCCTTGCCACCCTTTACGGCCAGATATCACAATTTAGATTATGAACTTGCATCCACAGAAAATATTATCAGATCAAACCTTCATTGGATCTTCCCCGATCTTCACTCATTTGAAAAATCAACAAATGATTATCAAAATTCCATGGGCCTCCCTCCATGACTCTACGCACATCTGCTTCATGTGCAAACTGGAATAAAAACCTTCCCTCTTCCAGGTCCTCAACATACATTCCCCTCCCTGGGCGCCAAACATTAGCAATGGTGTGCCGCATCGCTTCTTTATTGAGATTGTTATCCGGCAAAAAACGTCCCACGATAGCCCCGGCGTAGATCCCGTGCCCGCGTCGTCCACGATCTCGGCCGGGAAGAACCATTCGCTCCGCTCCATCCGGTTTTGACCATGAAAAATCCTCAAATTCCGCCACCATGCCATTCAAAGCCTCTGCATCCAAAGCCGCAGTATTGCTTGAGGAGGCCATAAACCAAGAAAAAGAAAAGGCGAGATGAAGAGTTATAAGGAAGAAAGTGAGAGGAAACAATGATAGGCTTATGAATGATGGAAAGAAAAAAGATGATTAAAGAATGAGAGTTTCAATGAAAACGTGCTCGCATGAAAACGAGAGAGAGCCTTGTCAATAGACAAGAAGAGACCGCTTCAATTAGGGACGGACAAAATATTTAATTTGTTAAATATATTCATAAATAATAAAAATGAATATAATAACAAATTGTACTTAGTCATGGCCAAGTGTAAAGTAGTAAAACCATGTTTTTGGGCAAGGTTCGAATCCTTCATACAACAAATTTAAAATTTTTTAAGAGCCTTGAAATATCCCACGATAATCACGGATCGATAAAATGCGAAAAATCGTTGATTGGGAAATATCGACGATAAATCGGGATTTCAACGATTTCCGATTTTTTGGTTCCTCCCTTATACCTTCCTAAAAATACCCTCCAATATGCCCCTATTTCATTATCCTATTTTTTCTTCTCTCTAGTGCCAAACATCTTTCAATTTCTAATTAAATTAATTTTTTATTACTACTAAACAAATTAAATTTTTTTATTTTTAAAATTTTATTTTAATTAATTTTATAAAATAAATTTGTATTTTTCAAAATTAACTTTATTTTTAAAATTTATTTATTCATTATTTTTATTTTTATTAGCTTTTTATTGTTAAATTAATGCATTAAAATAAATTAATTTGTCATATATTATTCACTTATAATTTAATAAATATATAAATAAATATAATATTTAGACTAATAATGATTTGAATATATATATATATATATATATATATATATATATATATATATATATATATATAATATCCTTGAAACCATTTTTTGCAAAATAGAACAAAAAATAACAAAAACAATTAACTAACTTTAGTTTTATTTTAGAAAGGGTTAATTACTTAAATTATGTCTCAACTTTTCCATTTTTTCTATTTCGATGTCTCAATTTTATTTTTTTTCAATCAAGTGTCTAAACTTTTTTATTTTTCCTATTTTGATATATCAACTTTATTTTTGTTCAATCAAGTGTCTAAACTATTTATTTTTTCTATTTTGTTATCTCAACTTTATTTTTATTCAATCAAGTGTCTAAACTTTTTCGATTTTTTCTATTTTAGTGTCTTAACTTTATTTTTATTCAATCAAATGTTTTAACTTTTAATTTTTGTTCACTGGAGTGTTTCCTAACCAATCAAAAGTTATTAGGATATTCGAATAAGTAAAAAATGCATCCCAATAACATTCTTATCATATAAAATGATGAAATTACTTAAATGATCTTTAACGAGATGAAATAACAATATTATCATTTTCTACATTAGGGTTTTTCTATCAATTAGTAGTTGTTCGTTACAGTACAAAAATAAATCTTTTCATTATTTTAAAAATAATTTTAATATTTTTTTTTAATTATTCATATATAATTTTTTGATATATATAATACTTAGAAAACAAGTAAAAATAGTAGATGATAATTAAATATTTTAAAATATTTTTAATTATTTTAATATTTTTAAAATTGTTATATTTTCTTTTTTAAGAAAATTTTTAATTTTTATCTCAATTCTATAGTAGTCAATTTTATAAATTTCTTTTTTATTGTAACAAATAGATAAGTAAAGCCCATAATGTGGAAAAGAATAATAATGTGTCAATTCATCTCGTTAAAGAGTATTTAAGTAATTTCATTATTTTGTATGACCTAGAATGTCATTTGAATTCAATTTTTCCTAATTCAAATATCTAAGTTTTTATTGGTTTGATTCAACAAAAATCAAAAGTTTAAACATTTGATTGAACAAAAATAAAGTGAGATTTCAAAATAAAAATCAAAAGTTTAGATACTTGTTTGAACAAAAATAAAGTTGAGACACCAAAATAGAAAAAAAATCAAAATGTTTAAATACTTAATTGAACAAAAATAAAGTTGAGACACCAAAATAAAATAAAAATGAAAAATTTGAGACATCATTTATATAATTAACCTCTTTAGAAACAATTAGTAATGATTATTTTATATATTTAATGCTGCCAAAAAAATTTATATATATTTAATTTTGAATAAATAAGGGTTAGCCTAAAAAAAATAAAAATTGAGTGGGGAGTGCTGGATGAATTGGATGGAGTATTTTTTTTTTGGAAGCCATTAGTACATCTCCAACCATTCTCCATTTTTTACTCCATCGTCATATTTAGATATTTAAATTCTAGAGATTTAAACTCAAAAAATGCACTCTAACCATCCTCCATTCCCATCTCTATATTTGAATATGTGAATAGTAACTATTATTCTCCTATTATTTTAATATTATTATAAAACCCAAGAAAAATTTAATTTTTTTGAAAAATGGCAAAAATAGTAAAATTGCCGAAATTATTCAAGGAAGCCTAGAAATTTTTCTAGATCTCGGATGATGAAACGGAATTCACCGTTGGATTCATTTCACGAAATCTAGTTACCCATAAAATTTTCGTCGAATTTCGAGACAGTCGTATTTTTTCACGATTTTCAGGGTAACAAGCGTCTAATGACTCCTAAGGATGAGATTTTTATGAGAATCTCGGGAGTTAGAAAATAACTTAAGTTAAGTTCATTTTAAAATAATTTGAACTTAAAGTGGGACAAAATAGGGTATTTCAGGTAGAGCATGCACAGGCAGTATTGTAAATAGTATTGTGATGTGGGCTATATGTTTAAGCAGATGGTTCAGAAAATCATATTGAGGAGAAAAGCGCATATTTACGAGGAAAACGTAGACGGGAGCGAGTAAGAGAAGCTCAACTTCTCTCTACCATCCTCACGAGACTCGGTTGCTCAATTATCGTCGGGCCAATAACTAAAGTCCATCTATGCGACGAGAGCTACGCGTGGGTACCGGAAACAAAGGATTTCACCAAAGATTCAAGTGAAGAGTTATGGATATCGTGGGTTTCGGGTCTGGGGACCTGAAAACCGTGCCGCCAGAAGTAGGGATTCCTCCTACTTTGGTTAATTTTCGATTCTATGGGCTGTTTGGTTGAGGTTTAATGTCATAAGGAGTTGTTTGGCCTTTTTTGCCCTAACGGATTGTTTGGCAAAATAATGGGTTATGGGAATAATGCCTTGTTTTGACCCTATATGATGTCTCAGTTACTGAGTGATTTTGATTAGAAGAAAATTTGGACTAATATTCATGACAATTGTGGCTGAAGTTGTGAACTTGATGTTAGGATTTTGAATTAAAATTGGACCTCTATAGCTCAAGTTATGGTCCATTTAATTTCCCAAATTGTCACAGCTTAGGTTGTTAACTGTTTGTGTCCAGATTTTTGGGACTGATTTTCGGTTGGGAAAAAGATGTAATTTGGACTAGTGTTCTCCGTGAAAATTGTAGCTCTATCTAAAAACTTGATGGTAGGCTTTTGAATCACCCAAATCGGACCTCTATAACTCAAGTTATGGTCAGTTTACTGGGACTGCTATAACTTAGGTTGTTTAATGGTTTGTGTCCAGATTTTGAGACTGTTAGGGGGCTAGTTTTTTGAACCGAGTTCATAACTATCCTATGGTCTGTTATGGCTTGTTGTGTGGAATGTTTTGTGAATCTCTGTCCCACAGTTGGTCTTGAGATGGAGTTATTGATATTAACTTGATTTAGATGACAACCCTTGGTAGTAATTGATTGGATGTCAATACTTGTGTCCTAATGTATTGACATGTGGAGAGTATGTATGTGTGTATGAATATGTTGACATGATTTGTGTGATTTATTTGAAAATTGTATGTTGATTGATATAATTGTCCAAACGATGCATAGGTGTAATCGTAGATAGAGTATATATAACATCCATATATATATATATATATATATATATATATATATATATATATATGTGTGTGTGTGTGTGTGTGTGTGTGTGTGTGTTGTGTGTGTGTGTGTGTGTGTGTGTGTGACCTTAGCCGAAAGCGCTGAAATGGCATAATTGCATTCATATGCTTGAGGACATCACATGAAATGGAATGTGTGTGCATGGTTGTTATCATTCACCATTCTTGGTGAATGGGTGGTGGACCCAGTACCTTGGACAACGTCTAATAGAGTTCCACAATTTGCATGGTTAAAAATTAACACTGCGTTTGGTGTTGATTGTGCCGGCTCGGAAAATGGGACAACGTCGAATTGGTCGCCGCGGTTTGAAATAGAAAATGAAATTATGTGTCGGATAGAAAGCTCCGTTATCTTTTGGTTACATATGGATCCATCGATGAAAGCCAGTAAAAGTGTGGGAGGTTTCTTGACTGAGGTGGGACCGAAGAATTCACCACCCATAAAAAGACACATGGATTTTGAAAACAAATTATCATTAAGGTGAACATCCGAAAAATATTTTGGTTTGAAAACAAATATGAAATTTGTTTGGTAAAATAGTCATTGGATGTAATCAAGAATGATGAATTTTATCCACGAATATGTTTTGGCATTGTGTGATAGAAGTCGATTGGGACACTACAGGTTGATGGAATCGATGAGGACTCGGTACATGGGACATGGTGAGTCGCATCTCATTCATGGCATGTAGAATTCCATTCTAGGTTTGCATAATCTTGATTGGAATGTGTTTTTGTAAGACCCGAGAAATTCCAATTTCTGGAAAAATGGTAAAATCGTAATTTCGGTAAAAATTCCGAAATTTATTCTCTAGATCTTGTATGGAAAAATGGATTTCACCATTGGAATCGTCTTGCGAAATCTAGCTACCACGTCGAATTTCGTCGAATTTCGAGACAGTCGGAGTTGGCACGTTTTTCGAGGCATCGCGTTTGGTCTTAGTAAACGACTGTGATGTGACAAGAAGTACTTTATAACATATACACATGTTATACATGTTACATGAGTAAATGAATGAAATGGATGTAGAGATAGTGCCAAGTGTCAAAGCGGGAAAAGAAATGGCTTATAGAGTCATTTTGGAATTTATAAATGATAATAAGACAAATTTATGTATACTAGTCATCTTCTCAAGTTTAAAAGAGACCAAAATGTGGGGAGAAAGAGATTTTTACAGTAGGTTGCCGATTTGTGTTTTAGTGTGAGGAGAGAGCTTCTCTCTGGGTTCGGGAGATCAGGCCGTCAATCCTTCGGGCGAAAGGAAGGCTGAGCGGGCGGCAGCGTGGACTCCGGTTTTGAGGAGTTTCGACAAACTCCGTGAGGTAGGGAATTTATCCTACTTGGGTTTTACACTTTATTTAAGTGTTTTATAATGTTTCGGTTGGTTTGAGGCCTTGAACGGCCGGTTGATAGGTCCCAAAAACTTAGGATAGAATTATTTAATTATGGAACCCAATTCTGATCCCATTATTGCCTCTGAGGACTGTTTGGGTGGCTAATTGTGTAATTTATGCCATGGATTGTGTTGTGATGTGCATAGGGTTGGAAATGACCGTGAAATTCAGGTTCACAAAAGTGATATTGGAAGTGATTGTTGTTACTAGGGAACCTTGATGGCAGGGGTTTATTTGTTCATAGGAATAGTGTTAACAAAATATTTTTATGAAATAATGTGCTTGGTTGAGTAATTGAAGTTGAATTGCTCGTGTTTGATAATTAGCCTAAGTGAGCTAATTTTTGGTATAATGAATTGTGAAATTACATGACATGTTTGTGTGATTTAAATTATGTGAATATATTCATGATTATATATTTGCATGTGTTATATGATTATATTGGAATTGGCATCATGCATTCCATATGCACTGGGGCATCTAGAGCGATAGGAGTGAGTGCATGAGATGGTTCATTGAGAGAGTGGTTTCGGAGGGTTGACTAATAATAATAAATATCGAAGTTGGTCCATTACTTATATCGGAGGGTAGTCCATACAAAATATCAATGATCGGGTCGGCTGATTGATATACATCGGAGGGTAGTCCACTTAAATATAACATCGGAGTCGGTCCACTACTAATATCGGAGGGTAGTCCACTATTAAAAACAACATCTTTGTTTTGAAAAATAATGATTCTCATACGTGGCTTAGGTAAGTGTGAGGGAGTCAGTAAAGACTCGGGGTATGAGTTGATCAGGTAGACATTCAAGTAGGATCATGCATTTACTTGAATGTATGTTTTCATTGGAGCATTGCATATGCACTTAGGTGGAGAGTAACCCATTTAGGGTGATTCCACTATTGGGTGATAGCTCACCCTGTCGAGGGATATTATTTTTCGGTGCGGGGGAGGCACGAGACGGCTCATCCACATGGGCTGGATTTTAGAAGAAAGCTAGGGTTGTGGCTTTCTTTAGTAACTTATTATCTAGTATTAGAATTATATAAATTTTAATATATGTTGTATAAGAGTGATGTACTAACTCTTGAACTATGGTTATATAGTTGGATATATGTATTGTGATGAGTATTGGTTTATGGGCCCAAGAGGCTGTTTTTACTCATGTGATTGATGTTGGGACAGGTTATGTATAGGTTATGTATCTCGGGTAGAGCTCCGTGAGAGACTACGCCCGATTTTTCGTGTCGGGTCACCCAGAGCATTCCGCGGAAGTGTTCAGCGGGTTGATAGGTAGTCGCGGACCCAGTTTTGGGCGTCCACGGTTTTTGGTGACATGACCATTGCATGTGCGCCCAGGTGGGAGTAGCATCTGTGGAAATTATTTACTCTGCGGGCATTGCTCACCTCGTTGCGGGACCCCGCTCAAGTATAGGTTGTGCGGGAGACGAGCTCACTCGAAGTAGCCATTGTGAAAAGTCGGATTGTGGCTTTTGGTTCTTACTTTTTGTAAAATATATTAAAACAAATTATTTTTTGATATATGTTTTGTGTGAAGAGTATTGTAATTACTTCACAGATTATAACTTATATCTTATATATAAGATATAGATAAATATCCTGATCATATGTGGTCATTTTTACTCGTAGATGGACCCGAAGAAGTCATGATATGATATTTGGCATCGGATGAGTCATGCTATTATCTGTTATACAAATTGTATTTTTTGGTAAAGATCCTTGTACAAATGAGACTATGTCTAATTTTTGTTAAATTATGAGTTCCGGTAAAGGGGACACAATAGTGTGGTATCGGGTTACCCGACATCCACAAGTTTTTCGCAGGTTGACAGTTGGTCAACGGACCCTCGGGTTTTGGGGCATCATAATTATACTACTATTATTTCATTATTTTATTCTTATAATAATAAAATAATTATTTTAATAATATTTTTATAACATATATAACATATTTTATTTTTAAGATATTTTTATTTTTATTGTTATTATTTTATTAATTTTAAATTATTTTCCATATATAATATAGTAAAATGATTTTAATAAATTTGAATAATTAAATTTTTTTATTAAAATTATTTTTTGATATTGATATAAGGCATTTTTATTTATATTGTAAATATAAGGCATTAAGATTTTAATTAACTAATTAAATAATTTCTTAGAAATAAAAATACAACTTCAAATTGAAAATAAAAAAGAATATAGAGATTACATCACATGATGTTTTGCATATCATTTACTTAAACTAATATATTTGAGCTACAAGAAACATTGTTGCTATACATTTCTCATAAATGCCCAATTAATGCATTTCAAAGTGCATAATGAGCTTTTATACTTAACAAATATGAGTTGGATCATGAAAATTAAGAAAAATTTTGGAAAATCTTAATTATGATCCATTAGAGCTTGAGTATTTCAAGGTAAAAAAAAATGAAGATTATTAAAAAAATGAAATCGCAAGTAAGTTGATCAAGTGTTCATAATTATGGAAATTTTAATAATTTTAATGAATATGACGGTGGGAATTATGGATGTAAGACCCGAGAAAATTCTAATTTTCTAAAAAATGGTAAAATGGTAATTTCGGTCAAAACTCGAAATTTTTCTAGATCTCGGATGATGAAACGGACTTCACCGTTGGAATCGTCTCGCGAAATCTAGCTACCACGTCTAATTTCGTCAAATTTCGAGAGCCGGTCGAATTTCGTGTTTTTCCAGAGACAGGATGTTAACTTTGCTTTTAAAGAGACATGTGATGAATAAAAAGTCTTCTACATATTCTCTCATCTTGACACATGTTATGATTAGAGAGTGATGGAAATGAATGGCTTAGATTTATTGCCAAGTGTCAAAAAGTCATAAGACATTTCAAGGAATTAATGAAATGTAAATGAGAATAAGACAAAATGCAAATAGTGATCTTCTTCTCCAAATGAAAGGAGACCAAAACGTGTAGGGGCTGGAACAAATCGGCAATGATTGAGGTTTTTGAGTTTTAGAGAGAGAGAGCTCCTTCTCTCTAGATTTCTAGCGCCGTTTAGGCGAAGTCGGTTCCTACGACGGAAGCGAAGCGAGAATCAATCTGTGGCGAGGAGCTATGCGTGGACAGATTTGATGAGTTCCGACAACTCCAAGAGGTAGGGATCTTTTTTCCTACTTGTATTTATTCTTTGGCTAAGAGCCATATAAATGGTTGGGGATGTTAAAGGCTTGGATTGTAGGTGTTTTGATCTCAGAAAACATTTGAACCAAGTGGAGAGAAAATGCGCCGTTGTTGGCCGAGTGAGCAGTGCGACCGGGGTTTCCCTTTGTTCGTGAATGTTACATGATTTTTATCACGAATTTTATGATGTTATGATTGATTCAAAATGAATTGCTTGTGTTTGATGTTAGCCCATGCGAGCTAATTTTGGTGGTATTGATTGTGAATTTGAATAACATGATTTATGGATTAATTATGTTAGTATATACATGTTTTATATATTAGTATGAGTTGTTGGGTTAGCATAAATGCATTGTATACTTGTTGGCATGCTAGAATATTAGGAGTGAGTGCATGACATGAAGAAAATAACAAGAAAAAAATGTTTGCCCAGAAAGGAATTTCGAAGATTTTCCGAAGAATTGCACTTAGAAATCGATCAAGCCAGTCGCCGGATGAGGACCATATTTACGTTTTTCGGAGCGTTATCCGGCTGATTAGCGTGAGGTAGTCGTATATTTCAGAGATCTCGGTAGTAAGTTTTGAGAACAAAAGCTTTTGTTTTGAAAACTGTGATTTTACTCACATTTGGCTTAGGTATGTGTGAGGGAGTCAATGAGGACTCGGGACATAGGATTGGGCATGTAGACATTCGAGTAGGTTCATGTAATTACTTGGATGTGATTGTTTTGCCATGACATGTGCACTTAGGTGGGGAGTAACCCATGTAAGAGATTATCACTAATGGGTTTTGCTCACCCTGTCGATGGATCACTATTTCAGGTATAGGAAGTGTACAGGAGGACGGCACTCACTAAAGGCCGCGTTTAGAAGAAAGCCCAGGGTTATTAAACTGGTAGAGACTTTTGTATAACATGTGATAAATTTTATATTTTTAATATTCTGTTGAATTAAGTGATTTATTAACTCATTGAACTATGATAACATAGTTGATGTATTTTGTGAGTATTAATGGGGGCCAGTAGCCAATTATTTTACTCGCATGTGGACCCAGTGTGGTCATTAAATTGTTTGGAGACGGGTTGTATTTTGGTAGAGTACCGTCTGAATGAGACTCTGCCGATTTTCATGAGTGGTGTCAGTTTGCAGGTATCCACGAATATTCGCCAGATTTAACGGGTTGTGTGGCCAAGTTGAAATCACAATGAAAGGTGATATACCATCGTATTAGTTTTATATTGTATTTTTATTTTATTAATGTAATTTTTTATTATGTAAGCTTTTATTAATTTTGTTTTATTTTCTAATGTAATATGATGCTCTATAATATAATATTTATTAGTTTAAAATATTTTAGGTTTTTAATATATTTTTATTTATTTAATCTAAATTCATATTTTATGTTTAAACTAAAAATAAAAATATTTATATATAATATTCCTAAATATTCTAATTTGATAAAATAAAGATTTGAAGACTGAATAGTGATTTGGAATAAAAAAAAATGGAGATTGTTGGTTGGAGTTGTAACTCGAAAAGGTAAAACTCCATCGTCTTCAAATATGGAGAATATATCAATTTGGAGTTGGAAATGAAGATTTATGGATGGAGATGCTCTTAAGAGATTAAGGGCATTTTAGTAGAAAAGAACTTATTATCCCATTTAATATGATGCATTACGCAACGTGCTTCGTTGGTAGTTTTGTTGTGATGTTGATGTGAGTGGATTTTCGGTCCCGATCATTTAAGCACGATGTCGCGACATTGCTAACCTAATGTCGCGACATTGATCCGTTAAGTTTCACCTTAACTGCTTTGATATGATGTCGCGACATTTTTTATCTAAGCATTTTAGTTGATGTCGCGACATTTAAACTGTGATGTCGTGACATTGAGCGCCCAGTGTTACGAGGCCCTCTATCAATGTAAATTGGTGATGTCAGCGACATTGCTATCTTTGATATCATAGCATTGAGTTAGTCTAACCACCTTGACTGCTTTGATTTGATGTCGTTGTCGATGTCGATGTCATGGAAATGTCGCGACAGTGGTAATTCTTGCTCTTCTACTTCAGCCAATGTCGTGGCAATGTCGCGATTATGTCGTGACATTTAAGATGCAGTATTGCAAATCAACTCTGATGTCGCGACATTGCATCTACAGTTCTGATTGTTTCAATTGATGTCGCGACATTGGATTGATGTCACGACATTGGAATAATTCGCTGTTCTGATGTCGTGACATTGAATTTGAGTTCTGCAGTTTTGAGTGATGTCGCAGCATATGTCGTGGCGATGTCATGACATTGCAGAATTCTAATCTATCTATTTCAACCTATGTTGCAGTGATGTCGTGACATTAGAGTAACTGCATGACACTCTCCATACGATGTCAAGACATTGTTCTTCTGGTGTCGTGACATTTCTACCTTTGCTTCATTTTTTCTATTTTTACTACATTTATGCTTCTTTTCTTCAAATTTCTACAAAACATAAATTTGGGTGAAAATTCCATAATTTAACATTAAACAAGACTTTTAAGCCTGAAATATACTTGAAAAATTAGCCTAAAAATAGATGAGTTTTAGACTCATCAAACTCCCCTAAACTTAAAGTTTTGCTTGTCCTCAATCTAAGAAAAGGCTATTTGTTTATCCTCAAACAATAAAAATCGATTTTTAAGGGCATTTTTCAATTAAATCATCTTTTCAAGTAGCTCAACAATTTGGCCTCAATAGTATTTTAGTTGTGATGTCAATTCTAATTAAGCTTCATTTTCATAATTCTAAATTTTTTCAATTTAGATCATTCAATACATAATGTAATTCATAGTTAATAAACAAATACAGTTCTTGACTCTGTGAGTGTGTGTTGGTCTTCCTTGCCAGCTAATTTGCGGTCGGTAGCCTTATAAGAGTCGTATGCGAAATTGTGTTTCTTTGAGTAATTTAGGTCTCATAGGCTTGTTGGTCATATTATTCTCCACTAATGTAGGCATAACACAACCCTCATAATCAAATAGGTCTTTTGAGCTTGTAATGTACGTCTAGGGTACTTGGGTAGATGAGTGCACATTTTAGGTTCAAATTGACCCAAACTACATACATTTTCTTAGCATTTTGTCTTCTAACTGCTACTCCTTTCATGTCTAATCAAAAAAAAAAAATCAATAGTACACCCAGGCAGTTTGGTGCATCACTCATCATGTTTCCCCTGTGGCTTTTATTTTTCCACCTTTTTGTATATATTTCAGTTTCTCAATTCATAAGCTATTTCCTATTATTTTGTTTCAGGTTTGGAATGGTGCAATGTTTTACGTTTTTAAGCTTTCTACTACCCCATAACAAGCTTTAGGTCAACAACTCCCATACTAGTTGGCTAATGGTGCTAGGTGTAGAACACCCCTAAGGACTTAATTGCTCAAGGTAAACAGGCTATAAGGTAAAATTCACTCCTCCTTAAAACTTATATATTCTCCAGCTTCTCATTTTCTATTGTGCACCTCTTTTTGTACAACTTTTTACAATTGTTTTCCCTTCGCATCCTTAATTCTCCTCCTTCATTTCAATTCAAATTTGTACTCCCCTAAACTTATCCTTTTGATCATTTTTGCTGCACTAATCTGCAATTTTAGGTAATTCAAGGTTCATTTTGAGATTTAATGATAGTAAGTCCAATAAAGTGTTCCTAACCGAAGCATAATAAGTTTTTAAGGTACTTATGACCAATGTGTTAGTTTAATCATTTTATGAACTGTACTTTTCAATCAGACTAGAATTAATAGCCTTATCAACCTTGCTCTAAATTTCAGTTTTTTAGAATCTAAAAATTTTAACTTAGCTATTCTTGACATCCATGACTTAAAATCCACAATTTCGAGTTATTGACCCATTTCATTGAGTTTGCCTTGTTATCTTTTCATCTCATCGAGTTATGCATTGATTACAGCGAAATCTCGATTATTCTCAAATCACAATCTTCATATTTATTATGGATCTTAGATATGTAAAATTAAAGGAAAATAAGAAGAATAAGACAATTTCCACTCAAAATTTAGAAACTGTTTTTTTATTCACATAGAACATAATTACAATGATGGGATTTCAAGATAGAGCAAGATAGAGAGAGAATGAGAGAGAGAGAGAGTTCATTTCTTCTTTCTTTGGGATTTTGAGGGCTTGAGATTCACTGGCTCAAATTTATAGGTGGCTTAAGAAGGAGTGAATTTAGGGATTGAAGATTTTGGTTTTCCAGTTGAACTAATTTCTCCCTTGTTGAAGAGATAAAACTCTCGAGTTACAAGATGTTGCCTAATTATCTCATTCTGCCTCTTCCCAATAGAGTTCAGAGATCCTTCAAATTCACTCTGGGCTTGATACATCTTTATCATGTTTTGGTTCACCAGGTCAATGCTCTATGTCCACAATTTTCTCCTTGTAGTTCAGGGTGGACTCTAGCTCTTCATCCCTCTTCTGGATGGTAGCTTTGATTTCCTTCTGGTGTTCTTTATATAGGTACCCAAAAGGCTTCTACCTTCTAAAGCGGATTTTGTTCCATCTCTTTTACCCTTATCTCCATAAGCTTGATCAACTCCTGATCTTTCTTCAGCTAATTAGTTACAAAAGCCCTTTCCCTCTCTCTTAGCTCTGCCTTGAGTGCTTTATTCCTCAGTGCTAATTCATCTTTCCACTCCTCATCCCTTGGAGGAGTGTTGCTAAGTTCTCTTCTTTTCTTTTGTTTTCTACACACTGGTTTTCATCTCTCCACCTCAGCTCTTCCCCGAGCTTCTCATCCCTTATTCTCATTTCTTCTCTCATCTCCTTCATCAAAACTAGCAGTTCAGAATTACTGCTCTCTTCAACTTCAGCTCTCTACTTGCCCTTGTTTTCAATTCTGATAGGTGGAGTTATTGTCTCTTCTACAGTGGTGGGGAAGAGCACTGGTTGCTCTGTGTAATCTTCGAAAACCCCCCTTTCTTCAATTTCAAATTCTCCCTCAGCCTCTATTGTAGGGACTGTTTCTTTTGGTTTTTCTTTTGTTCTTCTTCTTTTTCTGATTCTCTCTACCTTTTCACCCTCTGCTAGAGTTTTGAGGACTCTAGTGAGAGTGAGAGGAGAGGCTTTCGGTCTCTTCTCTTCATCTTCTGCCACTTTTATTTCCCCCTTGATACACAAGAGGGTGATCAAGGCGAGGTAGGGGATGTTACCTGAGAAATTGTTCTCGGCATAGTCCAGAATCGACTCTTTGATGATTCTCCCTACATCAAGTTCAAAGCCTTTGACCAGCGCATACAGTAGTAATGCGCGGCCTTTTCTCAAAGTTGAGACATGCTTCGAAGACTTGAACACTGAATTGAAAAGGTAGAACCATACCTTGTTAGTTTTAGTAAGATCTCCTCTATCGATGTATGCGTTGCAGATGGTCTTGGTCCTTTGCCACTGCCCCAAACCATTCGTCAGCTCTCTAGAAATCTCTCCGAAGATTGGGCTTTTTTAGTGTTGCTCATGCTTTGCGCACTCCCCTACTTGTCTGAGCCCCAAGATTTGGGAGATGGCCCTTTCCATAAAAGGGATCCATCTCCCCCTGACATAGCATGTCAGGTCTTTCCTCTTGCCTAAGTTGGCGTAAAACTCCTTGACTAGTGCCCTCCTTCCTGGTTCCATGTGCTGGCTCAATGTCTCCCAGCCTATTCGTTCCACTTTCTCCTTGAATGGTGAGACGAGCTTTTTGAAGCCTCTCTCTTCCACATGCCCCTTCTTAGCGAGATGCTTCTTGAAAGCCTCTTCTCCCTTGTTGGAGTAAGAAATTTTCTTTCTCCTTCTTTCCACCCTTGACCTCTATTTCTTCAGGGACTACCTCAAGAGTAGTTTCTTGGTTCCTTTCCTCTGCCCTCTCTCTCAGAACTTCTTCTACCACGTTTCCTATCACTTCGTCAAGGGTCAGAGAGATAGGGTTCGACATTGCTTGGTTTCAAGGAGATTTGGAGAAAGCTAGGGTTAGAAAGCTTAAGAGATTAGATTTGAATTTGAATATCTCCATGAAGTGTATCCTTATATAGGTGGGTTGCCCTAACTGTGATGTCACGACATTGGAGTTGTGATGTCGCGACATTGACTTGATGTCATGACAACACAGATTTAATGTCGCAACATTGGAGTTGCTTTCTTATTGACTTAGATTGATGTCGCGACATTGGAATTTGATGTCGTGACATTGCCTTAATGTCGTGACATTTAATTTTGATGTCGCGACATTGCCAGAATGTTAATCTTGATGTCAATCTTTATAACTGGGATGTCGCAACATTATAATGTCGATGTTGTGACATGGACAATATTTGGAACCAGTGTCGCGACATTGATGTCGATGTCGCGACATTGTTGTTGATGTCGCGACATTGAGAAGCAGTTTTCTTTTTTCAAAAAGTTTTTACTTGTTTACCCCATTTCTTTACGTAGGAAGATTCGGTTCATGCTTGTGAATATAAATTACATCAATGTGAAACTCCGTCAAGCACGACGATAACACTTTCAGTTTTCAATTCGGTTAACTCGGCATATATTCATTTATGCTGTAGAGATTATCACATAGCTAAGCATGAAAGACAATGGAAGCTCTGTACAATTTCTAACTTTCGGATAAATTACCTCCCCCGAACTTAGTATTTGCATCATTTTCAAAGATAAATGTGGAGTAGAACTCTCTTTGTAGTCGACTGCGCGCCAACTCAATTTGGTTGGAAATGCTTCAAAAATGACTTTCAAATCTCTGGCAGCTTCATTATTTTGAAATTTAACAAAATGATGATTACATATGTTACTAATAAATTCTAATAAAATTACTCTACCTAATAAACTATTCAAAACACATTTAATTAAACAAAATCACAATGAAAAGTAAAAATCAAGAGTTTCTTGGGTTGCCTCCCAAGTAGCTACTCAGTTTTATTTCTTTAGCTAGACTTTGTTGCAATGTTTTCTCTTTTCATAAATTCTTTTCATCTTTTCAAAATTGGGATTGTTCTTCATTTGGTCTTCCTCTAAGATAATGTTTCAGCCTCTAACCATTCACTTTAAACTCATCTCCATGGTGGTTTTGATTATTCTTGCTCAGAGAATTGTACCTTCTATGTATAGACCACTCTACCTTGATTTGAGTTTTCCTGGAAAAAGTTTTAGCCTAAAGTTGTATAGTATGACTAGCTCTCCTACTCTGAACTCCTTCCTCAGAAACTTCTAATCATGCCACATTTTAGTCTTATCTTTGTAGATTATGGCATTATCATAAGCATCGTTTCTCAGCTCTTCCAATTCATTCAATTGGAGTAGTCTCTTCTCTTTAGCAGCTTTGAAATCACAGTTCAGTTTTTTTGTTGCTCACATAGCTTTATATTCAATCTCAAAAGGGAGATGGTAAGGTTTTCCAAATACTAACTTGTATGGGGACATTCCAATAGGATATTTATAAGTAGTCACAATAAGCCACGATTGCATCATCTAGCTTGGTAGCCGGAGTCTTTCCCTACGGTGCTTCTTGTCTTTCAATATGTTCTTTATCACCCTATTGGATATTTTTGCTTATCCATTTTATTAAGGGTGATAAGCCAAACCCATAACATGTTTGACTTCATATCTGCTCATAAGTTTTTCAAACAGTTTGTTTGCAAAATGGTTTCCCGCATCACTAATGATTGTCCTTGGGGCTCCAAATCTACTCAAGATATTTCTTTGAATAAACCCCACAACTGTGTTGGCATCATTTATGGGATAAGCTATAGCTTCTACCCATTTGGATACATAGTCCATAGCTAGGAGAATGTACTGATTTCCAAATGAGGGTGGGAAAAGTCCTATAAAATCTATCCCCCATACATAAAAAAATTGCACTACCAGGATCCCTTGCAGAGGCATTTCATTCCTTCTATTTATATTGCCTATTCTCTGACATCTATCACAATGTTTAACCCATTCAAAACTGTCTCTAGATAGAGTAGGCAAGTAAAAACCTAATTAAAGAATTTTCTAGGCTGTTCTGTCTCCTACAAAGTGCCCATCATATGGTGATGCATGACATTTATCAATAATTCCACCTTGCTCATTTTCTGGCACACATCTTCTGATGATCTGATCTGCCCCCCTTCTAAACAACAATGGGTCATCTCATATACAGACTCTAGAATAAGTTCTTAGCTTTCTTTTCTGTTGGTAGTTGAATTCTAGTGGCATTATCCCATAAGCTAAGTAATTAACAATATCAGCATACCATGGTGATTAGACTGACACTTGAAAAAGCTGCTCATCAGGGAATTTTTCTTCTATTTCTATTCCTCTTTCCTCTTCAGTAGGTTTTTCCATTCTTGATAGGTGATCAACTATCACATTGTCACTCCCTTTCTTATCCTAAATTTCTAAATCAAAATCTTATAGCAGTAGTACCCACCTAATCAATCTTGGTTTGACATCTTTCTTTGCCATTAGATACTTAATTGCTGCATGATCAGTGTGTATGATGACATGGGACCCCAATATATATGGTCTAATTTTTTCACAAGAAAACACCATTGCTAGCATCTCCTTTTCTGTAGTTGAGTAGTTCTCTTGTGCCTCATTGAAGGTTTTGCAGGCATAGTATATTGCTCTGAAAATTTTCTCTGTTCTTTGTCCCTTAACTGCTCCCATTGCATAGTCACTAGCATCACACATGATTTCAAACTATTTGTTTCAGTTTGGTGTTGCAATGATGGGAGCTATAACCAATTTGGCTTTTATTTCTTTAAATGTGGACAAGCAAGAGTCATCAAATTCAAACTTGGCATTCTTCTCCAACAATCTGCATAATGGTCTGGAAATTTTTGAGAAGTCTTTGATAAACCTTCTATAAAATCCAACATGTCCCAAAAACCTCTAACCCCCTTAACTGTATTAGGTGCCATTAGAGTTTCAATCATAGAAACCTTAGCTTGGTCAACTTCTAACCCAACTGTAGAAATTATATGTCCTAAGACAATTCCTTATGTTACCATGAAATGACATTTTTCCCAAATCAGAGCTAAATTCTTGTCTTGGCACCTCTGTAGTACAGTCTCTAAATTTTAAGCACTACTCGAAACTGGATCCATATACTGAGAAGTCATCCATAAAAATTTCCATAGCCTCTTCCACCAAATCTGAGAACATGGACATCATACACCTTTAAAAGGTGGCAGGAGCATTACATAATCAAAATGGCATCCTTCTAAAAGCAAAGGTGCCATAAGGACATGTAAAAGTAGTCTTCTTTTGGTCATCAAGGGCAATGGAAATTTGATTATAACCAGAATATCCATCGAAAGCAGTAAGGGTGTTATTGACGTCCATCATTTGATTAATAAAGGGCAAAGGATAGTGATCCTTTCTGGTTGTTGTGTTCAGTTTTCTGTAATCAATGCACACCCTCCATCTTGTCACAGTTCTTCTTGGAATTAGTTCATTTTTCTCTTTTCTAGTGACTGTGAATCCACCCTTTTTGGGAACCACGTGAACTGGGCTCACCCAAGGGCTGTTAGAGATTGCATAGCTAAATCATCCATTTAGCCATTTTAATACCTCTTTTCTGATGTTTTTGCATTTTCCTCCAAGAGGATTTTATGCATGCAAATTGAAGGACATATTCCTTTCAAGTCTTCTACTAACCAAGCTATGGCTTCTTTATATTTTCTAAGAACTCCAATCAGTTTCTGCTCTTTTTCCATTGTCAAGTCTGTTGTTGTGATTATAGGTTGTGCTCTTTTAGCTTCTAAGAAGGCATATTTCAAATGTTTGGGCAATTCCTTTAGAATTAACCCTTCAAAACTCTTTTCAGCTTCTTGTTCCTTCTGCTATTCTTTCCTTGACTTTTCTGCACTGATTTCTTTTAGACTGAGTATTGTTTCTTTAATTCAAGACTGGAATTCAAATATTCAAGATTAAGAGCCTCGATATACTAGAAATTCATCTCATTCTCATTCATTGAATTCTAAATCTTACAATCATAAATCAGTTCAGGACTAATGGGAACTACTTGTTCTACATTCTTACAATCAGCATTGTCAAAACCAGACTGCTTCAAGCTCTAATTCAGATTGAAGTGTACTTTTTCATTTCCTAGTCTAAGAGTGAGCTCTCCTTTCTTTACATATATCAAGGTTGCTCCTGTGGCAAGGAATGGCCTTCCTAGTAGCAGTGGAACTTATTTATCTTCTTCCATATCAATCACCAAAAAAATCCTGAGGAAAATAAAAGCACCCTGCCTTGATGTTACCTCTTCCAAGTTCCCTCCTAGTTGAGCCATGGTTCTATCCACCACTCCACAGTGTCATAGGCGTAGGAGTAAGCTCCTGAAACTTAGCCTCTTGACATCGGTAGTGGCATCAGGTTGATACTGGCTCCAAGAAGTCACTTTGATTCTCTTCGAATTCATAATTCCACATAGTCTGAGGGAATGGTGAAGCTACCTGGATCCTGCATCTTCATTGGAAAACTCTTTTGGATCACAGCACTACAAGTGGCTGATAGGCTCACCACTCCTTCTTCATCAAGTTTCCTTTTCTTTCTCATAATATCTTTCATGAACTTGGCATAATGAGGCATTTAAGTCAATGCCTCAACAAAAGGAATATTCACCTCTATCTTCTTGAACATGTTCAAGAATTTAGATAATTGATCATCTATCTTTGATTTCTATAGCCTCTAAGGGAATGGAACAAGAGACACATAGACTCTCACCTCCTCTTTCTTTTGCAGTTTTCATTCATCATTTGGCTACTCTACTGCACCATAGATTTTCTTCTTTCTTCAGTCATTTCTGAATTGTTCTACTCACTTTCTTTTCCAGCTTCTATTTTATCTTCCTTCTCAGTTATTTCATTCTCTTCTCCTCTTATTTTCTTGAGTTCTTTGCAACTTCTAAGAGTAACTTTCATAGGGTCTTTTGGATTCTTCTTTGTGTCACTTGGGAAGGAATCCCTAGAATAATTTTGCATTGATAGGGCCAGCTGCCCCACCTAAGTCTCCAGATTCTTTAGGGAAGCATTGGTATTGGCCTGAAACACATTTGTGTTTGCCTAGAATGCTGCTAGTTGTTTGCCTTCTGTTATATAGACTAAAACCTCTCAATTTAACACCTCTACAAGAGTCTTACAACTTTCCTGTGGCCATGTCAAATTGGATTGGAGTTTCTTTAAAATGAATTAAACTTATTTAAATGTTTTTGGAATTATAAATAGGTTTAGTCTATGACTTTACCAAGTGCACGAGGAGTCCTCCTGAAGTAGTAAAATGGATGTAAGTCTAGATATCATTCCCACGAGAGATTGATTTGGATTCCTCAAGTCAACTACCCCAACTACTCAAAATCCATACTATCTGAACCTCGAAGATGAAGTTTGTCAACTAAAATTAAAGAATAATTGTCTTAAAGATAACATATACAACTTAGGACATTAAAAATAAGCTAATACATATATATAAACTAGAATTAATTTGACTGAATCAGTTCTCTGTAAAAATGAACACTAATAAGAAGTGTTGTGAAACAGTCAATTTCTGCATTATAACCCATTTAAACTTAACCCTAAATTTGGATCTAGATTTGTCAAAGATGCTTGATATTGCAAGTTGGATTTCTCCTTTTATTCACCAATTAAATATCTACATTTCTCTCGAGAAACGGGGTTTAATGTCTGACTACTTGTATTCAACATATTCTTTACAAGATTTGGGCATTTTTCTTTCTCAATACTTCATACCATTTCTTGAGGCTAGATTTCTTACTTCCTGACTCAAGGTTGTGTGAATTTCTGTCCCGATTGATGACACCGACCCTTAAAATCTAATGAATATCTCTTTTTCCATGATTAGATCGCTGATTAGATCACGGTAACACAAGGTCGAGTTTTCCAGCAGTTAAGAGTGAAATCTACGATGATTTAAATTGATAAATAATCCCTCAACATCAATTATAGTGAAGCTGGGCATTTTATCTAAGTGAATTCTCAAAGAAGCTCAATAGTTCTTCAACCAATGGTCAACATACCCACAATTGGAATATTTCTAACTCGAGAATCGTCGTCTGTGTCGTCAAAGGAGCCTCACGAAAATCAGTAAGATACAATCCTTAAACGGGTATTTGAAACTACTATTGGGAACAATTATATGAAAAAGACACATAAATCAAATAAATTCCACCTAAATTCCAGATACTTCCTTCCAATTTATGCAGGAAAGACTGTAACTAACAATAAATTCAAACTAGTGGAAGCTGCACTTCTGAAAAAACTGCATTACAATCGACAATGGTTGCGACCTCATTTTTCTTGTTCCCAGGAATTGATATCGCGACCTCAATTCAATGTCGCAACCTCTTTTCTATTACGATGTCATTCAGTTGTCTCGAGCCTTTAAGCTGGTCGTGACTCAGAACTGTTGGGTTGCTTGTTTTCTTGTCGCGACTTGGAATTTAGGTTGCCACCAAGTATTTTCCTTGCTCGGTCCAATTCTTGTCGCGACCTCAAAAGTATGTCGTGACAATCCCTTCTTCATATCTAGTCGCAACCTCATTTCTAAATCTCAACAATTCCCTTCACTTTTTCTATTCAAATTCGGGACCTCCAACATTACCTTTGTTTTGGAATATATATGTCTTGACCTCGATTTGATGTCGCGACTTGGGTTTGTATTGTTTTCCTCTTGCATTTATGTCCGACCTCGAAGTATATCACGACCTCATTTTTGTTGTCAGCCACTGATCCTTGGTCCCAACTCCCTTTCTCATGTTACGACTTAAAATTATCTTGTCTTTTCATTGCCTTGTCACAACATGGAATTTAGGTCGCGACCTAATCATTTCCTTCCTGTCTGAAATTTATGTCGTGACCTTAAAAATATGTCGCGACTTCAGATTCTTCAACCTTAACATTTTTTAATTGTCTGACTCCTTCTTACATTATCATGACATAAATTCCAAATCCTTTGACCTTGAACGAAGTCTCAACTTATATTTTGTCATGACACAGGATGTCCCAGGAACTGACATTGGAATCCATTGATATGATTTTGGTGGCGACCTCAAAGCGGTGTCACGACGGTATCTTCCAGCGGAAGTTCCTCACATCATTAGTCTCAGCGAGTTCTCATATGTCTTGCGGTTTTGTTTGCTTTGCCATCACTTTAGTCCACGACCTTGATTCTGTCGCGACACAGTGAATACTCGTCTGTTTTCGCCGATTTTTCACTTGGAATTTTCATACCTTTAAATTTTGCAAAATATACATTTGAGTAAATAGTACATATTTCTGCATAAAAATAGGCAATTATATTGTAAGAAAAATCCGAAAAATGGACTAAAAATTCAATGAGTTTTTGACTCATCACTAGCTCAACAAACTTTTGTTCATGAATGTTCAATAGTCTTGTTCTCTCCCATGAAGCCCGACGTTGATCTTCAAAGGCGAGACCTTCATTTTTAGTTCCTCGACTCTTTATTTTGCATATGTTGCCCTTGGAAACCTTGTGGAGCATATCGTTAATGAAAATTCTGCACTGGTCTTGGACCATGATGCACTCCACTTCCATAGGAAAAATTTTCATGGTTTCTCAATGCAGGAGTGTAGTGGGTTGGATGGTTATTGTTGGGCTTGAAAATGCATCTTTTGTTTCCACTCACAAACTGAGTCTCCTCCACCTAATAGGAACCCTCATGAGCAAGTCCCTCATAAGTCATGCATTTCTGCTCACCTCATTCTTCTATTCCCACTGTATTTGCTTAATGGCTTCTCCTTTCTTGAGTACCCATCTTACTCATCAGCACATCCAACTTTGCTTCAATTGCAGTCATCCTGTTCAACTTTAGCATACCTCCTCTTTTCAATCTACTGCTGCTCCTTAAAGTCTCAACTTGAGCTCTATAGTTGCTTTTGGCCAAATCTTCAATAAGTTGGTTAGCCTCTTCAACACTCTTTAGCTTGAATGCTCCATAGCAGGCTGCATCTATGATTCCCTTTGAAGAGTAATTCATTGCATGATAGAAAATGTCTATTTTGGTGATTTGATCAATCCCATGCATTGGACATCTCTTGGCCGGTTTCTTATACCTCTCCCAAGCATTGTAGAGGATTTCTTCTTCTCCTTGCTTGAAGGCTATAATCTCTCTTATTCTCTCCGAGGTGAGGGTTGGTAGGAAAAACCTCTCCATAAAAGCTTCAACCAACTCCTCCCAACTATCAACTAATCCATATGGCATTGATTCAAACCAACTGGATGCTACATCTCTCAATGAGAAGGGGAATAACTGCAGCTTGATAATATTTGGATTAACCCTATTCAATTTGATAGTGTTTACCATCCTTAGAAATTTTCCTAGGTGCTCATTGTGATCCTCACTAGGATGCCCTGTAAATTGATGTTGTTGCATCATGGTGATCAGAGCAAGCTTCAACTCCGTATTTGCCTAAATAGATTAAGTTGCGCACAATTGAATACTCATTTACGATGGCGGCCTCCCGAATCTTCCATGGTTCTCACATCTTTCGGCCTTTTGTTTTTGCTCTACTCTTTGGTACATGCTGATCGGTCCTTGCTCTGCCACCAGCCTCTTGCGTGATTCTCACTTTCTTGGTTCAGTGTCGCACCAACTCGGTGTCCAATGGCGGCGAGTTACGCCCCACGGTCTTATTGCATGTGATAACTTCATGAAATGGAAATACACCAAGATCAAGTAAGATCAATAGATAACAGAAATATATTATGATGTAGTAGCTATAAAGATTAGTAAGCTAAAGTTAGCTCTTTGTAGTTAAAAACTATTTTGAAAATTTTTGATAAAAGTGAAAAGAAAATGTCAAATCTAACCGCGTTTTCCTTTAGCGAGAATATTAATCTTTAAACTTTACTTGATTCAATCCTTATGACGCGAAAACTTGATGTTGGTAGTTACTTTTAACATAGACCAAAAACGACTGATTCTTGACATAGCCACCAAAGATTATTCAATCCCCAGCAATTATGCTAAGACTAGTTTGACTCAACATATAAAATCTGTTTTCTGCTATGTAAGTAAGAATTTGCAATTAAAATTTGGTTTTGGTCTAAATCACTGCAAGTGCACAAGTCATACAAGTAATAAAGTGGAATAAATAAGTCCGGATATCATTCTCACAAGGATTGATTTTGAAAATCAAAATATTAACTACCCCCACTACTCAAGATCATCACTATTTGAACCTCTAATTTCCTTTAGAAAATTATCTTTCTAAAATATTTGAATAAAAATATAAAGATATTCTAAAATACATCTGATTAGAGAGTTTATTGAACTGAAATAACACTAGGAATGAAATCAGTGTTGTGACCATCAATTTGCAAGTTTCCAAATAAAATATAAAGTATGGGACATGAACTTTTAAATTGTCCAAGAGTAAGGTAGTGTGGCATTGGATTTCTCCTCACACTGCACATTTCACTCCCTAGCTTACCACATTTCTATCTTTAGACAATTGGTCTGAAAAGCTACTTGTAGGACTTGATCCTCTTTTAAGATCTGATTGGTTTTCCTTCTCGGTACTTCACAACCATCTCTTGAATTTGGAAGTACTTGCCCCAGCCAAACAATTGGCTGAAGCCCTCCAAATTAATTAGTACCTTAGGAATTCCCTCTCTCCTTGATTAGAATCTTAGCTAACACGGGATTGAGATTATTCTTCTCAATTGAGATGAAACCTCTCAGAATTACACCCTAGATCAGTAAGTGGATCTAATTCCTCGAGGCACTCTGTTGTCCTGGAGACCTTGAGAAGTTAGGTTAGAACACACCGGTGATGTATCAAAGTAATCCTAAAAGTGTATTAGTTCAAATAATGTCAATGTAATTTACCCCTAAGTGACTTCTCTTTGCTCTGGTGATCATTATCTCACTTTCAGAAAGTTCTTGGAAATCCTTAGCAATCTGACTCTTTTGGGTACCCGAACGTTGATATTGAGCGACTCTATGTAGGAGTAATACCGGTTAAATCACTTCAGTTTTCATACCCAAAACAACATTAAAATACACAAATAATAAATCAATAACATATTTTCTAGAGGGAGCCTTCCATTCTTTGGATTACACAAATAATGATGACTAGTTGATCGAGCAAATTCATTGAAATTAGCCAATCAAAAGTGAAGAAAAATGAATTCCATAAAAATTCCAGATTACACTAAAGTTCAAACATAAGTGTGAAAGCAGTTTATTCAATCAACACCGAGCCGATTCAAATCACTTACTACTTATTCCCTAAGTCTGAAAACTAAATCGAAGCAAAACTAAAAGAAAAAGAAAAATTATATACAATGAGACTTGGCTCTCCCAAAAGCCACAAGCTTGATGAAAACGATTTGGAACTATGCAATACTCCCCATGAGTTTCTTATTTATAGGCTCAGGTCTTGGGCCCTAAAAATGAGGCTACAATTACGGCGTTCAAAAAGCCCAAGAAAAATCCTACTGAATGCGATGTGGTAGGCGTACGGCATATTGCGACGCCGAAAATGTTATGTCGTGGGTTAACTCTGGTGTCGCGACATTGGCTTGTTATGATTGAATTTTGATGTCGTGTTGATGTCGCGACATTAGTCCTGATTCGATCATTTACACGATGTCAAACGTACTGCTGATATCCGTCATTGGTCCATTAAGTTTCACCTTAACTGCTTTGATCTGATGTCGGGACATTGCTGATCTAATGTCGCGGCATTGCATCTTCCCTTTTGAGCGTTTTAGTTGATGTCGCGACATTTTAACTGTGATGTCGCGACATTGAACACTTGATGTTCTGAGGCCTTCTATCAATGTCGTGGCTGATGTCCAGACATTTCTGCGTTGATGTCGCAACATTGAGTTGGTCTCACCACCTTGACTGCTTTGATATGATGTCGTTGCTGATGTCGTAGAAATGTCGCGACATTGGTAATTCCTACTCTTCCTACTTCAGCCAATGTCGTAGCAATGTCGCGATGATGTCGCAACATTTAAGATGCAGTATTACAAATCAACTCTGATGTCACGACATTGCATCTGCAATTCTGATTGTTTTAGTTGATGTCCTGACATTGAATTGATGTCGCGACATTTGAATAATTCATTCGATCTTCGTGACATTAGTTTGGGTTACTGCCCGGTAGTGGTGATGTCAGCTTATGTCATAAGCGTGCTCCGCAACGTATGGGCTCTTGATGTATCTATTTCAACCTATGTTGTGGTGATGCCACAACATTGGAGTAACTGCATGATACTCTCCATACGATGTCGCAACATTGTTCTTCTAGTTTCACGACATTTATGCCTTAGCTTTCTTTTCTTTTTTTTTTGCTGCTTTTCTGCTTCTTTTCTTTATATTTCTGCAAAACATAAATTTGGGTGAAAATTTCATAATTTAACATTAAATAAAACTTTTAAGCTTAAAATATATTTGAAAAATGAGCTTAAAAATAGATGAGTTTTAGACTTATCAAGTATCCACACCAAGACGAGACCTGAGAACCTCCAAGGAGATAGAGTTGAAATCAAACTCGATGCTAGCCAAGTTTGGTCTCAATAAGGGATGAAGAAGAATATCCTAATCTTAATATGCTTCTTGGTTATTCTTAAGAACAAGAGAGAGAGAACACATCACACTCTCAAACAAAGGAGATTAGGGTTTCTAAGATCAACAATTTTGGTCTACTAGGGTTAGGGTTTCTCCCATAACCACATATTTATAGGAGAAACCCACCCTATGAAAAGACTAACAAGCCCTCACTCATGATGGAATGTGCTACATGCATCTCCATGCATGGTAGCATGCTCCCTCGTAGGCACAATGCCGTGAGCAAGCTTACGCCTCCCGTTTTCTAAATGGTCCTCTTAGTCTCGAGTTTTGCTAATCCGAGGGCAATCTAATCTAGTGAAGTCCCTCATGATTGGATCACATCCAAGTCCATTTTATATCAAGTCTCCATCTTCTAAGTGTGTGACCCATTAGGTTCCTGGTTATGTTAGCCACTTGATTCAACTATTGAATCAAGCAAGTCATGAAAGGTATCTAGCAACACATCATGACCCCGATTGTGCAGAAGAATTCGGTGAATTACGACCATGAAACCCTTCCATAGACAAATACGCCTGGTCGTTCTTTCACCCGATCTATACCTACTTGGTTCGAGCATGGACAATGTGTGGCTCCAACTAAGCGTCACATACATCGAGCCCAGTGATACCATATCTTGTCCTTGGACTCATTACTCATTAGTTATACTTTTGAAGACACTCTTCATGGCATTTCATATGTGGAAGATTTCAGTAATGATCCTAACAAGAGGCCATAGGCATACTCTCCCTCTATTGGGAGTGGCAAATCCTTTGTTGGCTACTCAATTACCTTCGAATACCTCAAGTTGTACCCAATCATCACTCTATGAGCGACCTCTGAAAGGTAACAATGAAAGAAGTTAAAGCACATAATCAGCATTCAAGGTATCCTTGAGCACTTCAAGCCTAAGGATACTTGCACCATTGCTATGATGAGACAATCATCTACATTTAAATAGATAATCCATATGATTGTCTCATGGCAGGTCTCCGATGAACTCAACTACTCTTAGTAAGCATGCACTTGTCAACTATAATCATCTCATGATCATAGTTTATAAGATCCACTACTTTATCCAATAAAGGGGTATGACATGTGCTAGTATGTAGTACCCGCACCGTCAGAGCGATTGGCGGATCGAGCCAGGACAAGGATGCTCATTTAATTCTTTTTATTTATTTGTTTTTAAAGTGTCGTGACCGAATCCGGCCTAACTTGAATGGCGGATCAGACCAGGAGCAGTTTACTATCTGGCCAGTTTTTCATTCATCTTATCAAAACATTTGTTATGTCATTCATTTAGAGTTTTCAATTCTGTAATTTGTTTCAAATGGTAGGCCCATAAACATTTGCTTTTATACATTACTTTTACAAAATGGCGTATCATGCCTTTACAAAGTGATATACAAAACAATAATTCAGAGACTAACTCTTTTGTTCACAAAATGTCACACGTTCAAAAAGAATGGTATGCATATGACGGGGTATATACTTATACTCCATAACTTTCTCTATGACTCTGCGCTTCTTGATCTTGCCTCTTTCTTGTTTACTCGAAACTTGCGCATAGATAAAAACTACACGCTAAGCATTTTCATGCTTAGTGGTTCTCTACTTCTATTCTATTTTGATTTAACCTGACATGCATTTATCCTTAAAATCATGCCTTTTATATCAGTATACTCATGCTTATTCATTTTCACATCCTTTCACTTTACAAATCATTGATAATATCAAAATATGCATTTTCACGTAAGCTCACTTTACAAATCACTAATCATATCGAATGTGCATTTTCACATACAACCAATTTATTAACTCAAATCATGAGATTCAAACATATACTCCCAAGAATGTATTTAGTTTACAAATCCCATTTACACTCATCAAAGTTTGTTATTTCACTTTGTCTATACAATTCACATTCATGACAGATTCCGTTTGGTGAATTCCATCATTTTCATCATTCGGTAATGTGCTTACACATTTAACAATTTAGGTCTCCCATCATGACGGATGCCGATTGGTGCATCCCGCCAAGTGGTCATTTAAAAATGTCATACACCATCATGACGGATGTCGATTGATGCATCCCGCCATGTGGGACATTTAACAATCCCATACACCATCATGAAGGATGTCGATTGGTGCATCCCACCATGTGGGACATTGAACAATTTCGGTTTGCCATTATTGTGGTCCAGCAGGTATCACCATGTTGGTCATTGGTATATCGATTCAATTCAAGATATGAAATTGACCAGATGCGTTTATAACTCGGTGTCACTCACTGTGATTAATTGTCAACATTTCAAATATCACATTTTCAAATCCATATGCACTTTTGTAATATCATTTCAAAGATATACTCATTCCATATACTCATTTCAGGTTTATTTAGTAAACTACCAAACACTTGAAATATGAATATAATTACGGTGAACAAAGAACTAACAATACTTGAATCATAATAGAGTCAGAAGAACCTTAGAAGCTCGTTTCCTTCCCTTCGATCTAGGTCCTAAGTTAGGTGATCCTCACCGGAGTCACTAGTCCCGATAACAATTCTACGCCACTCTTAGTGGATAAACAATTATTATACATTTTTAGTGAATGACAATTAATCTTCGTTAATGGTTTAGGTTAAGACAAGTCACGCTGAGCCGAACTTCAGTAGAAGCGACGTATGTTTTCATTTAGTTTTATCCTTATTTGAACCCCATTAATCATCTATTAGGGTCCTTAAACTATGGTGTCTGCAATCTGAGGTGCTTTCGGGAACAAAAAATCAAAAAATGCTCGTATGAATAGTATCTGTGCATGAAGCATGTGCTTTGAGTGGTGTACGAGGGTGCTGTTTGGCACCTAGAGCCTCCTTCGGCGAGGTTATCCCACGCCTTGGTGTAGGTCTACACCACGGCATGGGTTCCCTAAGCTACGGCGTAGGAGCCCGATAATGCCCAGATTTTACAGTTTTCCTCCTTTTTGCGAATTCCTCCAAAAATCCTCAAAATCGAAAACAAAGGCAGGAATCCTCCTAATAACATCTAATATAATCTAAACCTGACCCTGGCTTGAACATGGATGGTTTAGGGTTTCAACCCGAACATCATCGAGAATTCTATAGGGTTTGGTTCTTACCTTGTTGCAATCCCTTTTAATCTTCTTCACCAGAATGTGATCACTTAGAAAAGAAATGGGAATAAATCACACCAAAAATCTTGATCTTCTCACCTTACCCTACCTTTTCTTCCTTTTCTCCTCTCAATCTCTCCCAAATTCGTTTTTGCTCATAATGAGCTTCCTAGACCAAAATTTGGTCTTTAAACCCCTATTTCGTCCTTAAGCCTTGTTTGGATTTTCTCATTATTTCATTTCTCATTTTTCTCCTTTTAGGTCTTCATTTCACTTTCATTTATCATTTAATTCACTTTAGCATTTAAGTTTATTCTATTCTTGACCCTTAGGTCCTCATTTTACAAAATCCAAATTTGTCATTTTTTCACTTGGGTTTATTTCCGGGTTCAATCAATTTCTCATTTTAGCATATAACATTTTAATCCTTATGCTCATATTCATTTCACATTTCACGATTTACCTCATTTTCGAAAAAACAAGTTTGGCTCAATTCATACCCGGAATATATAATAAAATTATTACAAAAACTCTAGGGTATTTTTGGGGCGTTACATAGTATGTCCAAATTAACAATGTCTAGTCTCGTTAATCCTATGACTAAGGATAATTTAGATACTAACATAATTGTACATGATAGGAATCTTATTATCATGATCTCATCATGATTTCCTTCATCCTATGTTATGTAACCTAGACTTCATTAATTCGATTAAAGATATATATCAATTCAACGTGTGAAAATCAAATTAATGAAAAAGCCTTTGATATTAAATAATATGTAATACACGTCTGAGTGCTCGGGCGGTGCCTTTAGAGCGCTTCTCTAACATCTACATCCTTGACATAGGTCCCGAGCTCTGTTGCTTGTTACGGGTTGTTACCCGATTCGAATTACATTGTCATAGGTCATCCCTTGAGGGTGAAGTTAGAACTAAATGCTTGCGATGCCTTAACGGCGGTGGGGAGCATCAATGGCGAATCCCTTCTGAACATAGCTATAAACTTCACGGGCATAGTTTTCTTTTAGGAGTAGGTATGTTAAGTGAATACAAATGGTGTGTTCTTATCCTTCTGTAGTTAGACGCTTCCAAATAGGTGGGTTGAATTCAAGTTTGGGGGTATCGGAACTAAGTTGTACGCTAGGGATCATGTATCAAATGCACATAGGCTCCTTGGGAATGGCTATTGAAGATTTAGGAGGTTGAGTCACTTGTCAACTGAATCATGTTCAGCTAAGTTCCTTCGAAAGTCGAACATCCTTATGGATCCTTTGATGTTCGAGTGAAAAGGCAAGATTTGTAAGTCAGCCCATTTGATCCTTCTTATAAATAACATGGGCATCCATGATCGTGGCGTCGAGGTTTGATGTGTTGGGTTCTAATGTATTGAGTTTGGAGTCGGTTTCTTGTAGGGACAAGCGGGAAGCTAAGACTGGTATGATGAGTGCCTACAGACCTCATATTATAAGTATCCACTTTATGTTTTAGTTGATTTTACATTTAAATAAGCGCATTTATGGCCCGAGATATCACGGTTATGGGGTTTTTGCAGCGAATTGCGGGTCGAGGGGTGATTTTGTGATTTGGGTGAACGGAAAAGCAAGAGAAACACGGCAACAACGTCGGAGCCGTCTCAGTTTGCCTCATAATCATGAGGATGCCTAATTTTAGGCATCGAAGAACGTGCGAACTGGAGCGCGGAAAGCAGAGCAACAACGACTCGGATCATTAGAGAAGACACTTTCTTTTGTATTTCTTCTTTTCTGAAAAGCTGGTGATGATTTATAGATTGATTATGTGTATATTCAGTTCCAACATATTTCTAGATTATCTAAGGTTTTTGTTGAACCACATCCTGATTGAATGGATTAAGGTTTAAACATATATTATTCGGTTTATTTTATGATTCACATTGATGCGCTCACATATACGTGATTTAAATACATGGTAATGCAGCGACATTGGCATGATGCAGATTGAGTGTCAGGGATCGAGAGATAAGGACCCGGGGGATCTGAATAGGGCGACCCTCGGGTTAAATTGATAAATAGAGATATCCGTCAGGAGTGTGGCGATTATGGTTTGACATTGGCATTTCGGAGTATTAGGTTGGGGAGATGCACAGCCTGCCGAGAGATAAGGCGGATATACCTCGAGAGAGGGTATCTCGGCACGATCACCGAGTCATCGAAGTCATTAATGGGGCGATAGTAATTCCTATAGGTAAATAAATCCATCAACTGATGGCGAGGGGAGACAAATCACACAGTCTTTACAATTAATTCTGAGTTAATTTAGCTTTATTTTAATCACACATGTTAGTTAGATAGAAGTTCAGAGTTTAAGTCCAGATAATATTATAAGAACAATTTCAGTAGTCAACTCACTTCTCCCCGTGGATCGATAATATCCTGGTACTTAGGTGTATTATATTTACTTGTCGGCACGTGCATTTGTGCACATAGGCGTACACATTTTACACATCACGCTTTCGACTGTGAAGTTTTTGTGTGATTCTTGGTGAGTAAGTTTTAATGTCGATATTGAAAAAGTGCAATTATATATTACTCTGGAATTTTTCCTTTTTATTTTATTTTGTTGATATAAGTGCTTGTAATTTGGTCTTTGCGTTTTGTGTGTGATTGCAGATTAAGATTACTGTGAGTGTATGCGAAGCCCCGATTAATCGAGGATGCCTGGTTGAGTCACTGGCCGGGAGGCAGCACACCCAGGTTGCACGGGGAGGGACGAGGGCTGGCATAGAATAGCGATCATGCGGAGACAGTAGACGAGATCATGGCCCGAGAGCAAAGCAGACCTGAAGTCCACGATGGGAATAATGGTAGGAATCGGGCACCCGGTAGTTTTATACGAGCCAGGATGATCCATTCATGTATTTGTTAGAAGAGTTTACCACCTACAATTGTTCGAGCGTTGTGACTATCCAGGAATTTATTGATGACAACTTAGTGAAGTGGTGACCTTATAGATGCTTGAACACGTTCCGCAGTTGCGAATGAGGAATCGAATATGCACTTGACCCCGACTTCATGAAGTATGTGACACGATCGAGTATAATGGTGTAGCGAAGAGAGGCATCAGGCGAGATTGTTCCGCTCTCACTAGGTGATAGAGCTAAGCCTTGGTGAAGCAAATTAGAGCCACGAATTCTAATACTTCATGGAAAGACCCAGGTATAAGTTTTTTGACAATGTTCTTCCCTTTGGGGAAAATTACCTGATTGGTGAAAGAATCGATACATTCAAACAATGGGGGAGGAAGCTGGCGAGGCATGGGGATAGATTTCATGAATTTTTAAGGAAGTGCCCACACACGGAGCTAACGAGATGGATGCTAGTCCATTTTTCTATAATGATGCGAGGAATGCGACTGAACGATTGATGCCTCGACAGGAGGTGTGCTAATGAAGAAGACTACGGACCAAGCATATGAAATCCTTGAGGATGCTGCTACTAATACCAATAAGTGGCCCAGAGATAGAATTACACCAGTGAAGGCTTTGGGCGGCATAGATATGAGTTCTATTGTCAGTAACTCATGTGGCGCGACTTACTAACAACTTACTAGGCGGCTGAATGCAGCGAATGCCATTGAACCCGACCATGGGAGTTATGTGAATTTTGTGGAGGGACGATGCATTGTCCTGATTATCGGTCGGGATATGAGCAATAGAGCATGCGATATGTCGAGTTTAATCGAGAATTAGTCCTGTGTGAAGTCGGTATAGGGCGACGACTATTAGAACCCGGAATCAAGGCGAGGTGTGATACAATCGAAACGACGGCGCGATCAAAGTTATGGATGGAGGAACAATCGAACAACATGCCACCTAAGTGAAGCGAACCACCCTCGAGAAAAAAAGTGGACATGGAAACGAAGCCCTTGCCCGATTGCTTACCTCTCTATGCAGCCTTTATGAATGAGGCAAAAAGAAAATATGCATAACCCGCCACCGGAATTAACAATCAAGCAACCTGATTGAGAAACTTAGAATGCAAATGGGCGAATGGCGATCACGTGCGGAAGGCAACATGGTTCTTTACCAAGTAATTCAGAGGCAAACCTAAGAGGAGAAAGGAAAGAGTACTACAAGGCTATCACTCTAAGGAGTGGGAGAGAGTTGGAAATACCGGGGCAACAACCAGCGGTAAGACAACCAGAAATTAGAGAGCAAGATCAGGTCATCCCAAAGATCGGATCTGAGGGTAGCCTCGAGATCTGAGAAGCGATGATGATAATAAAGTAAGGAAAGAGGCCCAGAAATGACAAGAATAGATGAACGCCATACCAATTCAGTATCCTCGGGTTGAAGAAGAAGGGTAAGCTAAATGGTTCGCAAGATTCTTAATATCTTGAAACTACATATTAATATACCCTTTATAGAGGCCTTGGAGAGCATGCGAGTTATGTGAAATTCATGAAAAGATCTTGGCAAGTAAGAAGAAGTTGGAGGAATATGGGACCATCACCTGGCCAGTGAGTGCGATGCCATCCTAAAGAAACTTCCCTAAAACTTGAATCTGGTATCTTTTGCTATACCATTCTCTATAGGAACTTAGAGTATCGGGAAAAGCCTTTGTGACTTGGGAAGCGAGCATCGATTGATCTTGCTCTCTCCGATGTTCGACTAGGTAGGATAACGAATCGACCACTGCAATCCCGGTTTGCAAGCGGTGATGATCCCACCGACACCCGGGTATAATTGAAAATGCCCTAATAAAAGTGGGTAAATTCATCCTCCCAGCAGACTTCGTCATCTTGGACATGGAGGAAGATGACTCAGTTCCCATCATAGTTGGTAAAAACTTCTTGTCCACGGGAAAGGCGCAAATCAATGTGCAAGAAGGTGAGCTTAAATTGGGGAATCGAGGAGATGGGGTCACTTTCCATGTATTCGACCCGTAGGCATCGGATGATGATCGAATGAAGATATCTCGGAACTTCACCACACGGAGATCTTGCGGCGACACGAAAACTTCCCGAGATAAACTGTGTATAAGAAGACCTGAGAATTGAGGGCATGGAATAAAATATTTCATCGCGCGGCGTTTTGAGCACTATAGAGGAGATGCGTGTTCGACATTCTAAGTTCTTCTAAAAATCAAACATTGATATGTAGGTTTGTCGAGCTAACGACGTTAAGCAAAGCACTACTTGGGAGGCAACCCAAGCTTTTTGATATCCTTCTTTTCGTAGATTAATTTCGAGTGTTTTTAGTTTTTGGCATATTTCTTTGTCTCTCTTTTCGTAATCGAGATTTTATTTTGATTGTATTTTCGAGGATCAGAAACGATAGGCGAGGAGATAGCTGAGAAGCCCATTCGAAGTCACGTGAGTCAATCCATTCGGAGGGGTTTTCTCAAACTTAGAAAAAAATTTAAATTTTTTCAATTTGACCTTCTCTGTCACGTCATGACATTGGATCTTAACATCGCGACGTCCCAATGTCGCGACATTGGCTACCTATTTGGACACCTCCACGTAGCGTTGCGTTGGCCGCGGCGTCGGCGTCGATTCTTTCCTCTGCGGGCGTCGTGGCGTGGAAGTTTGGCGATCACGGCGTTGGATTATAGACTCCACAGCGCGTCGCGATGTTGAATCTCCATGTTGCGACGTTGCGATCTCACACTTATGGAACGTTGCGACGTACGTCTCGCGTCGTGGCGGTGGCGATAAACTCGGGAGCGTCGCGGCGTTGATCTGACGTCATGACGTTGCCCACGACTATGAACATAAATCCTTAGGTCTTCTTCCGCTGAAAGGCTACTAAGTTTGAGGCGCGAATCACTTAGTTCTGCCGTACCGTACCGTCTCCTTTTGTCTCGACCATTTAGGAACCTCCAGCACGGCCACATTGCCCGTTTCTAGGCCCTTCTTCTAACACTGCACCACCTGGTTTGGTGCCTTAATCCAGGCCATTTCTGGGTCCACGAAGGTTAAGATTACTTTAGTTGAGTGAGTGCATCCGCTCACTCCCGAGTTGTTAGGGTTAAGAAGGGCCCTTGGAATATTTAAGGCGATTGGCAATCTTACGAGTGACTCAGGGCCATCGGTCCCATTGTGCACTAGGTGTTGATCCATTGCCCTCGATGAGCTTAAGGTGGCTTCCTGAGGCCAATGGAATCCCACTATCTCCATTGAGCCGATTTAGAAGTGCAGAGACCACATCTAGTTCATTCACCTTTTGGCCACCCGTCTCCGCGACCCATACGCACCAATGTCGAGTAAGCGCAGATGGCCAGCGGCGAGGCGGGCTAGTGAAGAACACTTAGGTACCTATGACCATGAGTTTGTCAGCGAAAGTGGTAGAAGTTCGGCCTCATTTCACTTGATCGTTCATTAAGGAAAGGGTTTCACCACCCAGGCGACCACTAACATAAAACAATTGTGGATAAGGGATGGCGAATAGCGTAATCGACCTCTAGGCCCTTTGATGAGCTTTCCGTGCGGCCGATTCTGAGTCGTGGGGTGTGACGGCGGGCAAGGTCGATGGAAGCTTAATAGTGAAGGGCGTCGGTGCACTTCAGGCTGAGCTGTTGGCACTGCATCAGATCTGCATCGGCCTTCATCACATCGCGTCTCATTAGGCGATGAATGTGTGTGAAGTGACCCGACGAAGCGATGCTAGCAATTATGCCATCCTCGGGACATCCCTTTTGATGTAAAGAGGCCGGGTTATAGAGGGGATGTCATCCTCATGCTTCAGGATGCGAGATGAACTGGGCTTAGTTTCTCATTTATACTGACATTCGAGCAAGCGGGGTGCCCTTAGAGATAATGAGGCGTGGATACACCAGATTAAGGACATTATGGTCAAGGCGCGACAAGCGAGATTGTGCCACCTTTCGAGAGACGATGTATTACTCGAGCTTGATGAACCCTCGGATGAGGATGAGCTTCGAGGTATCCCGGGCCACGGTTTAGCCTCCGGTCGACCAGGGGTGACGTTGGATGAACCTCCTCCCATCCACCACCACTACCACAGACACCACCACCACAACCGTCCCAAGAGGAGGATCCGATCAGTCCTTCCACTATCCTCGAGGACCCGGTGCTTAACTCAGCTGCTCATTTGAGGCTGGGATGGGAACGGGAGCATCGAGTCCTCATCATTTGCAGGATGTGAAGGCCCTCACGTGACATGCGCATAATCTGACCCCGACCGGGCGACCATCCTCCTGATCGGCCGGTCCTACGGGACCGACACCCAGTTCTCCACCCCTCACTCCAGTACAGCCGTGTAGCCTTACGTCGCAGTGATTCGGCCGTCACCGAGTTTCTACACCCTCTGTTCTTTCTGTGAACACATTGGGGAAATGTCCACACTTGTTTTGGGGGGGAGTGATCGGACTGGTGATGTTGGGTTGTTTGGTGTTAGTTTGAAAGTTCTGTTTTTAAGGTTATATTTGTGTTTCACATTTTTGTGTTGCTATTTTAGTATGCTGAGTCTTACGCTTAGTTACATGTGTCTTGTTTAAGGTTTGTGTGATGATTATCATCGTGTCATATGTTATCTGTCTATTCGTAGGGCATTTTTCTGATTTGGTTCACTAGGAGTTCCCAGTTTTGGTTTATTTAGGTTGTAGGATTGTTTTGGCAGTTATGCGTGTGATGCTATTCAAGGATCCCTATGAACCACTTCAAAAATCTTTTTAGAAAAACATAGTATAAATCCAGAGATATCTGTAGGTGGATTAGATGCCGAGATTTCATGTTGGATAGTGGGGAAATAAAGTAATGAATCACCTACAGGATATTGAGAAACCATTGCCGACCTTTATCTTCCCGCATCTGAATGATCGCTAGGGTATGCCTAGGCTCCGAACCCGGCTTACTAAGGTCCAACTAACCTTGGGAGATTCTAGGCACCTAAGTGATGGGACACCAAATCAAAAAGAGGATTATCATCGAGCCCCAACTAAAAAGAAAAAAAATACAAAAACAAAAGAAAAAGTTAAAAAGAAAGAAGAAAAAAAAATGAATAGAATAAGTGGGATCTTATTTTAGGAATTAAGACACGGTCTGAGGGCCTTTCAAATCTAATGCCACTGAGCTTGACTAACCATAGTCATTGACTTCACTCCAGTTACATGGGACCGGGGGATGGAATTTTCCCGACAGGACCATGGGTTTAGTTGGTGTTCGGGGTGAAGTTCGAGAGGCCCAAATGCCGGTGCCCTTAACTCAGGTGGGAGCCACAGCGAATCCCGTATAGGGCAGCTCGGCTTATAAACTCCACGGGCACTAGTTTTCTTTCGTGATAGGTATGTTAAGTGAATCTGAATGGTGTGTTCTTATCATACGTAGTTAGACACTTCCGAATGGGTGGGTTGAATTCAAGTTTGGGGGTATCAGTAGAGGTTGTACCACTAGGGATCATGTCAAGTGCACATAGGCTCCTTGGGAATGGCTATTGAAGATTTGGAGGGGTTGAGTCACTTGTGAATCATGTTCAGCTAAGTTCCTTAGAATGCCCAGAACCATCATGGATCCTCTGAAATTCGAGTGAAAATGCAAGATTTGTAAGTCAGTCCAGTTTGATCCTTCTTCTAGCAGCATGGGCATCAGATCATGCGTGTGAGTTTAGTATGTTGGGATTACGGTGTATTGAGTTTGGAGTGGTTCTTGCTTGGGGACAAGCGAAGAGGCTAAGACCCCAGGGGGTGTGATGAGTGCAAACACTCATATTATACATGTCTGCTTTATGTTTTAGTTGATTTTACATTTAAATAAAGCATTATAGCTAAGATCGATTCTGGAGTTTGTGAATTGTAGGTGAAGGGTGGTTTTGGCGAATTTGGGCTGAGCGAAGCGAGAGGCTGCGGAAGCAGCGTCCGCGGCGTTGAGCGTCCACCCGGCGTTTGACGTCGCGACGCTGGTGACGAAAATTCAACAAGTGACTCAATGTCGCGACCCCTGTCGCGGCGTCACGCGATTTGCGCGCATAATCATAAAAGCAAAGGGACCTAATTTGAGGCATCGAAGAACATGCGGTTGGAGCCGCGGAAAGTAGATGGCGGCGGCCGGATCGTGGAGAAGACACTTTCTTTTGTATTTCTTCTTTTTTGAAAAACTGCTGATGATTTATAGATTGATTATATGTATATTCAGTTCCAACATGTTCTAGATTTCTATCTAGGGTTTCTGTTGAACCTTGTCAAAATTGAATGGATTAAGGTTTAAACATATATTATTCAGTTTATTTATGATTCGCGGTGATACACTACATATGCGTGATTTAAATACATGGTAAATAATACGGCGACATTGGGCGTGATCGAATTTGGTATCTAGAGATCGAAGTAGGACTCCCAAGGATCACGAATAGGGGCCGACCCTCGGGTTAAATCGATAAATAGAGATATCTTTGTCCAGAGTGTAGCGATTATGGTTTGAACACATTTAAGCATTTTAAATTTATTAGATTCGGGCGGAGATGCACGACTATTGAGGAGATAGGCGGATATACCTCGAGAGAGGGTATCTCGTAGGCACGATCACCCCGTCATGGAGAAGTCATTAATAGACTGAGTAGTAATTCCTATAGGTAATAATCCATCAAAAGTGGCAGGGGGAGACAAATCCCTAGTCTTTACACGCAGAGTAATTCTACAAGTTAATTTAGCTTTATTTTTAATCACACACGTTAGTTAGATAGAAGTTCAGAGTTTAAGTCCAGATAATATTATAAGAACAATTTCAGTAGTCAACGCACTTCTCCCCGTGGATCGATATTTGTACTTAGGTACACTATATTACTTGATACAACGTGTGCACTTGCGCACATAGGCGTACACATTTTACACATCACACTTTCAGCCTATCAGTACCTCGCCGCCTTGGCGATATTCGTTAAGTGTGAGTAGTGCTAGTTTACTAAATGTGATGTGTGTGATTTGCTAAGGACCGGTGAGGATCACCTAACCCTAGGGCCAGATTTACGATGACCGAGAGATAGATTGGTTTGTTCTATCTTACTATTCTCGTTTCAAGATTTGAAATGTTTGTTCTATCTTCTCTGACCTCGTTTCAAGATTTGAAATGTTTGTTCCTAAATGCATAAGAAAAGCATATTGATTTGCTTTAATTGATTTAAGGCAAATGGTTATTGAAATGTTTGCATATGAAAAATTGCAAAAATATTGAAAATGAATTGTTTATACAAATGAACATATTGTATTGTGTTTTGATATAAAGGATTTGAGCGCCCTTAATAGAATGTTAACCGTTTAATTCGCATTAAGGATAGATTGGTATATACGATAGAGTTAAACTAGCGGTACTACGAACAAACATATTAATGTGTCACTCAGGTCGGCAACTGGCAGGACAATATCCGGTAGTGTTCACGAATTGATTTTTAATAACTAGTGCGATCAGACGGGGCCAGTGCTGTGTTATAAAATAAATGTTTTTATACCGGCCTTTGTAGCCCAACGGGATCGTCTTTAAATTGATTCCAGATATCTGGCTATCACAGAAACATAGGCTAAATTCGTTAAGGGCATAACTGAATTGACTTTGAATTGTTGACATATTGGAATTGAAAAGAAAAGGGCATTGTGAAATGCATGATTTGGTTATAAATGATTTATTGCATTTGAAAGTGTATATTTGGGATGATCAATGAACCATAAATGATTGTATATGAAATAAGAATATGTATTGTATTGACATTGATCATCCAAAAAGATTTGAAAGTTTTGTTTGATAAAATTGTATGATTTGACTTAAGCCCAGAGCGAAGAATGGAGTGTATATAGAACCACTAAGCATGAATATGTAACGTATTGTTTATCAATGCTCGAGGCCAGAAGTAATTGATAGTGATTGGCGGATCCAAGGTCGAGGCTCGAGTCATTCGGAGTTCGCGGAGTATGTAAAATCCCGCGCATCCTGAAAATTTTTGAGCATGACATTGTTTCGTAAACAACGAGTTGACTCAGAAATTATTTTATTTTTATATCTTGAATACAATTTTTGGATATTATGTTGTAAACCAGAATAAAATGTCATTTGGTTAAATCGTATTTTGTAAAAGGGTACGTGAATTTGTAAATGTTTATGGGCTTGCCACTAGAATTGAAATAAACTAGCGCGTTTTTGATAAATGATTTTGATAAAGTGATATAGTGGTAACTGGGCGTCCTCGGCTTTCGATTCGGATCCACCAGTAGGAATTGAGACCGGGCTCGGTCGCTACATAACTATCGATGAGCGCCCAGTCGTGTCTGTAGCACCCCATTCGTGACAGATTGGGATCAAGCTGAGTCGGATTGCTAGTAGGGATTCATTTACAAAACATATACAAAAACAAAACCTTGGATTTAAGTGACATTCATTAGTATAAACACTTTCAAATATGTGCAGAAGCGATTTCAATTCGGTACGCCCATAAACATTTACATTTAACAAAAATATATTAACAATGAAGGCAATCCATGCCCATTCAAAATAATATACAAAATCGTTTCAGAGTTTAACTCTTTTGATCTTAAAACATCAATTGTTCAAAAGTAGGATGGATGCATATGACGGAGTATATACTTTTACTCCACATATTTCTTGATGACTCTGCGCTCCTTGATCTTGTCCTTCGTTCTTGTTCACTCAGTACCTGCGCATAGATAAAAAACTACGTGTTAAGCATTTTCATGTTTAGTGGTTCTATACGATTCTCTCTTTATTTTAGTTTAAATCAAATCATGCAATTTCATAAGACAATGCTTTTCGTACTTTCTTAAATGACGATGCGATACAATACATACATAAAGATATATTTCCATTTAATCGGTGAAATTCATTGGTCATCTCGAATATGTTTTCATGTGCGAATCAAATCATTGGATCATAAATCATGCACTTTTCATTCTCATTATCATTTTTGCATTTTAGCTCTTATCGAATTTAACACATCTTTCGTGCACGGGATAGCGAATCCAGCGCGCGGTCATTGGGCTGCGGTCGGTGTAAACCGCGATTTTATAAAATAGATGTACTCAGATTGGTGTACATGCAGAGTACTATCGGCGGGCTACGGATCGGTATGCCTGATAATACGTTTGTTCAGCTCTTGTTGGTATGCGGTAATCTATCTAACTTTCAGTGCTTGATTAACGTCAGTAAGAAACGTTAATATTTATAGAAAATACAATATATTATGTATTTTTTTACAAACAAATCATTTCAATACTCATTCAATTTCATGTCATTCATTTCGCAATCAATCAATTTCTCAAATTTCTTAACTTAAATTAATTTGCAATTCATTTCACAATTTATTTGCATCAAATCAATTTAAAACAATTCAATATGCAATTCAAACATTTTGGAGATAGAGATTCGAAATAATGAGAGAAAGGTGTAAAACAGGCAAAACACGCTGATTCCAATCCTCGGAATCCTCGATCTCGATTCGGGCTTTCCTCCTCGTTAGCTTTATTCGATACAATTAAAGAACAATATTATTCGTGCGTCTTGTGATTTTGGTTAGGGTTGATTTTCGGAGATTAATATACGTATTCTTAATCTCATTGCGAATAAGAGAGCGAGGAATCTGAGCCAGGTATGGTTGTTAGTTTCCCAACTTTAATCCTTCACATAATCAAAATACTAAAATTTCGCCCTACACGCCCTCTACGTCCTCGCCCTCGACTAGCCATCTACGTCGATGGCAGTTAAGATTCAAATAGAATCTACAAAGGCATAAACACGATGATACACTATTCACATACGAAAAATAGTTTATGTCAAATGTCCAGCATTTCATGAGTAGTCTGAAGACAACAATTCAATATATAAACAAAAATCAACCATAAAAATTTTATTTTAGAAAATTTCCTTTTAAAAGATTTTATTTCAATTGATTTGCTTTTTTTTTTTGAAAAATGTGAAACTGATATTCATGAGCATTATCAACGGTGAAACGGTCACATTGAGTCAAAGCGGTTTGGTGCGCAGTGCACACCGAACCAGTACTGCGCGCCACAGTCACAGCGCCTTCGCCAGAGCGTAGCGCACATGGCGTCGTGTCGTGGCTTGTGGCGGGTGTATCGCGAGCTGGCCGCAGTGTCACGGCCTACGCCGGAGGGCCGTCAACCTTGGCCTTATATTCTGTTGTGTCGCGCCGCATTGCCACCTGCAGCCGTATCCTGACGCCCCAGCGGCTATTGCGCATATCGCTGACTTCCTACGTCTCAGTGGCGCTTCCCCGGCCAGGTGTCGCGCCGTGTGCGACCACGACCCGACTGCCAGGCTGCGTGCTATCATGTCTGCCCGTGCGTATCGCAACCGCAGTCCCGGCAGCCGGGCCTCGCGATACGGCGCCACTCACCGCTAGCAGCCTTGGGCGAGGCCGTGTGTCTCAGGCCATGTTGGTCGTATCGTGGTGCAGGCTCGGCCGTATCGTGGCGTCTGGCCAGATGTCGTGGCCCCGAGCTACGCCCCGGGCCACGCCTCCACGAGCCCCAGACATCACGATACAATCCATTTGTATCGTGACTCGAATGGTGATGTGCCATACCAGTTTCTACTCCCCGTTTTTTTTTTTTTTCCATTTTTTTCCCATCATTTTTTCATTCTATTCTGGAAAAAATACCCAAATATATATATATATATATATATATATATATTTTTTTTTTTTTTTATTTTTTTTTTCATTTTCAGGTAAACGAAATAAATTTCTTAAAATTTATTTTATCAATTTTTTCATTTAGTGCGGACCATTTTGTCGAATTTCTCGAACACCTAGTTTACATTTTCGACCCTAGTGTTGGCGTTTCTATGCTATTCTGACATACAATTCACACAACACATTCAACATATGATCACAGAATTCACATAACATACAACTCATGTTATACACACCATCACACATCAATCACAACAATCACACAATTACACAAAACACAGTGCATATAGTGTTCTATTCATCTCCCGTGATTGTCTAGGTAATCACATACCTAACTTATTGATACTAAGCTATAACCCTAATATCCAACATCGAGCTATAATGTTGTGGAAGAGTAACTTACACTTTAATGACTATGGCCTAAGCCCCGAGTCCCTCGATCACTGGGTTTTCATTTACTAAGCTCTCGCTCCCCAAGGCGTTGGCACAAGCCCGAGTCCCAGCCACAAAGTAATCGTATACCTAACTATTGGTACTAAACTTTAGGTATTTATAAACTGGGCTACGTGCCTGGTGTGACGCCCCATTCTGGTGTCCTTTTGTAACCCGATCAACCTCACGAATATTCGTGGATGTCGGGTAACTTGGGCACCACTCATGAAAATCGAGGTGAGTCTCCTTTGTACGGGAGCTCTACAAAGTACAAACATCCAGTGAAATCCACAATTACCACACAGGGTTCACATGCGAGTAAAACAATGGCCACTTGGGCCCCTTCATCAATACTCACAAAATAAATATCCTAACCAAATATATATCATGGTTCAACAGTTTTTACATTACTCTTAATACAAACATATATTAAAATTATAAAATTCTAATACATGTCACACATAATAATACCAAAGCCACAAGTCGGCTTCTAACACGCGTCTCTAGTGCGCCGCCCCGACGCTTCCATGTGTACCGAAATGGTGATCTCGACAGGTGAGCAAAGCCCGTGAGAGATAATTTCCCACCGGGTTATTCCCACCTAAGTGCACACATGCATAAAACAAACACATTCAAGCAATTACATGAACCTACTCAAATGTCTACATGACCGATCCCGTGTCTCAGAGTCCTCACCGACTCCCTCACACATGCCCAAGCCAATATGCGAGTAAAATAATCAGTTTTCAAAACAAAAGCTTTTTGTTCTTGAAAACACTGCCGAGTTTCGGTAAAACTATTGGACTACCCTCCGAGGCGAATGTGTTGGAGAACCTTCCTAAACAATTCATGGGCTCCTCCGACGTGTAATTCATTTGGGCGTCTACCCGGCTCTGATTCTTGAAGATATCATCCATTAAATTCCTTTACATAGCCATGTTCGTTTTTCTTTTCTTTCATGTGCACTCCTCCCAATATACAGGGTCCCCTTTTGGTGCATATGGAATGCATGATACCAATTCAAACACATTCATGCTAATATATTCTAAACAGTATATTAACATAATTAAATCACATAAACGTGTTATGAAAATTCACAATCATTTACCTGAAATTAGACCATTAAATTTAATTAGCAACATAACGATTCATTTTGAATCACTCAACACATAAAAATTCACACAAAAATATTGCATTACTATTCATGTGAGCAGTAAAAACTACCAGGGTTCTTGTTCACGACCACACAAATAGGAATTTTCTCCGCTCCCGGTTCAAGCTTTTTTGAGGGCCAAGGTTCTGAAAACTAAAACAAGCCTCGAAACATTCCTAACCATTTACATGGCTTGTAGTGCGCAAGTAGGAAAAGATCCCTACCTCTTGGGTTGTGGAACTCCACCACATGAAGTCTCACGGTAGCCTCGTAGCGTAGAACAACTTCGTAGCACTCAGTCGAAGCCAGAAGCGGTCACGTTAACCCAACGAAATCCTAGAGAGAAGGTGCTCTCTCTCTCTCTAAAAATAAAAAAAAACCAGCTACTGCATCTTTTAGTTCCAGCCACTGCCCATTTTGGTCTTTTAATTTGGAGAGGCAACACTGTACGAATTTGTCTCTTCCTCGTAACAATAAGTATTAATTCCGCTTATGTCCTTTTGTCTTGATTTTGACACTTTGCTTAATCTAGCCGTCCATTCCATCCTCTCTCTCTACTCATGCTTATGTGTCATGAGTACATGTTATAGGTGACTTTTGTCATCACATGTCCTTTACGACACAGATACTCGATTGTCTCGAAAACGTGTAAATTAGATTGTCTCTAGATTCAGAAGTCAACGTGGTAGCTAGATTTGAGCCGATTAAACGGTGAAGTGGTTTAAATAAATCAGAGATCACAGAAAAATTTTGGATTTTTACAAAATTACGATTTTACCCTTTTTGAGAAAATTGGAATTTTCGGGTCTTCATTATCGATATTCGGAGGATGTCCGGTACTTGGAAAGATATCGATTCGGAGGATGTCCGGTGTTCAAAGGGGTCTAATGTTGGAGGACATCAGGATTAGATTCCACTAATTCGGGTATGCCACAAGGTTTCGGAGGAGGATGTCAGTTTAAAATGTAAAACAAACATTTTTTTTTTTTGAAAATAAACTTTCATACATAGCGAGTTGTGTGTGTGAGGGAGTCGGTGAGTACTCGGGGCATTGATAGGGCATGTAGACATTCGAGTAGGATTATGAATTTGCTTGCATGTGTTTGGTTGTCATTACGTGGCTGTACCTTGGAAGGTCGAGGAAATGTACTGTAGAGAAGATCGCCAGCTCTTGGGCTTTGCTCACTGCCGTCAGGATCCCCACTACGAGGTACACGAGGAAAACGCTCCGTGGTTGTGAGTGGAAGAGGCCGGGTTATGGCGCGAAATATTTTGTAAGATATATCATATGATATAGTTTTATATATTTTGCATAGCAAAGAGTTATTGCACTGAACTCTTGTATTAAGGGTATCTGGCTTCCAAATGAGGAATATTAATACAGCTCAAATATTTTAAATTCGATTGGACATATAACATATTTTCTTTTCCTCTAATTTCTAAATCCTTTGATCCTAAACCAAATAATATATAAATATATTTCAAGTGATGTTATCTATATATTTCTGTTTCTCAAACCAATGTTTTGTCTCGTAATCGAATCGAATGTTTTAAAACACATATATTCATGGTTCTCGAAGATTTGTTTCCAAATAAAATGTGATTATCCTATTGCTGACAAAGTGATTCCAAGAAATAATTATATCTTGGTTCTCATAACATCTTTCTTTCAAATAAAGGTCAATATTGTAAAGTTGTGATAGATCCATTTGTCAACTACTATAATCTATTGACTAGAGTCGGATTTGTCAAGTTTTGCCCATTGATCGGGGTCATATTTGTGAATTATACCCATTGATAGGGACTGTATTTGTCAAGTTTATTCCCATTGACATGGGCCGATTATTTGTCAGGTTCCACCCATTGACATAATATTTGTCAAATTATACCCATTATTGAGATTTATAAAACAAAGTCAAATATTCTCTTCATATTTCAAATTCTATAAAAATACAAAAATATCTCATGCTTTTTCAATCCACATATGAACATTTCAAATCCATTTCCAAAAAAAAGCTTGTATTTGGTCATGCATATAATTTAAACAAATACAGTCTATCAAACTCATAATCACATATAATAGCAAAATATTTTGTTTTATAGAAAAACATTCAATCTTCACCACCTCAGAAACCTTCGAAAGTCTCGAGATGATACCCTCCATGTAATTAAGCTAGGTTCAAAGTCTCGTCCTCATGAATAAAAGCGAAGAAAAACTCATTAATTCATCTGATTATTGTTTCTTTTTCTTTGATGTTATTTTTTAATTTACTAAGCACTGAATGATTCAAGATCTCGAATGCTATAAGATTTAGACCTAGACATTCCTAGAACTCAATGACAGAGGAAATAAGCCTGTTTTTTGGAGTATAGAAATGAATTCTGATGGATAAATTAAGGCGAAGGAATAAGCCCTTTTGGTGTATACTTAGATCCTAGATTGCTTAACTACGATATATCATCTACCTTGGATAGATGGGAAGCCTCCTATAAGATTAGCCATCTGAGTGATGGACTGACTACTTGATGATGCAGGTACATAGGAATGGCCGTAGTTAAATCGGCTTTTCTGATTCGCAGAATTTGAAAACCAGATGCAAAGCTCAAGCCTTAGATGGTGAAAACATCCACTGAAATGTTGTCCGCAGTTGTTATCTATTAAGGATTGAATTTCTTGAGTAGAAGAGGATATATTGATAGAGATTCACCTCGATATCTTTGAAAAATATGTTCATGCTTTATTAAAGTTAGAACTAAATAATATGTCTTTTAGACAAATATATTTGTATCTTTTATTATTATTATTATCATATATATATGGAAATATTAGAACATATACAATGTATCTAAATATGTTCTACTCAAACATGACTGCATGGGGTGCACTTATTCAGATAACACTTTGTAGATTGGGCAGCTGTAGGAAGAAGAATTTCTTTTTTAAAGAAAATTTAAGTGAATGGTGTCATCGAGCATACTTGATTAAAAGGCTAAGCGATTAGAAGAGATAATGTTTTATCTTTCTTGAAATGCTTTAATCATTGTTATAGGAGATTTAAAAAAGAGCCTTAAACAAAGAGAATTCAATAAAGATTTTACTAGGGATATGAAATAGGAAAATATCATTTATTAAAAAGCCTAAATACTTTAGGAAAAATTGGAATATAAATAGAAGAACGATTTATAAGGAAAAATCCTAAAAAACCAAAAGAATGTAGGTGCTACGCCTCTAATCAAATTGGGCATTATGCTAATGAATGTCCTAATAAATTTAATAAAAAGAAGATTGACATAGATTTAGACATTGAAAATATGATAAACAAGAAGAATTTATAAAAGTAAATAAATTAGAAGATCTAAATGAGCTACACATTGATGAAGATATTTATGAAACAAATTCGAAAGCGGAAATGTATAGGGCAGAAGAAATTGATTTTAAGGCTGGCAAATGTATTTGGGTAAAAATCAAAATTTTCTAGATCTGAATGATGAAGCGGTTCACGTGGAATGTCGTGAAATCTAGCTAACCGTCGGTCAAGAGACGGTCGAGATTTGCCACCGTTTTGAGGCATCAGTGTGGTCTTATTAAACGACGTATGATGTGACAAAGTCGCTTTTTATAACATGTACTCATGAGGCACATGTTGCATAGTGAGTGATGATCGAAATGGTGACGAGGAATGGTGCGAATGTCAAAATCGGCTTAGGGACATGATTGGTATTATTAGAATTGTTAAGTGAGATAGGACAAAATAACAAATAGTGGTCATCTTCTCAAATGGGAAAAAGAGGCCAAAACGTGCAGAGGGGATGTAGAACATGAGATTTGATTTTTTAGTGAGAGAGGGGTGACTATACAGATCGGCGTTGGGCCGTCGGATTCTTGGTCAGAAAACTAATGGGTCTCTGTGAGGAGGGAGCTTCGACGTGAATGCCCAGGATTTAAGGAGTTTCAACAGAGCTCTGTGAGGTAAAGTTTTATCTACTTGTTTACCTTGTTTAAGTGCTTTGTTGATGATTCAGTTGGTTTGAGGCCTTGAACGGCCGTTTGATCGATCGGCTTGGGATGAGAGGTGTGAAAATTTATGGAAACCATTTTGGACAGTGGTGACTAGTCCACGGACTGTTTGAAGTGCTAGTGTATAATTTATACTATAAATTGTATGGTGGTGTGTATAGTAGAAATGGCTATGAGGTCGGGTTCCATAGTAGAACCGATGTTGGGTGATTGGTAGGTGAGCGATGGCAGGGTTTGTATTAAGTGAATGATGTTCACTGAAAATATTTTATGAGAAAATGTGTTTGGTTGAGTAATTCAAGTCAGATTGCTCGTGTTTTATTAAATTAGCCCATGTGAGTTAATTTTGGTGTAATAATGTATTGAGAATTTATATAACATGTTATTTGTGATTTAGGAAATTATGTAAATATATCAAAAATATAGTATATTTGCATGTGTTATATAAATTGTGTTGATGGCATAATCATTTCATATGCACGGGAGTAACCCTAGAAATTAGGTGTGTGTGCATGACATGAATTTTACTACAAACGAAAATGGTTGCGAAAAGGAATTTCATAGGATGATTTTAGGAGAATGGTGTTGGGAGATGGTCCTACGATTACGTCGGAGGAGCCCATTGTATTTGTTTTGGAAGGTTCTCCAACATTCGCCTCGAAGGAGTGATCCATATTTTACGAAACTCGATAGTGTATTTTAAAGAACAACAAGTTTTGTTTTGAAAATGATATTTTTCTCATACATGGCTTAAGCAGAGTGTGAAGTGGGAAGGGACTCGGGACGTAGGAGCAGTATTTAGACATTCCAAGTGAGATCACGAATTTACTTGAGTGTGTGTTTACATTGGAGCATTGCATATGCGCACTTAGGTGGGGAGTAACCCATTTAGGTGATTCCTGCGGCGACTCACCTGTCGAAGAATATTTTGGGTGGCAGGAGCGTTGAGGAGGCGACTCATCATAGAAGGTCGTTTTAGAAAGAAAGTCGGGTTGTGGCTTGGTATTATTATCATGTACATATATTAAAGTCATTTTAAACTTTTAATATATATTTGTATAAAATGGTTATTAACTCTTGAAACTATTATTATATAGTTGGTGTGTATTATGAGTGTCGATCGAGGGCCCAGTGGTCATTTATTTTGCTCGCGTTTGGACCATGTGTGAGTCGTGTGTATGGTTTGGGCAGTTATATGCCAGGTAGGCTCCTCGTACAAAGGGAGACTACACTTGGAATTTAAATGAATAGTGTGGAGTTACAGACGCCCATGATGTCATGAGTTGGTTTCTCATGATTTTAGAGATTTTAGACCTGCAAATATCCCGGTCGATAGAATATTCAAAATGAGTGACATAATGAGTGATAACAAGATTATTAAACTCTGGAGATTTTCTCAAGATATATTATTTGATAGTCATCTATTTAAAAAGATTAAAAAACAGATTATAATATAACTAAATATTCTGGATTTAAGCGAAAACTTAGGGAAAATTTTGGATTAAGAAAAAACGTTATGTATTACGGACTTAGTTTAAAAGAAAAAGCTTTAAATATAGAAGTTACTTCTAATAAAATTGAAATTCCTTTATTAGAAAAAGGAGAAATGTTAAAAAGGATTCAAAAAATTGATGAAAAAGATCGATGCAAAATAGGATGGATTTATATGGGATCTATACAAATGATTATTAGTGCTACTTTTAGGGAAGGCATAGATACTCCAATAGATATAGCACTTTTAGACAATAGAATTATTAATAAGGGAAACAGTGCAGGAATAATTAGAAATTTAAAATACCAAAGATTAATATTTAATATCTATTCAAAAAAAATTGCCTATAATCTGGAGATAAAGATTTTGATAAAACTTTAAGTTTAAGAATTAAGTTTTAAAAGAAAAGATATTATGAGAGAAGAAAGAATAGGCCTTACCACATCTCAAATATAAGATTGCTTATGCATTGTCAAAATACTCATCATATTGAGGTATTTTATGGTTTATATTGATTTACAATTATTATTCCATGATATTGGAAGAATTTATCGACCAGAAAATACTTCCATAACTTTTAAGGATGATTTCCTGTTAGATATAGGAGATAAACCAAAATATATTGACCATAGACCTTCTTGTTCACGATTGTCCCTAACAAATAATACGATTCATCTTAGTAAAAGAGTTACGTTTAAAAGTCTCGAACAAAATAAAAAGATTACTAACTATAAAATTAAAGGCGATTATTTTGATGGCCTTAATTGGAAAAATATTGATATCTTGATTGATACTAGTGCAGCCTCAAGTTATATATCTAAGAGTCTAACTTGTTCATGTTAGAACTCAAATTATGAACCCATAAAATATATAAACTTTATTGGAAAGAATTTAGGTAACTAAATTTTGTCTTATTTTAATAAGATTAAGCAATCCCGAAATAAAATTACCTTTAATGATTAGAAGACGAAGGGAAAAATGATACAATAAGCATTATGCTAAGAATGACTCTTTAGAAAGTGTATGTAGCGCTAATCCAGGGTCGGGTTGACAACGTCCCGTCGCGGAAAACATATGTCTACGTGTCATGAGACCCGTACATCTCAGTAAAATGGCCACTTGGAGGCTTGCCATCAATATACTCACCAAAATCTAACCAACTATATTACAATAGTTCTAGAGAGTTATTACATCACTCTTAACACAAACATATATTAAAATTTAGAATTCTAATACATGTTTTAGAAATTTCATATCAAAGCCACAGTCCGACTTTCTTCTCAATAGCGGCGTCTAATGATAGCCTTCACGGGCTTACTCCTTGTACTGAAATAATGTTCTCACCGACAGGGTGAGGAATGGCAATAGTGAAATTATCTGCGCTAGGTTACTCCGCTAAGTGCATGTAATGGCAACGAAAATACATGATCTACTTGAATGTCTACATGATATGGATAGAGATAAAAACTCACCCTTTTCCACTTCTCGAGCCCTCAACGCTCCCTCCTGCGCATGCCTAAGCCAAATATGGGAAAAACACTGTTTCAAAACAAAAAAGTTTTGTTCACCGAAAACACACTCACCCAGAGTTCGGTAAAATCTATTGGACAACCCTCAGGCGAGATTTGTTGGATAACTCTCGAAGCAATTCATGGGCTCATCGAGAAGCGTGAATGTTGGACAATCTCCCAACCTAATTCTCCGAAAAATCTTCCATTGAAATTCCTTTCACAACCATTTTCCTTTTTATTTTCTTTCATGTTATGCACTCACACCTATCGTTCTAAGGTGCCCCGGTGCATATGGAATGCATTATGTCATTTCCAAACAATTCATGTTAATATATAAATCATGCATATACTAACCGAATTTTAACTCACAACATTGATGAGTCTAAAAACTCATTAGGTTTTTAATCCATTTTTCTGACTTTATTATGAGATAAATGTTGAATTGTTTGAAGAAAAATGGATAATTGACTCAATTTCATTTGCGGGGAAAATACAACGAAACTCATATTTTATAAAAATCGAGGAAGAAATCAGCTACACTGCGAGTGGAAGTCACATTGGAAAGTTAGGTCGCGACGAGAAAGCTCGATTACTTGACCATCAAGTCCGCGACATCAACAAATTCGGCCCGAAGAAGAAAAGTAAAACGAACAAATGGAAGTCGCGCGACTTGAAGAAGGAGTTGCGACAAAAAGAAGGCGTGGTCGAGGCGAAGCAGTCAAATGAAGAAACTCATGTCGCGACATCATTTCGATGTCGCGACGCCAAAATGAGATAAATGATGTCGCGACATAACTCTGAAGTCGCGATAAGGATCCGTCTATGAAGCCCTGAGAGGTCCTGCGCCAAGTAAAAGAAGTCGCGACTTGTTTTTTAATTAAAGGGTCGAGTGAAGTCGCGACATGCTATCTTGAGTGGCGACATGAAAGCGGGCGAAGTCTTGACAAGAAATGATGCCGCGACCACTCATTGGTCGCGACCTAAGAGGCGAGGCGAAGAAAGGATGTTCGACATCACTTTGATGCTCGCGACTTGGAAATAGTTGGGAAGAAAGAAATCGATTCGCAACTGGCCCGATGTAGCGGCATAGACAATTTGGAAGAATAGGAAGACAATGATGTCGCGACATCAAACTGAGGTCGCGACATCAACACTGAAGGAACACTGAACAAAAGATGTCGCGACATCACTTCGATATCGCGACCAGCGATCAAGGCTTTTCTGAGACAAAAGCGGTTTGCAGCGTAAAAGGAAGAGGTCGCGTGATCATGAGCCATCAAGAGGAATTCCGTAATCGCGACATCAACTGGTCGTGACATGGGAAACGAGTGAAATTTGGGCTTTTCTTTAGTTCCACAGGCATTTGGGGATTGGCTAGATTCTTCTTTTTCACAGTATAAATAGATAGCTTTAGAATGGTAAGTAGTTTTCTCCTTCTTCACGACCCGAAAAGGGAAAGAAGAGGAACTCATTGTATATTATAAGTAGATTTTATTTTAGATTTTAGTTTTATTTTAAGTTTTGAATCTATGACTGTACGAGGCAGTAGAAATTTGGATTTTTAGTTTTATTATTTTCCTTAAGCATTCTTGCTGGGATTTATGAGAATCTAGACAAATATGCGGAATTCATTTTTTCTCGGTTTATTGCAATTACGGTGGTTGTGCGTGATCGGTACTCCATTTTCTTGATTCGCGATGCGATGTCCAGGCGACTTCTATTTGGATTTGATTTACATTTAGTTCTGATCTTTCACACTTACGTTTATAGAGAATTAATTTGGGTTTGATTTTTACTTAGTTGATGTAAGCTTTGAATGGATAAGTTCCCGATGGTAGTACATATGCAGTTGAGGAATGTATCTTGCTCGATATCGGGATGCCCTACGAGTGACCGCGACGGAGATTCACGAGTTGAGAGCATTCTTTTCTGGGTATGTTCGACTACCATTGGCGAACTGCTGAGCTCTGAGTTCATTTGATCGGTCCCATTCGCTCATAATTGAAGTAGGAGGGGTGTATTTAACAATATAAATGATGGGAGGTTCACCTCGATCTAAGGTGGTTGATCCCCATGTTAGCTTAGATCTGATCAAGGAAGGGATAAACTCATAGATCTGGAGGTTGAGCCACCAATTAAGTAGTGGAAATTTTGCGAGAATCCTGAGAAGGTAAAGCAAAGTTACCAATCCTTGAGGAAATGGGTGTGAAGTATTGAGAAGAAAATACCGGATCTTGCAAGAGAATGTGGAATACAGGTAGCTGGTTTGATATTGTCTTCGAGAGAAGCAAGGATATTAAATCAGTGAAAACGGAGAAATCCAATTCCAATAATTAGGAAATCTTTGACAAAAATTCAGATCCATACATAGAGACGAGCAGCAGTTTAGTGCGGAATTGGCCCATTCCATTGTATTTCATTGATGGTTTTCGTTTCTCTCAGTAAACTGATTCAATCCATTCTTTTATATACAATTTATTTTTAGTCATTCACTTTTGTTTTAGTTTAATTGAAACATATTCAATAGTATAGGATTTTTAATTTTTTCCGTTTTGATAAAACATTCATTATGAGTTTTGAGTCAAATAGTATGAAATTTTAGTAGTTAGGGTAGTTGACACCTTAGTCGCTATCAATCTCTGTGGAATGATACGGACTTACATTCATATTTACTACTTGTATGACTGTGCACTTGCGGTGTCTGGCCAGACCCACTTATTTTTAATCCACGAACATTAAGAGAAATTTATTTTAGCAAGCAAACTTATCGAAATGACATAGGTATAAAAATTGTAAGGCTCTTGTATCTATGTTAATATGAGGGGTTTTAGTCTATATATAAAAAGGCGAACAAACATCATGTTATTTATTCATATCAATAACATCTAAATTAGCTCACATGGGCTAATCAACAATCCAATTTAATTCCAATGGCTCTTACACAATTATATTTCATATGATTCAACCATCATGTTAACACACTAAATTTTCATGCATTAACAATTTCTTTCCATACACACTCCAAGTCATCCGTGCTTGCTTGAGATTTTTACCTTCTGACACATGGACCATTTCGGTCCAACAAGCAAGCAAGAGACTATTTTACTTAGGTCCACATTCGTGCGTGGGTTATTAAAGTGGGAAACCCTCTCACCAAGCATAGTTTCCACTTTGTGGAACCGAAATCCATGGCCATTTCCAGTTCAACAACACATAAACCATAATTTATTGCATAAATTATAACACAAGCCACACAAACAATCCGTGGACTGTCCAAAACGTGTCCCAAATTTCTAGCAATTCAGTCCCAAGTTTCGAGACTTATCAAACGGCCCCTCACGGCCTCATATCATCCAAATCATTAACAAGGCTCTTAATTCTGGGATTAAATCAAGTAGGGAGAAAACCCACCTCTCGAAGTTTTGAAACTCCGCAAGCGGTACCCACATATGGCCACTTCTAGTGGGGCTTGGCTTTCAACTAACTTCTGCGCCATGGAAACAGCGGTCCAATTGTGGAAATTTAGAGAGAGTTAAGGCCTCTCTCTAAAAATCCCTTCCTTTCTCTCCTTGGCCTACATCTCAATTTTTCCTCCCTTTTCCCCATCGATCCGGTTGGGAGAGCTTGGGTCAAGAGGACTTGTCCTCTCATGCCACATGTCACCCTTCTATTGGTTGAGATTATTACACTTTATCCTCTTATCCACCTACTTTGGATTTTCTTCTAATGGCATGATGTCATGTGTCCACCCATGGCCCACACTTGAGCTCATGTTTGACTAAATTATGCACATGACCGTTACCTCTTGGCCCGCATTTCAAGTAGTGTCGCACCTTCACCGTTACGCCGGCGTGAAAATTGGGTTGTGCCGATTTGGCGAGTCGGCGTGGTAGCCGTTGCAAGATGATTCCAACGGTGAAGTCCGCTTAAATGCGTCAGAGATCTAGAAAAATTCGGTTTAATGAAATTACAATTTTACCATTTTTCAGAAAATTAGGATTTTCTCGGAGTTTCATAGTGTAAACCTTGGCAGATTACCTGTGAAAATCTAATAATTACCCTCAATAACAATGAAATTATCATTCAAAAATGACCAGTTCATTCTCTATATACATATTAATAGGTTTAACTTTACTACGATTCTAATGAAACCTTTTGTTACTTATATTGATTCCGGCTCTGGCTTGTGTCTATCCAAACATGATTGTTTTCCTCTTGAATATCATGAAAATAAAGATATTTCAAATAAAGATATTATCCTTCAGAAAGGAATAAAGCACCCAAAGATTATTATTGACAAATATATTGTTAACCTGCCCTCACTTTATTTCCATGCTACTAGATGTGATATACTCTTAGGAAATAATTTTCTTCAACTCTTTAAGATTATTATCCAAAACAATGTTTCCCATTATCTTCGATTCAAAACTCCATGTAACCATTGGATTACCGCCCCTCGATTAAAACGAGCCTTTGCTCGAAAATCCTATTCCTTTTCTACCGCGCAACCAGCTTGGTGATTTCCCTGTAAATTTTCTTCCTAAAAAGATTTTGATCATCATCACCCTTTATTAAAACTTGAATCTCAACTACTTTATACACTTGATTTAAGCTCATAAGTCCAGAAAAAACTCGAATCCCTTTATGTTGACAATCCTTTACAATTCTGGGATAATAATAAGATTTATGCTACTCTTAAATTAAAAGATCAAAATAAGATTATTAAGGTAAAACCCATGAATCATAATTAATAAGATTTTCATGATATTCAAGAGGAAAACAATCAGATTTACATAGACACAAGCCAGAGTCGGAATCAATATAATGGCAAAGGTTACCTTTGTAATCAAAGTAGATTTAAACTTTGGCATATATAGAGGAATGAAACAGTCGGCCACAATGATGAACTCGTGATAATGAGTGTCAATAGATTTTTGAAATATCTGTAAGGACTACACTATTCTAAAAAAGTCATTCCTAGCATAATGCTTATTGTATCATTTTTCCCTTCGTCTTCAACCATTAAAGGTAATTTTATTTCTTGATTTTCTAATCTTATTAAAACAGTACAGAATTTATTTACTCTAAATTCTTCTCCATTAAAGTTTATATATTTTATGAGTTCTGCTAATTCTTTGAGTTCTAACATGATGTTAGACTCTTAGATATATAACTTGAGGCTACACCAGTATCAATCAAGATATCAATATTTTTCCAATTAAGGCCATCAAAATAATCGCCTTTAATTTTATAGTTAGTAATCTTTTTATTTTGTTCAAGACTTTTAAACATAACTCTTTTACTAAGATGAATAGTATTTTCTGTTAGGGACAATCGTGAACAAGAAGGTCTATGGTCAATATATTTTGGTTTATCTCCTATATCTAACAGGAAATCATCCGTAAAAGTTATGGAAGAATTTTTAAATTGGATAAATTCTTCAATATCATGGAATAATAATGGTAAAATCAATATAATCCTTTTAAGCAAAATACTCAATATGATGAGTATTTGACAATGCATAAGCAATCTTATACGTAATAGAGTAAGGTTTATTTCCTTCTCTCATAAAATCTTTTCTTTTAAAATCTTGAATTAAACTTAAAGTTTTATCAAAATCTTTATCTCCAATATTATAGGCAATTTTTGGATAGATATTAAATATTAACTTTTGGTATTTTAAATTTCCTCTAATTATTCCTAGAATTGCTTCCTTTTTGTTTACAATTCTATTGTCTAAAAGTGCTATATCTATTGGAGTATCAATATCTTCCCTAAAAGTAGCACTAATATCTATATAAATCCATCCTATTTTGCATCGATCTTTTTCATCAATTTTTTGAATCCTTTTAACTTGTTTCTCCTTTTTTTCTAATAAAGGAATTTCAATTTTATTAGAAGTAACTTCTATATTTAAAGCTTTTTCTTTTAAACTAAGTTCGTAATACATAATGTTTTTTCTTAATCCAAATTTTTCCCAAAGTTTTCGATTAAATCCAGAATATTCAGTTATATTATCATCTGCTTTTTTAATCTTTTTAAATAGATGACTATCAAATAATAAATCTTGAGAAAAATCTCCTAAGTTTTCAATAATCTTGTTATCAATTATGTCACTCATTCAGAATATTCTTCATGAGCTGGACATTTCCGTTCTAAATACATTTCATAGATATCTTCATCGATTAATAATAGCTCATTTAGATCTTCTAATTTATTTACTTTTATAAATTCTTCTTGTTTTATCATATTTCCAATGTCTAAATCTATTTCAATCTTCTTTTTATTAAATTTATTATGACATTCATTAGCATAATGTCCAATTTGATTATAGGCGTAGCACCTACATTCTTTTGGTTTTTTAGGATTTTTCCTTACAAATCGTTCTTCTATTTATATTCCAATTTTTCCTAAAGTATTTAGGTTTTCTTTTAATAAAATATCTTTTCCGTCTATATCCTCTATAAAATCTTTTATTGAATTTCTTTTTCTTTTGTTTATATGGCTTTTTTAAATCTCCTATAACAGTGATTAAATCATTTCCTCTGCAGCATAAAACATTATCTCTTCTAATCGTTTTAGCCTTTTTAATCAAGTATGCTTGATGACACCATTCACTTAACTTTTCTTTTAAAAAAGAAATTCTTCTTCCTAAAATATGCGAGATTCACAAAGGTAATCTCTAATAAGTCACCCAGACCCCCGTGGATGCAGTATTTTTAGTAGAACATATTTAGATACATTGTATATGTTCCAATCTTTCCATATATATGATAATAATAATCCTGAAAGATACAAATATATTTGTCTAAAAGACATATATTATTTAGTTCTAACTTTAATAAAGCATGAACATATTTTTCGACGGTGAGGTGAATCTCTATCAATATATCCTTCTTGAAATTCAATCCTTAATAGATGAACAACTTTTTAGGCAAACGTGCAGTGTTTTCACCATCTAAGGCTTAAGCTTTTGTATCTAGTTTCAAATTTTGCCAGAATTGTAAACTTGATTTAATCATGGCCATTCCTATGTATCTTTTTGCATCATCGTTAGTCATCCGATTGACTGCGATGGCTAATCTTATAGAGGTTTCCCATCTATCCAAGGTAGATGATATATCATAGTTACAATCTAGATCTAAGTATACACCAAAAGGGTTCATTCCTTTTGGCCTTAAATTATCTATTAGTGAATCATTTTCTATAGCTTCAAAAACATAAGCAGTTCCTCTTGCTGTTGTAGTTTTAGAATGTCTAGGTCTAAATCTTGTAGCATTTGAGGATTCAAGAATATCTAGTGCAGCTGTTTCAACAGGGGTATTAACAACTTCTACCATAAGATTTTCTTCCATTTTTAAATTATATTTAGGTATATTTAATCTTTCTAAAGTTTGACTTAGTATTTCTATTTCAGACTCGGATGCAGATTCTAGTTCCATTTAATCATCTCCTTCAAACCAATACTCTTGATCTGAGTAATAATTATCTAGAGGATATTGTTCATAATCTTCAAAGTTATTAAAATTATCAAAATCATCTATAATCTCGTTACAATAGAGTGGTACTCTAAATATATAAGGTATCCAATCAAGACTTTTTATTCTTATCATAAAGCTGTAATAATCTATAATTATAATATAAATTATGTTTCCAATTAGTATAAAAACTAATATTGTCATCTTATTTTTTCTTAAAAATCTTTTGAATGTCTTCCTTTGAGAATCCTTTTCCTCGATCAAACATAGAGCTTCTAATAGTCAATGGTTCCATTAATCCTACTACTTTTCTATCTAAATCGTTTAGAGTTATGTGTAATTCTTTAATCAGTGTTCCATAGTATTTTATTGTGTCTTGAATTATTTTTAAACTTTTTATTAATTCATTATTATTATCTGGTAGATCTTCGTAAGGTAGAACTATTTCGGGTTCAATCTTCATCTTCTTCATGATCATTGATCAAATGATCACCATAAGTTGTGTATTTAGAGGCTAGATCTGTCATTAATCTATTTATTATTGATCTATCGAATGCAACTAATTTTATTTGATGATAGATTGCTTCAGTCATAATTCCATATGACATAAGTGAGTCTAATCTTTCTTGTTTTACTTCTAAACTTTGTTCTAATGTTCTCAATGTATGTTTCATAGAATCTATGTGGTTTAAAAGATGTTTACACTGTAAGCAATTTGGATATGGTTCTTCCATTTCTAATCTACAGGCTCTGATACCATTTCGTGAAAAAATACAAAAATTAACAAAACAATCAACTAATATTATCATATAATCTTAATATTATCACAAGAATCCTAAATAACACAATAAATAAGAAAATCCATAATATCATGATGATTTAATTTTGTTTTTTCTTGATAAAATTTGATATTCTAAGCCTTTCAAATATATTATGTAAAATAATATCAAATTTTATGGAGTAAACACCCATTACTATAGGTCCACCATGCTTCCATAAACATTATTACTTAATTGTTTTTGACCGAATAGTATCCGGGAAGACAGAGTCAGGCATCTCTGTTAATCCCACTTCAAACCTACGACAGGACTTCATACCTTCACCGTGGGGACACCTTCAGATATTACCAGCACAGCCCAAATTCGTTTCCTACCTTTAGGCGTAGGCAATTAAATAATAATTTGTATAGATCCAATGGAACCATAATAACAAGGTTTACTGCATAAACTATGCTTTATTTATAACATAATATACAAAGGCTTAGAATAATATTCTTAGCCAATCATTACAGTAAAGATACAAGGGTTCCTGAAAGAAAACTTACAATCTTATTGAAAATCCTTCCTGATATTTTACATAGAGAGCACCCAAAGCCTTAGTTGTCCATTCGCCTACCTATTAGAACTTAGCACACCATATTTATAGTGGAAGTCGGACATGAAACCCCGGACTTCAAATTATTTTAATACAATTTCCTTACAGGTGGCTAGTTTTTGAAAACCAGGGGTTGAAAATCTATTGCCAGTTGTCTAGTTTTTCAAAACCATGGGCGAGTTTTGATAAAACCAGGGGCGTAGATCACATCTCAATCACTTTCTTCTTTTTCATTCTTTATCCACTTGCGAGACCCGAATCTTTGATGGTTGTCGCTTTCTACTAATCTTTTTTCCACATAATGAAGAGCCTGTGGAGAGGAACTAAGCTCACCATTTTCAATCATATTGATCTTTTTTAATAAAAATCTTACGTCTTTGAGTCGAGAGTCGACACACCCAATCAAATGAGATCATGACATAACCCATCTTATCTGGTTTGCCATAGCTTCTAAAAGGCTTTTTCAAAGCATTTTTCATCTGTCCTTTTACAATAATCAATCCCAAACATCTTCGGTAATGAACATTATCTTCATTGAACGATCTGAAAATATTTTCGACATTTGAAATCATACTTTTTTCGTAGCAAACTCTTCTCATTTTGATAAAGTGCCAAATTGGATATGTATGACTTTCATCAAAATCGGGACTAGCATTGAAAAAATCAAGTACTATTGTATCATTAATCTTTATCATGGGATTGTTCCCAAAATTATCTTTTACACCATCTTTAATCCATCCAGGTAATCTATCAATTTTTGGAAAATCGGGAGTTGATGTAAAACCCGAGAAAATTATAATTTTCTGAAAAATGGTAAAATGGTAAATTCGGTCAAAATCCAAAAATTTTCTAGATCGGATGGCCAAGCAGTTTCCAGTTGGAATGGATGCCATGAAATCTATTCTGATATCGAATTTCGTTGAATTCCGAGAAAGTCGGAATTTCAAGTTTTTCGAGGCACCGAGAAGGGTGCGGGACACATGGCATGAGGTGAGTGGCTCACAATGTGCCACATGTTAAGTGCAGAATTGGTCAAACAAGGAGAGCCAAGTGGGGCCCATGTGGACATGTGGCATCTCCTAAGTGGGTGGAAATCCACTATTATGAATAAAGGATGGGATGTAATCCAAATAAGCCAATAGTAGGCTGACATGTGGCAAGAGAAGTACTCTCCCACTTGAACAACTTGACCCAACCGTTTGAGTGGGGAAGGAGAGAAAATAAGGATTTTTAGAGAGAAACCGGCTTCTCTCTAAAATTTTCGATGATTGGGCAAGTCGGTTCCCGAGGGCAGGCCAAGAGGTAAAGTTACTCTACGCTGAAAAGGCTACGCTTGGGTACCGATTTTGTGGAGTTTCGACAACTCCGAGAGGTAGGGGTCTTCTCCTACTTGGTTATTTCTTGTTTAAAATTTCATGAAAATGGTGTTTGGGAGCTATGAGGTCGGAATGGCCGAGCATTTCAGTCCTAAGAAAAGGGGATTGCATGCCGGAAGTGGGGACTGCCCTTGGACAGTCCACGGATGGACATGGGATTGTGTTGCACAGTCCAGAAATTTATTTTGGACGGATAGTGTCCATGTGAAATTGCTTGATGTTATTGTGGAAAATGAATAACATGCTGTGTGTTTGGTGCTTAGGGCCACTTTGGCAAAGCTGAAAAACAGTAAAATGAATGGAACCGGGATTGGTTCAAGGGACGTGTGGGGGCTGGACAATGCCCTATTGGATTGAGATCCTAATTTAGGATCTTTTATGTGTGCTTGGTAGGAATAGCGGGTTTGATGTGTGGAGAATGAGAATTGTTAATGCATGTAATTTGATGTGTTAACATGATGTTTGAATTATATGGAATATAATTACATGTGAATCATTAGGATTGAATATATGAATTGGCATCATTGCATTCATGTGCACGGTGACATCGCCTTAAGTCGGGTGTGGGTGCACGGTATGATTATTCACCACTCTTGGTGAATGAGGGTTGAGTTTGTCTTTAGGACTAAGTCCAATAGAGACTCATAGTTCAAATTATAAAATGAGAAATAATTAATGTGTGTTGGGCGTCCTTGGAACTCGGTGTAGGAGACGTGGTATTATCAGAAAGTCTGTAGGGGTGTGAGAGACTCGAATGGGTGTGAGGGCCGCGGTACTATCAGAAAGGTTTGCCGCAAATTATAACGGACCGGTGGTACTATCACAGAAAAGTTACATTGTGGGTGTTAGAGACCAGCGGTGTAATCCAGTTATGTTGCCTAAGAGGAAAACACACGGTCATGTTCATCGTAGACTGAGTTGAGTGATAGGAGTTGAGATTGACTCGGGATGGTTACCCATTGGCAAATTGCCTTAGGTGTTGGTGAGCCGACAAAGGCTCGGTAGTTAAGTGTCATTGGCATTACCAATGACGATTTTCACTCTTGGCATAGGCTTGTGTAAGGGAGTCGGTGGGAGACTCGGGGTATGGGCATGGAAAACATTTTCATGCATGATATAAATCATTCCATGTGTGAATTGTAAACTGGATGGAATGTGGATGTTTGTGTTGTACTATTGCATGTGCATTTTAGGTGAGGAGCAACCCATGTAGGGGAATTCAACTACTGGGCATTGCTCACCCTTTGTGCGAGGAAAATTATTTAGTCTGGGAGTGTTAGAAGGCAGGCGCTCGCTAGAGTAGCACAGAAGAAAGCGAATTGTGGCTTTGATATATACTTTGTAAAACATGTTATAATTCTTAATTTTTTAATATATGTTCGTATTAAGAATAATGTAATAATTCTTGAAACTATGGTAATATAGTTGATTATATTTTAATTGAAGTATGATGTGTAGGCGATGTGGCCATTTTACTCATGTATGGGTCTCATGATATGAGACACACGAGGTTTCACAACGGGTTGGCCCGGTGGTCACTTGGGACCCCGAGGAAATGAGGTGTCACAGTTGACATGTATATGGTAGCTATATTACCAAAATCATACCAATTGCGTACTTCTGCAGGATTTGCTCCTTGTAGGAGGTGAATCCGTGGATAAATGCCAGATTTATCAACAATCATTTCTTTAGTATCGAGTTGTCAAGATAATCTTTCCATGGTTTCACCATGTAATTTCATAATTTCCCTGTCTATGGACATAGGAATTTTTTCAAAAATCGTTTCGGTCTTGGAAGACTGTGGTCTTAGTGAAATCTTTGTTGATGCTTTGAGCTTACTAGTAGAAGCTTCATTTTCAAAATCTTCATTAAGACTGATATTTGAAAAATTGAGTTCGTTTTCTTCTTTAAAATAGGAGGTTAAAATCATTTCGTACAACGTATAATTTTTAACGAGTTTTTCTAAATCGATGACGAAGATTTTAATATCGGCTTGAATCTTTTTAGGAGAAGTCTTTGTCTCAACAAGTTGATCCAGACAATCTGTCAATTGTATAATCTGATAAAAAATCTTTGACATTTTCGAGAGGCTATCAATCGTCTCATTAATCTTCGGTCTTTTATTAGACTGAGCCATCCCGAGTTAAAAAATCTACAATAACATTTTTTATTTAAGAGCAAAATTATTTCAATATCAAAAATATATTCAGAGCAATAAGTCTGCCATCTAATTAATCTTTTGTATTCAGGTTTCGAAGGTAAATTATTTCTAATAAAAGCTTTAACCTGAGTATTATCAGTTCTTAACATAAATTTTTTAGGTAATAAAAAATATGAAAAATTAATCCTTTAATAATAGCTAAAAATTCTTTTTCATTAATATGATATTTTTCTTCTGTAGGAGTGAATGGACCTGAAGTATAACGACATAATTCTTCACAATTTTCAGATGTTCTTTGGCTTCTTGCGGAGTACTTTGAATCGGTTTCAAGGATCAAATCATCGTTATCTAAAGGAAGCTTTAGTTTTGGTAAACTGACACATTGAGATTTTATAAATCTTATATGTTCTTCATGTTCCTTAGTAAATTCAAATCTTTGTTTTTCACTAGTTAATTTTCTTAACGGTTTTCTAAGTTCGGCAAGATTCTTTATAAATCCTTCTGCATAATTAAGTATTCCTAAGAATCTTTATAGCCCATTTTCGTCACATTAATTTTACGGAAAATCCTTTAATTTTTTCAAGAATACGATTCAATTTTTTATTCTCCTATGATTGACTTTTTCTTTGAAAGTCCAATTCCATGAGTGATGCATAAATCTACAAAGGTATTTAAGTGTTCAAGATGTTGTTTTTCAATTTCTGAAGATATCAACATATCATCCACATAAACATGAATAAAATCATATCCTTTAAATATATTATCCATTTTTCGTCGAAAGATTTTAGGTGCATTTTTTAATCCAAAAGGTAAAACATTCCATTCATAATGCCCTTGAGGGGTACTAAATGCAGTTAAAGGTTTAGATTCTTCATCCATCTTAATCTGATAAAATCCTGATTTACAATCAAACTTTGAGTGTAATTTCTTACCTCTAGTTTTATGAATTAAAGTTTCTTTATAAGGTAAAAAATAACCATCAAAAATTGTATTATCATTTAGTTGTTTATAATTAACAACCATTCGAGCTTTATTTCGATTAATCTCATTTCAATTTCGAACCATAAAAGCTGAGCTACTATGCAAAACTTGAGAAAATTCTAATTTTCTGAAAAATGGTAAAACAGTAATTTCGATCAAAATCCGGAATTTTTCTAGATCTCGGATGACTAAACGGACTTCATCATTGAGATCGTCTCTCGTGAAATCCTAGCCTAAGCGTCGAATTTGTCGAATTCCAAGATAGTCGAATTTCGCGTCTTCGAGGCTGCCGAGATTAATCGATTGCCGTATGACGACTTGAGAAGTACACATGACATAAGAGGAATATGGTGTGACAAGGTCTACCTACTACATGTATCCATGTGACACATGTCACATGAATTATAAAACCCGAAAAAAATCTAATTTTCTGAAAAATGGTAAAATGGTAATTTCGATCAAAATCCGAAATTTTTTTAGATCTCGGATGACAAAACGGACTTCACCGTTGGAATAGTCTCGCGAAATCTAGCTACTACGTCGAATTTCGTCGAATTCCGAGAAAGTCGGAATTTCACATTTTTCGAGGCACCGAGAGTGCGGACACTTGGCACATTTTGAGTGGATCACAGAGTGCAACGTGTCATGTGTAGAATTAGTCAAACATGAGCTCAAGTGTGGGCCATGGGTGGACACATGGCATGATACCATTGGATGAAAATCCAAAGTAGGTGGATAAAGAGGATAAAGGTAATCCTATCAACCAATGGAAGGTTGACATGTGGCAATGAGGACAAAAGGGGAATAATTGAAAAGAGAAAAGAACATCTTCTCTGCTTTTTGGGGATGGAATCTGGCAGTGGAGGGAAGAATAGGTTTTAGAGAGAGAAAGTCCAACTTCTCTCTAAATTTCCCGGCGATCGGACCGTGGAATTCCGACGAGGCAAGAAGCAAAGTTGCTCTACGCTGCAAGGGCTACATGTGGGAACCAGTTTTGTGGAGTTTCGATAACTCCGAGAGGTAAGGGTCTTTTCCTACTTGGTTTATTTTCGGTTTAAGAGTCTTGTTAATGGTTTGGATGTTGTGAGGCCATGAGTGGCCGTTTGGCCAGTCCCAAAACTTGGGATTGAAATGCTGGAATTTTTGGGGCCCATTTTGGACAGTCCCGGACTAATCTCAGACTAAAAAATGGTCCTTGTGTACCTTATATGTGTATTATATTTGTGTGTTATTGCTTGATATTTGAATAACATGCAAATTGTGGTTTTGGGTGTTGTGAGGCCGAAAATGACCATGGATTTCGGTTCCAAAGAAGTGGAACCGAGGTTGATGAGGGGGTTGTCCCCACGCACTATTTTTGGGGACTGTTAAAAACAGTCCCGGTTTGCATGTTAGACCAAAAACGTCCATGTGAATTTGCTTGAATTGGATGGCATGGATTGTGTGAAAAATGATATGTTGATGCATGTAATTTAATGTGTTAACATGATGTTTGAATTATATGAAATATAATTGTGTGTGAGCCATTGGAATTGGATATATGAATTGGCATAATGCATTTCATATGCACCGGGGCACCCTTGAATAGTAGATGTGAGTGCATGACGAAATAAATGCGGGGGTTGTCAAGCGATGAATTCTTTTGTAAAATTATTAAAAATAATAATTTTATCGGAAAGTTGTCCGAAGAATTGTATTGGGAAAATTGTCCAACAATTCACGTCGGAGGAGCCCATGAATTGTTTCGGAGAGTTACCCAACAAATTCACCTCGGAGGATTGTCCAATGTATTTATATCGGAGGGTTTCCCACAATTATAACAAATATTTTTGTTTAGAAATGATTTTCGTACATGGCTTAGGCATGTGTGAGGGAGTCGGTGAGGACTCGAGACATAGGATTGGGCATGTAGACATTCGAGAACAGATCCTTGATTCACTTGAATGTGTGTGTTTTGTTCTTAGTTGCATGAGCACTTAGGTGGGAAGTAACCCGTGTAGGATAGTTCCAGCTATACGGGCATTGCTCACTGCAATAGAGGAAAATTATTTCAGGTACAGGGAGTGTTCGGGAAGACGGCGCTCACTAGAGGCCGCTTTTAAGAAGAAAGTAGGATTGTGGCTTTAGTATATATCTTGTAAAACATGTATTAGAATTCTTAATTTTAATATATATTTGTATTAAGAGTGATGCAACAACTCTTGAAACTATTGTAATATAGTTTATTATATTTTGGTGAGTATGATGTGTGGGCCAATGTGACCATTTTTTCTCATGTATGGGTCTCATGATATGAGACACCACGAGGTTTTTCAGCGGGAATTGACGATTGGTCAGCGGGACCTAGGGAAATGGGGCGTCACAGCTTGGTATCAGAGCATAGGTACACGAGTACCTAGGGCTTGAGGAACTTGGGTTTAGGCCATGGTCATTAAGGTATAAGAGCATCACAGCTTGGTATAACTTTATATCAGTGAATTAGGTAAACGATTACCTAGGACTCGATGGGCACGGGTTAGATCATGCATTCATTGGGCATTTTGATGATTGATGCTTGATTATGTGTTGTATGTATTGTGTGAAATTGTATGCTTGGTGAATAGCATATAAGAAAAATGTTGAATACTAGGGTTGAGGAAATATAACCCCTAAGGTTTGAGAAAAAGTTTGTTTGAGGAATTTTGGACAGATGGTCCAGAAATAAACGAAAAAAATTACAGACCGATTGATCGAGTTTTAGCATAGAGCAATTGGTTTGTAAATTCACGGAAGATTATTCCGATTTTGCACCAAGGTTGTAATTCAACTCTTAAAAAAAAATTGAATTGTATAAATAGCAATTGTTTAAGTTACTGCATCTTAGAAGTAGCAGGGAGGCTACTAGAGGAATCAAAAAAAAATATATTAAGGAATTTTTTTTCTGTGGTTTTACAGTATGTAAAAAAGGAAAATAAATAAATTATAATACGTTTTTTTTTTAATTCTACTAGAAAATTTGAAAAAAAATTTGGCTTCTGATGAGTAGGACAAATGAAAAAAAATGAATGAAAAAAAAAAGCGTCTGAGGAAGGCTGGATGGAGCTCTTGCCCATTTTCCCGACTTTGGTCACGTCTGATGGATTGTATCGCGACGAACAGCGGCAACGGACGCGCGATACGACCGAGCAGACGTGCTGGGGCTCGTAGCAAAGCACTCACGACCTGTGTAGCGATAAGGCGACAAAGCGGCGACACGGCAGCACGCACATGAGGCGGCGCACGCGGCCTAGCCATAATGGTGTGTCCGCGATCTGATTTTGTATCGTGGCGAGCCGGCTAACCACGGCGCGATGCGAAAGCATGCGTGCGGCGACCGCCAGGCGACATGATGCCAGTGGCCCATGGCCGCAGCGCGCGGCGTGCTGCGCCAATCACGAGCGCCAGTAGCGGCTAAGCGCGATGTGCGAGCAACTGGAGTCCCCAGGTATGCTTTATTACACCCGGAAACTTCGATTTGAATCGATTACCTTTGTTTTAGAGTCACTTTTTGGATCACTGTTCATGGACACTGTTCATGAACACTATTCACGGGGTTTTCAAAAAAAAAAGAGTACAAAAATATAAAAATTTTGTTTGAGTATGATTTGATATATGAGATGTTTATCTTGCATTACCTATGAATGCATTGACGTTGTGTATGAAAAAAAAAATTTGGTATGTGAATAGTGTCTCGAGTATGTTACACCTTAGAATGCCATTAAAACTCGACTTGCCATTTGACATGTGTAGATGGCTAGTCGCGGGAGGCAAGGTAGTCACGAGGTGTCGGGCACCACTTAGGCTTTGACGACATGCCTTTCTTGAGGTCGTAAGGGTTCTGTTTGCTTCCTTTGCACGAGGCTAGGCGCGGAGTTGGGGACGAGAGTCGAGTCACCTCCAGAGATTCAAGTCCCATCATCCTCCTACGTTCATAGGGGGAGGAGATCCGATGGTGGCAGACCATTGGTTTATGCAGGTTGAGAAGATATTGGAGGCGATGGAGATTACCTCGATATGACCAAGGTCAGACTAGTTGCATTCAAGCTAGAGGCGAGGCCCAAAGTATGTGAATTGGGCGGGCGAGACCTCTAGGGATCACAGAAGCGATGACATGGGTAGGGTCCATGAGTTGTTCATGGGCAAGTATTCCGACCCCAGCTAGCCCCAGACATGCGAGAGATTTCGGGAGTTCCTAGAGTGAAGTAGGGGCTATGGCGCGATAGAGTGTGGTCGAGTTTACGGAGTTAAGCTTCAGCTGCGACAATTATGTGGCCACAGGACTACGACGAGGAGTCGGGAGATTTGAGAATATACTAAGATTGTCCATTCGGGGCATGATTGTAGGACTCCGCCTACAAGACATGGACTCTATGGTTGGGACGGCCATGACCATAGAGAGGGAGATGGAGAATGCACGGAGCACTCGGGATGCGGGTGTTAGAGGCAAGCGGAAGGAGAGTTAGTCTTCTTCGATTCGAGAAAAAGAAGTAGAAGGGCTTCTAGTTCACACATGGTTTCTAAAAGCGCGACCATCAAGACCGAGGACAGATCAGGGTTGCCAATCATGCTAGGCAGATGGTGTGCTACCATTGCATGCAGCCCGAACATATGAAAAGGGATTGCCCCTAGAGATAGGGATCCCAAGGTTTCGGGACAGCGCATTCCCAGTCAGCTGTGGGATAACAACGGATACAGTTTATTCCTCCACCCATTGGTATGGGTCAAAGGAATATCTCGGCCTCGGGGCTATACGGGCACCTCAGTTACACAAGCGAGACGGAGAGGTCAAGTCATGGGCGAGCGAGGGCCAGGGCCTGAGCGGGGGGCGTTAGGGGTTGAGGGGCGTGTCACCGTCCACATCACCTCTGAGCCTGGGTAGCCAGTCCTTACAAGGTCACGTTCTTGCTATCTCGCCTATGGGCAATAGTGTTATTTGATTATGGTGCTTCGCATTCATTCATTACTGCATCAGTTGTGATAGAGTTGGGCTTTGAGGTTGAGGCCTTCGAGGAGCCCTTGTATGTGAGTTCTCCCCTAAGGATTAGGGCGAGAATAGGAATGATATGTCGTGGTTGCGAGCTAGAGATCTCAAGGATTCTACTCATAGTGGACCTGAGGGTCATTGACATGTCAGAGTTCGACGTCATCCTTGGGATGGATTGGTTAATGACATACAGAATCGTCATCAATTGTGAGGGTTACCACTTACACATAGGACGGTACTCTTGTTACGTTTCAGGGGGACAAGCATGATATTTTTCCCCAGACGATGTACGAGTCCAGGTGTCATGGATAGTTGGCGGGTTGTTGCTTAAGCCTTACCTGGGGCGGAATTGAGACCGGACTTAGATCTACCTCAGTAGTGCAGGGTATGAGGATGTTTTCTGATGAGCTCTGGGTTGCCTCCGCGGAGGAGTTGTAGACTTACGTTTTTGAGTTACACCACGGTAGCCGCCCGTCTCTATGATTCCGCATAGGGCTGGCACCGAGTTGAGTTGCGGGACTCGAGATCCGGCTATAAGAGTTCTTGGACAAGGGGTTCATTAGGCCAAGACGCACTTCACCATGGGGCGCTCCGTTCTATTTGGGAAGAAGCCGGGACCCTTCGTACGTGACTCACAGACCGGTTGAACGAGGGTTACGATGAGCTCGGTACCCATTGCCAGGATTGATGATTATTTGACTAGGCGGAAGGCCCAGTCTATTCAGATAGACCTTCCATAGCTGGTTACCATCGGTGAGGTTAGGAGATGAATATCCCTAAGGCCGGTGTTCGAGGACACGTTATGGGCACTTTGAGTTTACGGTGATGCCCTTTGGATTAACGAATGCGCCAGTAGCATTCATGGATCTCATGCATAGGGTATTCCAATCCTATCTAGATCAGTTTGTCGTAGTCTTTGTGGATGACATTTTGATCTACTCCCAGTCTGAGAGGGAGCATGAGGATCACTTGAGGATTGTTTTACAGTTGCTGAGAGACCATAGCATGCGCCAGGATTCGAGTAAGTGCGGGTTTTGGCTTACTGAGGTGAGATTTTTGGGACACATGGTGTCAACATCAGGCGTGTTAGTGGACCCAGAGAAGGTCGAGGCCATGATGAGTTGGGAGCGGCCAGAAGTGGAGGTCTTCGAGATCGTAGTTTTCTTGGGATTAGGTAGGTCTTATTAAGAGATTCGTGAGGATTTCTCCGATTAAGCGGCACCTATGGCGAGATTGACCGAGAAGGAGGTCGAGTTTGATTGGGATGACCAATGCGAGGGAGGCATTCAAGAGTTGAAAATGGGGCTTACTGCAGCTCTATCTTGATAGTCTGGGAGAGACGAGGGTACCACAGTGTATTGTGATGCCTCAAAGGCCAGACTGGGATGTGTTTTGATGCAGTCCGGGAGAGTGGTAGCTTATGATTCCCGTCAGTTGAAGAATCATGAGCAGAATTACCCCACACACGATATGGAGTTGGCGGCCGTAGTCTTCGCCTTAAAGATTTTACGCCACTACTTATAGTGCGACGGGTTCGGGTGTACTCGGACCATAGAAGTCAGAGGCTATGTCTTCCACTATGTGGAACCTCAATTAGGCAACACAGATGGATGGAGTTCCTAGAGGATTATGACTTCACTTTGCATTACCATCTTAGTAAGGCAAATGTGGTGGCTGATGCACTCAATCGGAAGTCACGGGGAGCATTGGCTAGTATAGCATCCCAAGAATGGCGGATGCTCGAGGTATTAGGACGGTTAGACTCTGATATAGCGGCGAGCTCGGGTGCGTTGGGGAGTTTGTAGTAGCTACACCATCTCCTATTGAAGCGAGTGATCGGAGTCCGAGGACAAGGCGGAGATAGTGTCCATCCCGGGGGATAGGGTGCGGTCGAGTCGCAGTGAAATTTGGACCATCCGCAGCGAATGGTAGTCTTTGGTATAGAGGATGGGTAGTGGTTCCCCGGTTGATTTGAGAGGAGATCCTCGGGGAGTTTCACTACTCGATTTATCGTGCACATCGGGTAGCGCGAAGATGTACGGGATCTTCATCGCCAATACTACTAGAGCGAAATGAAGAGACACGTAGGGGACTTTGTTCGACGATGTCTCACGTATCAGCAAGTTAAGGTTGAGCACCAGAAGCCAGTAGGGCTACTTCAGCCATTAGAGGTGGCTGAGTGGAAATGGGAGCACGTTACGATGGATTTTGTGACCCACTTGCCACGGACACCGCGGAGGCATGACGCGATGTGCGTGATAGTAGACCGGCTCATGAAGTCGGCATATTTCCTAGTCGTGCGGATGACCTTCACATTGGGGAGTTTTGCCAGTTGTATATTCGAGAGATCGTCCGACTACATGGAGTACCTATATCCATAGTGTCAGATAGAGACCAGGGTTTGCAGCACTTTTGGAAAAGCCAGAGGCTATGGGCACCTGGCTAACCATGAGTGCAACCTTCCACCGCAGACGGATGGTCGGTCAAGGGACCATACGGGTGTTAGAGGACATCTTTGCGAGCATCGTCTGGATCATAAGGGTAGTTGGGAAGAGCATTTTCCATGGTGGGTCGCCTACAACAAGCGATTATCGGGAATTTAGTATCACGGATGGCACCATATGAGGCGTGTATGGGGAGGCCGTACGAGATCAAATATGTTGGACCGAGGTGGGAGAGCTCCATCATTGGTCGATGATTAGAACACCTCCGAGGAAGGTGAGCTTGATCGATCGCGTCTTCTCACGTCGGAGCGGTAGAAGAGCTATGCGTGTCTGGCGTGCGACCCTTAGGTTCGAGGTTGGAATCACGTCTTCTTAAAGGTGATCTTAAGAGGTGGTCGGGTTCGCGGCGAGGAAGCTATGTCAGCCCAGGAGTTCATTGGACCCTTCGAGATACTTTGGGGGTAGACCTTGTAGTGTACCGGTTAGCTTCTGACCCGGTATGTCGGGTGTAGCAGGGTATTTCGTATGCCAGTATAGGAGATACTCGAATCCGGCTCATGTGGTGGATTGGGGAGATTGTGGTTGACCGCGGATGGGACCTTGAAGGAACCGGTGTGCATTATGGATAGTGGGATCGGGTTTGCGGCCTTAAGATCGTGAGGCTATTGAGGTGCTATGGCGGCACGTGGAGTGGAAGTCAACGTGGGAGCGCGAGGACACGATGCGGGCCACCTATCCCTTCTTGTTTAGGGATGAAGGTACGTGGTTTAGTCGTTTAATACTTAAATGACTAGTTTACATGCATGGCATAGTGCACGTTGCATATGGATGTGATTTGTTGTGATTGTATAGAATTTCGGGACGAAATTCTTTTAATGGATGAAGAATGTAAAACCCGATAAAATTCTAATTTTCTGAAAAATAGTAAAATGGTAATTTCGGTCAAAATCAGATTTTCTAGATCTCGAGATGACAACGGACTTCACTTAGTTTGGAATCGATCTCATGAAATCTATCTATCCGCGTCAAATTTCGTCGAATTAGAAGTCGAAATTTCACGTTTTCGAGGCGCAGAGGGGTGTGGGGCGGCAGCGCGTTTGAGTGGCACCATGAAGTCTGACGTGTCATGTGTAGAATTAGTCGAATATGAGCTCAAGTGGGCCATGGGTGGACCACGTGGCGTGATATCGTTGGAAGAAAATCAAAAATGGGTGGATAAAGAGGATAAGGGTAATCCTAGCAACCAATGGAAGGTTGACATGTGGCAATGAGGACAAAAAGGGAATAAGTGAAAAGAGAAAAGAACATCTTCTCTTCTTTTTGGGGATGGAATCCGGCAGTGGAGGGAAGAATAGGTTTTAGAGAGAAAGTCGACTTCTCTGCCCAAATTTGGCCGATCGGATGTGGAATTCTGTGAGAAGCGAGAAGCGAGTTAACCTACTTGTTGCAAAGGCTGCGTGGGCACGGTTTGTGGAGTTTTGACAACTCAGGGAGAGTGAGGTCTTCTCCCTACGTGGTTTATTTTTCGGTTTAAGAGCCTTGTTAATGGTTTGGATGTTACGAGGCCGTGGTGGCCGTTTAGGCGATCCGAACTTAAGGATTGAAATATTGGAATTTTTAGGACCGTTTTGGACAGTCTCGGGCGATCTCGGGCCCGAAAATGAATCCTTGTGTGCCTTATATGTGTATTATATTTGTGTGTGTTATTGCTTGATATTTGAATAACATGCAAATTGTGGTTCGTGTTGTGAGGCCGAAAATGGCCATGGATTTATGTTCGAAAAGTGGAACCAAGGTTGATGAAGTTTGTCCACGGACCGCCTTAGCGTTTTTGAAGAGGCCCATTTAAAACAGTCTCGATTTGCGTGTTGGACCGAAAATGTCCGTGTGAATTTGCTTGAATTGGATGGCATGGATTGTGTGGAAAATGATATGTTGATGCATGTAATTTAATGTGTTAACATGATGTTTGAATCATATGAAATATAATTGTGTGTGCGCCATTAGAATTGGATATATGAATTGGCATAATGCATTTCATATGCATCGAGGCACCCTAGAATAGTAGGTGTGAGTGCCAGAAAAGTCATCGGAGGGTTGTCAAACTTGATGAATTCTTTTTGTAAAATTATTAAAAATAATTTTATCGGAAAGTTGTCCGAAGATTTGTGCTAGGAAAATTGTCTAACAATTCACGTCGGAGGGGCCCATGAATTGTTTCGGAGAGTTACCTAACAAATTCACCTCGGAGGATTGTCCAATGTATTTATATCGGAGGGTTGCCCACAATTATAACAAATATTTTTGTTTGGAAATGATTTTCGTACATGGCTTAGGCATGTGTGAGGGAGTCGGTGAGGACTCGAGACATGGGATTGGGCATGCAGACATTCGAGTAGGAATCATGAATTCACTTGAATGTGTGTGTTTTATTCTTCATTGCATGAGCACTTAGGTGGGGAGTAACCCATGTAGGATAATTCCACTATTGGGCATTGCTCACCTTGTCGAGGGAAAATTATTTCAGGTACAGGGAGTGTTCGGGAAGACAGCGCTCACTAGAGGCTACTTTTAAGAAGAAAGTCGAATTGTGGCTTTGGTATATATTTTAATATGTTTGTATTAAGACTGTGGCCTTGATTCATGTTTTGTGTATATATTAGAACTTATTAAGAGTGATGTAATAACTCTTGAATCTATAGAAATGTATGGTTTTGTAATTGTATGGATGAGTATGTATGATGGGCCCTATTAGGTCATTTTACTCATGTATGGGTCTCATAATATGAGACACACAAGTTTTCGCAGGTTTACGGTAGTCAACGAGACACCCCGGGATTTGGGGCGTCACAGCATGGCGTCAGAGCCTAGGTTTATAAATACCTAGAGCTAGATGTCTAATACTAGAGTTATAGCTTAGTATCAAGAAGTTAGGTATACGATTACCTAGGACTTGATGGACACGGGTTAGATCATGCATTCGTTGTGCATTCTGATGATTGTTGCGTGATTATGTGTTGTATTTGTTGTGTGATTGTATGCTTGGTAAATAGCATGTAGGAAAAAATGTTGAACACTAGGATCGGGAAAATATAACCCCTAAGTTTGAGAAATTATGGGCATAATAGTCCAGAAATAAACAAAAAATATATATTTTGGATAGTCGTTCCAGTTTTTAGATATGAACAAGATGTGTTTTGTGGAATTCTGCAAGATTATTCCAGTTTTTGCACAGGAAAAAAGGGTTGTAATTAAACCCTTTAAATTTGTGAAGTATAGAAGTAGCGGGTTTTGTAAAGGCTACTAGAGGTTTCTGAAAAAAAAAAAAAAGGTGCAGGGAAGAAGCTGGATGGGCTACTGCCCATTTTCCAGTTCTGGTCGCGACACAATGGGTTGTGTCGCGATAGGTAGGGGGCACACGGCTAGGTGCGACATGGCCTAGCCTGCTTGCAAGAGCGAGCAACAGCACGTGCGACAGCCTTGGTGGTATAATGCATGAGGGTGCACTCACCCTTGGTGGGTGTATGTGATCCCTCATTGACCTGTAGGCATTGGGCTCCCTTTGAACCCCCTGTTGGCTCTGTTGCTCTTCAGGTGGGGTCTCCATCCGGTTGGTGTGTAGCGATTTCACACCCCTTGTTCAAAGGAGCACTTAGCCTTTCAATGCACTGCGAGTGTTTGCATCCCAACGTATAGTACACTATGAACACACAACAAGCAAGAAACCAACAAAAACAAGACTACCAAAAGGTTGATATTAGCTAAAATCAAAACGGGGAAGCTTGATGCACGGTGAAATTTTCAAACTCCTCTGCAGTGAAATTTTCAAACTCCTGCGATTAGTGAAGCTGCAAGTGAAAGGGAAAAATGGTAAAATAAAAGAAATGATAATTCACCAATACTTGTGATTTGGATCACAAGTTCACTACTTCTCTTTCTCACTAGGGCACCATCATCGGCAACGGCGCCATTTTATTCGTTTTGGCCAAGTAGGTTTTCGGAATCAACAAAATTTATATCCTAGGATTCCTACTACTGACGTAGCAAAGCTACTGTAGTATAGTGGCTCTAGGGTCGAACACGGGGATGGGTTTTCTTCGTGAGAGAAGAGTTGCAATGTTTTGAAAATGGTGTTATCTCATTGGATTTTTAGGATTTGTGAAAAACAGTGTGGGTGAATGGTTTGGCTTTGAAATAAATTGAAGTAAAGTTAAAGGAATTCATGAAGTCTCGAGCCCTTTGGGCTTAGGGTTCTAAAGTTAGACATGTCCTCGGGTCTTTTTCCTCGCTTTGGGGAGCATGACATATAGTCATTTCCCGAACGGGATCTTCATTTAGCTTTAAAACCTAAACCCTAAAATTTTTCCTCTTGAAAGATGGCATTTAATGAGCATAAATGCTCCCAAACGATGAGAACACACCTCCACAAACCTGCCCTTCGAGTAACTAATAAGGAGCTGACTAACTAGGCATCAGTGGATATATTAAGTATCCACTGAACCCAAAAAGCTTGCCAAATACACGTTAGGGAGAGCATGCCTAAGAGATTTAACCTAAGGTGAGAAGCAGGAACACAAATACCCAAAAATGCATACATGAAAAGCATGAGAACATGCAGCTTACCTAAAAACCAACACCCAGTCGCCTTCCCCTTCAAGGATGAGAGGGTTTTAGCCGAGCATCCCTTGATTTGTCATCATCAAGGGGTGTTTGGCTAGTGAGAAAATGCAAGAAAATGAAGGAAAGGGAGAGAAAATCACAAACCAGCCGAGGGAGAGGAAGTTTCATGCCAAATTTTATTGACTGATTGATTGAGTGAAAAGTTGATTGATTTACAAGCAAGACTGAGCTTATATAGGTGCTTAGTATAAGGAAATTACAAAAATGTATAAAGGAACCAAAATTACATTAAAGGCAAAGTTGTACAAAGCCAAACAAAAAGCAGTCAACAGCAGGTGGGGGAGCAGTGTTGCGAAATTTCGCAACCTGCAAAAATTCATAGGTTGCGAATTTTCGCAACCTTGCAAAATTTCCACTAAATTTCCTTCTCTTCAGCATTTTATGCTCCAATTTTCCTCTGGTTCGATCATGCATCTTTGAATTTGGCTCGGGTTCATCGTTTGAATCGGATTGAAGATAATGAGGCATTTGGCCTACAAAACTACTAAAAATAGCTACGAGATGTGATTAGTAGTAAAGTCGGGACCTCAATGTATCAATTGAGTTATTAAAGTCGATTAGTACACAAAAAGTGCTTAAAACCTACTATAAACAAGGCTTAAAATAGCACTATTTGGGTACTAATCACACCCTACGAGGCGTTACATGGGAGGCTATGCAGATCACCGATATGTTGGACCGAGGTGGGTGAGAGGTCCATCACTAGTCCTGATCTGATTAGAAACACCTCAGAGAAGGTGAGCTTGATACAACAATGTCTTCTCACGGCTCAAAGCCAACAGAAGAGCTATGTTGATCAGCGACGTCGACCCCTAGAGTTTGATGTTGGCTATCACGTCTTCTTAAAGGTGATACCTAAGAGAGGAGTGGTTGGGTTCGGCAAGCGAAAGAAGCTATCACCGAGGTTTATTGGGCCCTTCGAGATACTCGAGAGGGTGGGCGTAGTAGCGTACCGATTGGCTTTGCCGCCTAGCATGTCAAGTGTCCATGAGGTATTCCACGTCTCCATGCTCCGGAAGTATACTCTAGATCCAACTCATGTAGTGGATTAGGGGGAGATTGAGGTTGACACCGATGGGACCTTCGAGAAGGGACCAGGTGTGCGTAAATGGATAAGTAGAGATCGAGGTTTCTGACCTTGAGACCGTAAATTTGAAAATAAGGGTGCTATCACGTGCAACAGGTGGAGGCAAGCGTGGGAGGCGCGGGGACACGTGCGGGCCCACCTATCCCATACAGTTTGGGGATGAAGGTACGCAGTTTAGTCGTTTTATAATTAAATGGCTAGTTTACATGCATGACATAGTGCACGTTGCATATGCATGTGAGTTGAGGTGATTACGTGAAATTTCGGGACGAAATTCTTTTAAGGGGAGAAGAATGTAAGGCAGAGAAAGTGCAATTTTAGAAAAATGGTAAAGCGGTAATTTAGATCAAAATCCGAATTTTCTAGATCTCGTATGGCCAACGAGCTTCACCGTTGAGATCGTCTCACGAAGTCAGCTACCACGTCAAATTTCATCGGTCAGGATAGTCGAGATTTCCGCGTCTTTCGAGGCAAGATTATCGGTCTTATGACGAACTTTGTGAGGAAATGCAGCGTAGCGTAGGAGGCATGTGGTGTGAGCCGCCTGCACGTAATATGTGACGCATTATCGCATGAATAGTGAAATGATAAAGAGATAAATGGTTTTACATTAAGTAAGTAATGTCAGTGGTCCCTAAAGTGATTAAGGAAAAAAAGGGAATAAAAGGAAAAGAAAAATACCATCTTCTCCTTTTTTTGGCCTAGTATCCGAGAGTGAGGGGAGAAAATAGAGTTTAGAGATAGAGAGCCTACCTTCTCTCTAAGATCTACGACGTTCGAACCGTCGGTTCTCGTCAGAGCAAGAGGAGAAGTTAGTCTAAGCTACAAGGACTACGCGTGGGTACTAGTATTGTGGAGTTCTGACATCTCCGGGATGTAGGGGTTTTCTCCTACTTGTTTTATTCCTTGGTTAAGAGTCATTCGAATGGATATGGATGTTCTAAGGTCTGAAGGGCTGTGTTTTGCAGTCCCAAAGATTGGGGTTGAATGGTGAAATCCCTAGGGTTGAATGGTGAAATCCCTAGGGTTGTCCATGACAGTCCGAGACCGTGTGTTGCATGACAGTCGGAAGGATTGATGTTGTATGTTGTTTGTGTGATGTTTTGGGCAATTCCAAGATGGATTGTCGGATTGTATATTAGCCCATGTGAGCTAATTTTATGTGTTTTTGCTATGAATGAATAACATGTTGTTGTATGTTAATTTTTGTTAATATATGCATGCTTGATATATTAACATGTGTTGTATGGAAATGGCATAATGCATTTCATATGCACTAGGGCACTCTAGAACAGTAGGTGTGAGTACATGACATGAAATAAATCGGAGGGTTGTCCAAAACAATAATTTGATCGAAAAGTTGTCAGAAGAATTGTGTTGGGAAACCGTCCAACAATTCACATCGGAGAGGCCCATGGATTGTTTCGGAGAGTTATCCAACAAATTCACCTTGGAGGATTGTCCAACGTGTTTATATCGGAGGGTTGCCCACAAATAAAACAAATATTTTTGTTTGGAAACGATTTTCATACATGGCATAAGCATGTGTGAGGGAGTCGGTGAGGACTCGAGACATGGGATTAGGCATGTAGACATTCAAGTAGGAATCATGAATTCACTGGAATGTGTGTGTTTTCCATTGCATGAGCACTTAGGTGGGGAATAACCCATGTAGGAAAATATCACTACTGGGCATTGCTCACCCCGTCGTGGGATCCCCCTTTCAGGTATAGGGAGTATTCAGGAAGACGGCGCTCCTTAGAGGCCGGGATTATGAAGCGGGTTGGACTGTGGCCTTGATTCATGTTTTGTATATATATTATAACTGACTAGTTTTAATACATGTTTTGTATTAAGAGTGATGTAATAACTCTTGAATCTATAGAAATATATGGTTTTGTAATTGTATGAATGAGTATGTATGATGGATCTATTGGGTCATTTACTCGTATAGGTGCGTGATATGAGGCAAGCATGGGTTTCAGCGGGTTGTGGTGGTCAGCAGGAACCTTGGGCGTCACATGCTATGAGGGATTTTAGAGGGTCTAATCAATTTGAGATTTGATAATTCATTTATTATTATTATTATTATTATTATTATTATTATCATTCAAAAGATGGATAAAATTTCAAAACGCTTTAATTGGTTTCAAACCTAAATTTGAACATATAAAAGGAAATGATAATATATTAGTAGATTGGTTAAGTAGACAAATTTTTATAAATGATTTAATTATTTATGACTAACTTTTGTTCTGGGGAACATGGCTCAAATGAAATTCAAAGCAAAAACCTTTCCAATTTGGGCAGATTAGTTTAAATGAAGTTTTAAACTCTAACCTTCAATTTGATGCTGTAATCCCAAAACCTTTTGAAGAAGCATGTAATTATTGATAACCTTTGAGTCTTTAAAAACCCCAAAACTTTTAAAACCAAAACCTACAATATCTTATGAAAAAACCGTTTAGAACTTTTGGCAAATATCTTGAAATTCTGAAAGCCCCAGATTGTTGCTTTAGAAACAGAAAAATTCCAAATGATTAAAAACCAAGAAAAACAAAAAAAAAACCTTATTAAGGATTTAGAAACAAAATTAGACTCTTTGAACAATGTTAGCAAAACCAAGTTAATAAATATGATTAGAAAATCAGCCCTTCTTCCCGAACAATTTCAAAAACTTGTAATTAAAAACAAGTTCGTATCTGATATTTATGATAATATAGAATCTTTCTTTTTGGAAAAATATAATGAAAAAGTATTTAAAAACCAGTGTATATTGTATGAACAATTTAAAACCAAAAACAGTGAAATTAAAACATGATATATGGCTTACCATGATCCTGATTTATTTTTCGTTGTTTATCTTCAACATGTAAATATGTATTTTAAGATCAAAAGTATTTTGAACTCATCCCATAGATGATGGATCAAGGGATTTTGAAAAATATATTTTTAACCAATATTTATCAACTACCTAAAAACTTTCCTGAGAAATTAAAAACAATTGTAGAATATCTTTTTAGAACCGAAAATTTTGTAGATATATTTTTTGAAATCATTCCATCTTTATTTAGAACTGATGGAAGCACACTAATGGAAGCACAATCCCTGTTTATCATCATGTTTATATCAAACACAATAAAGAATCTTTAATACCACAACAACAACCAAAATGGGAAATGACCCGTTCAAATGAGTTTCCTTTGTATTATAGTAGATTTAGAGATTTCAAATTTTTGATTTTAGAAAAACCAAAAATAAAAAAATTTATCTTATTAGAGAAATTCAAACCATGTCTATTTGGATAACGAAACTAGAAAAATTTTGAGCGAGGAAATTTTTATAATAAAGAAAAAGCAAAGATTTTATCGGCCAGGAACTTTTGGCTTAGATTCATCATAAATGTCTTACACGTCGTGATGATCACGAGACCACAGAGAAATCTAGATGCAGCTATACTTCTTTGGAAAATGCGATGGAAGGATAACAATGACATCAAATCTTGCAACAGTGTTCAACTCTGCAAAAACCAGCCCTCAGCAGCCTTTTCAGAATCAGGCTTATTCTGATCTCACAAGCAAACAAGAAAGAAACGTGTAAAAGATCTGAAGAACTAAAGATAAGACCAACCATTTTGTACAAAGGTTGATGTAAAAAAGTGTCATGTACTAGATACTTTTCAATTGTCCATATCTCAAGGTACTAGGCATTTATGATATGTAGTGGAACACTTGTCCTTACAGGACACTTGTCTCCAAAGTTAAATATGTGTCCTTATTACTCTTTGAATAATTTGCCCTCAATTATTACTCTCTTTTCCAAACTAATTTAAACGTAGTTTGATCACCGTCACAATTTTGCTCAAATATCTCCTTCCTCAAGTCATAAATTCCAACCTTCACCATTCATAATTTAGATCAAAGTCTTATATAAAACATATCCAAATTTCAAAGCAATCTAACGGTTGAATAAGGAGAACAAAGGCTTACACTAAACTTACAAAAATTGAAACCAATTTCAAAAATTGCTTGTTCTAAATGAGTATAACTCTCATATGAACCTCTAAACATGATCTGAACCATTCAAATCATATATCGGATTTCCTATCGGAAATATATCCAAAATTAAAAGCAATCAAACGGTTGAATAAGGAGAATGAATGCTTACACTGATCTTATCGAAACTAAAACTAATTTCCGAAACGGTTTACTTCAAACAAGAATAACTCTCAACTCAAACTTTAAAACACGATCTCCACCGCTCTGATTGTAGATCATTCTCTTATCTCAAACATATCCAAATTCTATAACAATCCAACGGTTGCATAAGGAGATATCATAAATCTCCCAAAATAGTATAAAACTTTTTCACTTACCTTTCTTCTCTCAAAGATTTTCTTCACTACTAAATACATCACATGCTTCAAACTAGAGAAGGAAAAAAAATGCTTACTTTGGGTGGATGTTTCTTCAAGCTTAAAATCCCCATTTTGAAACCTTAGCCCACCTATCCTCTTCTTGAGACAAAAGTGAAGAAGGTTAGGTTTGTATAGGAAATTTTTGTTGTTTATTTTTAGCAAAACATTTCTATTTTTTGTTAAAAGCTCCTTCCAACTTTGAAAATTTGCATTTTAGCCCTTCTTATTTTGAATTTTTTTTTTAAATTTAAGAGTATTACATTAAGTCTATAAATTGATAATTCTTTTTGTAGAACATGATATCATAGTTTGAACACGAATGATAGAATTCACCGATCTTCTCATACCAATAAGCCCCAAGTAGAAAGCGAAACTGCGCACAAATCAGAAGTAGCACCCGGTAGTTTGTGCAACCACATTCACAATCTTTACCACATTGATCAGAGATATTTTTTAAATGACAAATATACGTACAAGTTCGAGTTTTAGGCGGAAATAATTTTTTTGAAAAAAAAAAGATTAAATTAGTTTGGAAACGGAGCTAATTCTGAAATAGTCTTGAGAAATCGTTATAAATGAGCGGTAGCGATTGGAAATATAGAGTGCCCAAATCTTGAGTATCGTAACGACCGATTGGACTTAAAAGCTGTAAAAACTGTTATCATGGACAACGATAATTGGACTTTATCAAATATCGTTGTCCATAATAACAATAATTGGACTTAAATATTAAAACTTATTATATTAAAACTGTCAAAAGCCGATATCATGAACAACGACATTTAACAATTTATAAATTTTAATTACCGATTTTCATGACAATGGTATTACACACTACTTTCATCTTTAATTCAATTTCTAAACTAATTTAATAAAAAAATTTTCAAAAAAATTATTTCGGACTAAACCCTATAAGTTCGGGATAATTCAAACCCTTGAAATATGTGGAACCTGGGACTTTTAGTCAAGAATTCAAACTTACATAAAGCTGGAAAAATCGAATGGCAGGGCCAATTGAAGGGATCTTTTCCAAAAATAATAAAAAAAATATTCTTGAAAAAGGTGTGATTTGAAAACTAATTCCAAGTATAGTCTATCCACATAAACTTGACACGCGAGATAAAACTTTAAAATATAGATTTTGAAAGTCAAAAAAACTATTTAAAATGTATCTTTTTAAGAGACATTTTCAGTTTAATTTTAAAAGTGTCGACGAAAGGCGGTTTAGTATAACGTTTGATAATTTAGAAGTGTTTCTTGAGAGGCAGCTTTCCGATTTTAGTTTTTAGAAGTTCTTGAATATTTTCAATATAAAATAAAAAAAATTTAAAACGTAGAGTGTTTGCGACAACTTTAAGTATAATATTTTAATAATTTAGAAAGTATATCTTCAAGATACATTTTTAATTTTCCAAATTTTTAGAAAGTATTTCTACACATTCAGTATAAATTCAAAATTTTCAAAATTACAAAGTTGTATATTCAAAATACACTTTCATCTTAAATTCAAACATTTTAAAATAAGAGAAAAACGTATTTTCAATGTAGAAAGTGTCTCTTTTCAATATATACTTTTAAATCCACATGACAAAAACTATACTAAATTTAAAAATATTTCTAAATCTTTTCTATTTGAGGAATATTTTTTCCTTTTTATACTAAATGTCTAAAAAGCCCTACTTTCCAGCTCCCTCCTCCAAATTATAAAAAAAAAAAACATGTTTTTTTTCAAAATCAAAGTGTTATCAATTTATAACTGAAACCTTTCAACACTACATTTATTTATACATGTTTTAAAAGGGAATTGTATAAAATAACGAAAATAAATGTGTTTTTGCCCTAAAATTTATATTTTATAATAAAATATTGGGTGTTGGTACATGACACCACTCGTATAAAAAAAATTATCATAATTTTATAAAAATAGTTATTTTTATTATTTATTATCAGAGATAAAAGAAAGTAGGTAATAAGTATTTATATTTTTTAACTTTACCCTTAAAAACTTTTTATTTTTAAAAGTTATGTTTAAAACCATGGTGTAACCAACCATTTTTCTAAAATATTATCAATATTGGTTAATCTAACCTCTACTATCTTTCCAATAAAACCTAAATTAGCTGATTAAAGCCCTAGGTTGATATAGAAAGGGGTGCCTATTTCAGACACATATGTCCTTCTACACATTAGTATTATATTTGATTTTAAAAAATGTTATTTTTATAAAGATCAATTGATGACATTTTTCTTCCATAACGGATACTTTATATGATTATATAAAGTTAAAACAAAAATCTAGGGGACTAAAACAAAATTTGAGAATTAGATTTACACCTCTTAGTTAACTCTTTATAATTTCTATTTCTAATTTTATAATCCATGTGAATATTTCTTCTCACAAAACAAACTAAAATATAAAACACAAAAAGAGTTTTATCCTAAAATAATACATTTGAAAAAAAATCAATCTAATACTTTTTAAAAATAATGTCTAAACTAGAGCTTAAAACAATAATTTGATGACTATGTTTTTAACTTCAAGATTAACTTGGTGAAAACACATTGAGCATTTTTCAAAATAACAGATTAGTTTTTTTTTTTTTTTTTTGAAGTATTATTTTGGGTACAAACCTCACACAAAAGCTTTCCCAAATTCAAATCCGCGCCAAGGTAGTCGGGGAAGGAGAGGAGAGAGACAAGGAGGCCAAATGGCAGTCCTGTGTTTCCTGCTGGACCTGCTGAGCATCTCGCCTCCGTTGCTCGGAGATTTAAAGCAGGTAAGATTGAATTATCATTCATACTCGATCAAATTTGATGTTCTTGTTTGAATGCTGTTGTGCCAGGCATTGTTGCAGCTTGCCAATTTCTACGCGATCTCACTTGGGCATCATGATAGGATCGGACTCTGCTACCTCCTCTACAACCGCATTTCTTCTTCAAACGAGGTATGAATCCCAATTCATTTCAGTTCCATTCAGTTCGGTATGGTCATCCCCTCATTGCCTCCTCCTGGAAACAGCTGAAGGTCGCCTACAGTCCAAGAGAAAACTTTGGTCTTCGCGATTTCCACCACGCTGTTAACAGCTTGCCTACCGACGTCTTTTTCCCCCAAACCAGCAACCCTGGACCAGCATCCTCCGCGGGTCTATCTCTTGCCCTCTCTCATATTATTATGGATACCGGGAGAAAAACCGTAGATGATTCAATACAGATTGAGAATTTTATTTCTTATTTTGTCTTTTGAACTTATTTCGTTTATATTTTATGTTTTATACAAAAGATTAAATAATAGTTCTGTTTTTTTGTTTTTATTTTAAGTCATTCATTTGTTCTGGTGATCATTGACAGACTTCCAGCTTTCAACCATCTTGAGAGATGGAGTATTATACTCCTGGGGAGGCAAAGATATCGTGAGAAAAGTGATTATCCTTAGCTCCAGCTTAGTTCAAAACGTAGACTCTACCCTTCATGACACACTCATGGTGAGGCCCTAGTAGCCATCCCTCAACCTTGATGAATAACCTGCATTGACTCTCTCATTCTATGTAGGAAGCAGCAGACAAATGTGTCTCGTTGGAGTTTGTTTTATTTGAACAGAAATCAAGCCATCTTAGTGATATCCCAGATAATATTGACAATTTTGCTAAGCAAATCCATGATCTTGACAACTGCTCGCTTCAAACCTATCTTCCAGGTTAATCACTGCTTGATATACTGGAGAAATTAATTTAATCAATCAAGCGAATGTTCATGATAACTAACACGTATATCTATGCTAACTGTATAGACTTACATTTACATGGTAGGCAAATAGGAATATCAGCCTAAATAGTAGGTTGGCTTCTTTAATACTTACATTAAGTACTAATGGTGAACAAAATAATTGTAGATGCACATGTATTGCATGGACTGGTAAAACGATGGTTACAGGATCTGAAGGATGATATGGAAGAACCCTTGCAAGCTCGTTTTATGTTCAAGAGAAACCTTGTTGGTTCTGTGAACCAGATATCCTGCAACTTGTCTATATCAATCAATCAGATAGCTGATGGCTTCAGCCCGTGTCAGGTATTAAAAATGAGCGGTATTTTTGTTTACATACTAACTTTTTTCGTGTTCATTGAGCCCTGTTTAGTTCAATTTTTGAGAAGATAAAAACTCGTTTTTAAGCTTAATAAAAGTTTCTATGCCTGGTCCAGGAGTTTTTCATGAAAAGGAAAAGTGCTTCTGTCTATTATTATTTGCCAAATTAATAATACGTATCACTTCCACCATGTTGCACACTTATATAAAAAATCAATTCTATAACTATTTGAGGTACTGCCTATAGACATGCAGGTGTCATGGCATTCCATTAGATGACGTAATTGGAAATAAGATCAAGGTGCCTTCTTGTCGGGTCACAGGCGTTAATCTGGGAACATGTGATTTGATTGAGAATTTTGTGAAGATTGGAGAACAAACAATGCTGTTTTTACCCTCTTTCAAAAGCTTTATGAAGCTCCAGCAAGTTTCTTCACCCATTGACTTCCATGTTATTGAGAGGACAAACTTAGAATCTCTAAGTGAAGGTAGATCTCAAATACAACCTATTATTTGACAATGATTGATTATTGAGCTCAATGCATTTTTTTACTATTGTTATTTCAGTTGCCACGTGTTGGAATTTTATTAGAGGGCAACAGACTGTTTAAACAATTTATGATGTTTATACCTTTGTTATAGCATATATCTACTTTATATGACCTTGATGTTTACAGAGGGCCAGTAGGAGTTTAATCCTAGAGATTCATCGCTAAACTGCTAAAAGTGTGATATACAAATTAGAATACTTCTATAAGTTCATATTCTTATTGGTGTATTCTCATAGATATACAATAAGTATTCCTCGGGCCTCAAATCACTTACATACCTAAGATTGCTTGGGAAATCTTTTTGATCAGAAACAAATGTCTCGATTAAAAGATTAGAAGTGTAGGTAAGGGATGAGAAATTTTTCCAAATTTGCAAAATCTGATCAAAATCAGAGGCAGAGAAACCTTCTCCAATATGCATTGAAAGCTACCACCAGAGACAACTAAGAAAAGCGACTCATATTCCTTAGGGATTCATACAACTCCTACAGAAAGATCCAAGCATTGTTCCTCCCTTTGCTACTTTAAACCTTTTGATCTACTTGTTGAATTCCAATCACATTCAATAACATTAAGAGGCATGCCCTTTAAAATTTCAGTAGTAAATGCCCAAAAAAGAGGAATAGGAATATATTGTGTTTCATATCATCTCTGAGGTCTTTTAATTGTCATCAAAGATCCTTCCATTTCTTTCCTGACATATTATCCAAATTAGCATAAGAGGAGTTATTTGTCATTGAACTTTGTGTTTAATAGAAATATCCAAACCCCTAAAGGAAATGGTCATCATGTCACTAATACTTCTAGGAGAAACTCAAACCAATCTAGTCTAAATAGTATATGCCATAGTTCTATTGTCATCTTAGACAATATAGAAGAACATGATCTATCAACTCTTCACTAACCATTCACAACATGCAAAGATTAGGGCTAAGGGTTTTGAAGGTGTTCTCACTTGGAGCGAGTATTGCTTTTAAAATTCTTATTGGTGACTATGCTAATGCCTTAAGCTTCGATGGGGCTTTTGATTTCCTTCTGAATTTTGTTGGACGGAAGAGAACTAGAGTTTGAGTTGATAAAGTGAATGAGGCTAAAAAGAACAATTTGACTACGAATAAGCTTGAACACAGCAATTTAGATTTCTCTGATAAAAATAAAAATAAAAATACAGTAATTTAGAGTGGGCGTGCATGGTAATCATGTTGACTCTTCATTATCTAATTTTGATTATAAATTTTCTGCTTTATTTTTAAGTACAGAAAGTTGCAATACAACCACTACCTTCATTGTTATGGTCTCATGAATTCAGTAGTTAAACTATGACTTGAAGAAGAGTAGTATGTTCTTTTCATTCTTTCACTCTTCTCCTAGAAATGACTTCACCATGCGTATGCTACATACATTCCTTTTTTGAATTTTTTTGAACAGGTCTTGTAATGGGGAATTCTTATTTTGTAACTCCATCAGTTTTTCAAGATGCAGAAGCTGCTTCAGATGAAGGTGATAAAACAGATTTGAATGCTCAATGTGAGTTGATCACCTCCTGTCAAATTCCTGGAGTGCAATTTGAATGTTTAGTGAAAGAGTTTCCATCGGAACCCTATATTTGACTTTGATTCTCCGATGTATCCTGTGTCTAATGTGATTCAATATCCCAAATTACTATGCATGTATTTTATAGTTTTTCCTTTTTTTTTAATCTTTTTATCTTTTGGTATGTGTGTTTCTTCACATTTATGTTTCAGGCTGTGATTTGGCAGTTTTCCAAGGCCTTTGCAGTACATTACAGTCATTGGACCAGGGTTTGGTCTGCTCTTCAATTTGTAATTTGGAGACAATGAGGGAAACTTTCTTGCGCTGCTATTATGTTCTTTATCCTTCAGATGGTGGTCCGATGCTTCTAAGGGTCAACTCTCCTCTCTTTTACTGACAGAAATATTGTTGATATTGTCATAATAAGTTTTTTGATAGGTAATATTGTCATAATAATAAATTATTATTATTATTATCATTTTATTTTTCCTGATAACAATCTTGTAGCCATTCTGTTATACTTGCTCTTCTTCTCTTTTATTGTGGGGTTGAAAGCATATCATATTCTTGTTTATTCTTTTTGCTCTATCTTTCCCTGTTTCTGTTTTTATGTTTACCAATGATTTGGTAAACATGCAGCGGCTTGCAGGATCAGAGGAAGTCTCACCCATTCCTGATGTCAGTCAAGTAACTGATTCTTCATTAACAAAGGAGATCAAAAACTCCATTGAATCCTCCTTATTGAAGGTTAGATTTTTTCCTTAAACATTTTCTATGGTTGCTTTCTCATTGTTGATCTCCCTTATACTCAATTTGCAGTTATTTGAACCAACTGACCTCTTTGATGGCTGTAAAAAGAAAGAGATATGAATTTATTTATTTGATAGGCAGAGGAAAACTTGGATAAGATAAACCTAACAAAAAGAGGTTGCACCCTATGCACACATAAGGTATACAAGAAGCACCCAAAAAAAAAAAAAAGAGGAACACGAATCTGCAAACCAAAAAAGTGTCAACATGACTCTAAACTATTCCCATTCAGATTTTTCTGGATTTATACCGGTTGCACCATGCAACAGAAATCATTGTGGAACTATATAATGGAAAGACAAAAGTCTCTTGGACTATATAGTACAGGTTTCTCATTGGATCTATTTATAGGGTTGTGTCAGTTCCTGAGTGTAACATCTGACCTCTCACCTCCTCTTGGAATAATTTACTTATCAAAAAAAAAAAGAAAAAAAATTAAGAGAATGGAGGGTAACTGTGGAGGGAAATTATGTTAGCTATATGTGAAATCCATGAAAGAAATATGCTACAACTTTGTATTCTGAAAACATTTCGAGACTGAATTTCCTGCTGCAATTGCATAATTGTAGACAAACTATGGAGTTCATGCTTTGTTCTGGATTAATGTTTCTCCTTTTCTGGTTTGATGCTTTTTCAGATGGAACTGAGAGACTACAACCCAGTCCTGCATGAGAGAGGCTTCCATCAAAAACTAAACTTGCTTGTCAAAGAGAGTTTACAATTTAAGTAATAGCCAAACCAGTGAGATAATCATTCTTTCTCTTTCCACATATGAACGTTAAGACAGATTGTGACCACTCCATGTGATTCTGGTTGTTCAACTTGTGTCCAGTAACCAATAGGGTTGCTACATCTAAGCCGCTGATTTGAAAAGGAATAATATTTTCTGATCCCTAAGACACCTTTGAGACTAACCATATTTTTCAGTAGTCATATTGTATTTTACCATTTGAATATGGTCAGATCTGGTTTTGGCTCTACTTTTTTATGCAGTTTACCTTCTTGTTCTACTTTGTTCATTGATAGTTTGTCCATGTCATTAGTTGATTATGTTGATTGGTTGGGGCCATTGTATGATTCGTATGTACTTTGATTTGCCCCTTTGGGCAGTTTCTTTTAATGCAACTGCTTTTTACCTATTTGATGATCTCATCAAATACAAGAAAGGAGGTATAGAATGCTTATATATAACAATTGAGAAAAGATCCCCTCAAATCAGTACAACTTAACAGCTATAACAGTTGTGAGAACGTCCTGTTAAATCAAGAAAAAAAAATACAACTAAATGCCACCTTATTTGAAGGTCATATATTTATCAAATTAAAACTCTAATAATTAAATAGGACAGTAGGTCAACCAAATCTGGTCATTAAAACTGAATTTCCACACTTCTGTCACATAGGCATACACGGTAGCACTTAACTCAGTGAAATCTGCTGATTCTCTGATTCCAAATGCATCCAAATGAGGCTTTATTGGATTTAACATGACCATTCAACCCATATCAATATATTAGATGATCAACTAACATTTTTCCTGATTTTTTATTTTTGTGTGAAAATGAATATTCCAGGTCATTACCTCCTAAATTGGAAGAAGTTGACTCTGAACTGAACTTAACCGAGCCAGATTCTTTGGAAGTGATTGCAAAATCAAATTCAGCAATAGATGTTGCAAATATGGCTAGATCCCCACAGTTCGATAAAAAAGACAAAGCTACTGTTACGGTTGCAGAAGAGTGGGAGCAGCTGATTGTAAATGAAGTCCCAAAGATATATTCTCCCAGTTGTATTTGCAAACCTAAGTTGGACCAGTCAGTTATATCACCACCAGATGGTAATAGAGAGTTAGATGTAAAAACTTCCAGGATCTTAGAGAGGCTAGAGATCCCAAGACAGTTGAAGAAGAGGGCACTTACCCCCATTATCACAAACGGCATTACGGGTGATGAATGTGTACTGATGAAGAAGCCTCTAATTCCTTTCCAGCCTATTCATGCAACAGCAGCAGCAGCAGCAGACACAGCAACCTCCAACGTTAGCAAACCTATGAAACCCAACTTTCAGAGGCTAAGAAGGAAACATTGATGAGATAAAGGAAGGGTGAAGGCATTTTTGTGGGAAAAGGTCCATCATGGGGTTAGTGTCTCTGTGCTTTCTATTTGTTTGCTTTTACTATTTCTGCAAACACACTATATATTCTCAAGCCCCCATGCATGAGATGAGAATGTGCTCTTACACAATAAAAAGCAACAAAATATTCAGTTCTGAAGTGAGTTCTTAAAACAAAACATTTCTGTGAGTTACTGCCCTACCAACAAAACATTCCATGATCCGAGCTGTTAAAAGAGTAAAGAGTTCTGGTTTAGTTTAGTTAAAACTTCTTTGCTGTGTTCTGATCAAATATGATATATATCCCACTTACTTTATTCCTTCCTATATATTCAATTCAATTAGCCAAACATAAACTGTTGGGGACATCCTACTTGCCTGCCTAGTAGGCTGCAAGTGGGTAGGCTGGCTCTAGTCTTGCCCGCAGGATATATTGATATGGAATATGGATGGATAGAAGAAAGTCATTGATTTTATTGGGAATGATTTTTTACCTTTAACGTGGGGATTGATACTTTCAAAAAAAAAAAAAAGAACTTTGCAGTCATGAGGTGGGACGACCATCTTCATGTGCCTTTTCCTTTCCTCTCCTTCCTTCCCATTCAAGGCTATCTAAAAGTGGGGGAACATGTGCTGTGTGCTGTGTGCTGTGTCCTGTGTGCTTAAGCCAACTAAGAAAGCGAGAGCAGGTGAGGAAGCTATACTTTGGGAACTGTTGTCATGTGTTTCACAGGCTATGCATCGACACATGGGTTGAGACTTTGAGCAAGTCCATGCACACACAAAAAGGCTACAAGCGTCTTTTTTAAGTCAGGAAGGATCACAAGGTCGGTAAAACTCTATCACAAAAAACAGTTACATTCATTGACTCGAACTTAAGACGGTTAGTTAAGTTAAAAAATATCTCAATCATCTCACGTATACAATTGTGTGTGTATATGAGTGATGACATTGCTTGTATCAATATGTTATGATAATATGATTGACCTTAAATAATTTTTTTTTTTTTAAAAGGAGAAAATTCCACTACCGAAAACTCAAATATTTGTTTCTTTTGTCCTTGTCGACTTTTATAAATAAAGTTAAGGCTTTTTTCACTTTTTCTTTTCCCTCTCCATCTCGTTTTGGAAAATAATAATAATTTGCCTAAGGTATGAAAATGGAGGCAGGCAAAATTTCAATATGATTCCTTGGGGATTATAGTAACGATGCTACCTCAAATCTGGGGCTACTGAGTCCCCCTGGAATCTTTTGGCTGGGTAACGATTTCACCCCATTCCCAACTCACTTTAAAGGGTTTCAATGCTTATTACTAGCTGGCTAGACTAAGGAGATGGTATGCATGTGTTTTTGCCGTTTTCAAATAAATTTAGAAATTTAAGGTTCTATTTGGTTCTTATTTTTTTAAATTATTTTTGAGCACATTTTTTAATATATATAGTTAAATTTCTCCTTTTAATGTTGTGTTATAATAATAACGATTATTTGAAAGATATCACCTTTGTCCATGAATCATTTTTGCTCTGTTAGGAATCCATAAGTTATTAAAGAAAGAAAATGGAGAGAAAATGTTGAAGGAAATAAAATTTAAACCAAAAAAATTTTAACTTAATAAATTAATTTTATATGTTTATTCAAACTCATTTTATGTGTTTCTCTTCGTTATATAAAGACTATAAAATTTAAAAAGATATAAAATTTTAAGGAATTTTGATTATATTCGATTTTTTTTTTTTTTATGGTGAAACCGAACATTAAAAAATTATTTTTATTAGCATTTTTTTTTCTTTCTCTAATACTTTTTGGGTGCCTGTTGAGCCTTTAGGTTTAAGACTTCAAGTGATTTTGTATATTTTAAACTCATTTTCAAAAACTATCAAACATGTGATCTTTAGAAAGAAAAAAAAAAGTTTTCGTACATCTAAAAAAAATTACTCGAGCTTTTTTATTTTATTTACCAATTTTAAACATCCTTTTAAAAAAATTTTATTTGGCATTAAATCGTATTTTATTATACTAGTTCTACTTCTAACTGCATTACATTTCGCTAGTGTGAAGTATAGTTAAATTGATTAATGGAAAAAAAATGTGAATTGGATAATTAGAACATTTTTAAACTACCAAAACTAAGAAATAATAAGTGTAATTAACGCACATGGAAGGAAAAATACATGCAAACTTCTTTCTCTCTTGTTTTCTTCGTGATTCATCAAATCTCGCTTATGTCTTAGATGGCGATTGTTTTTTTTTTTTACTTAATGCTAAGATTTTTTTTTTATCTTAATGCTAAATAGTACTTAATAACATTAAGTATTAAGTTATTTATTTTTTAATATTGGTTAGTGAGTAGGGATGACAACATGAAGGATTATTTCGTATTCATACTTTTCCTTCGTCGCTGCGAGACGGGTTTGGTTCTTATGTCAGTTTTTAACGAGTTAGTTTATTTTCGAATCAAGATGGGTTAGTAGATTTGGAGTATTGTTATTCCCGCCCATGATCCAGATTGTATTTTAAATTTTTATTATTATTTTATTGGTAGGCGCTTCTATAGAGTGCAAGGCTATTTTAGGCCACCCATTATAAAATTTTTATTGAACAAATATATTCAACATTGCATAAAAAATTTCTTGTAAGTTTATTCTACAAGCATTTTAGATAAAAAAATCAATAATTAAACTATTAAAAATCAATTTGTTCTATATGTTTTTCAATAGACAATATAGTCAATTCATTCAATCTTTCTTGTGGCGTTGTTGATCGAAGGTATGATTTGATTAAACGACTTTGAAAGCTAACTGCGAAACAATTTGTAAGCGGTATAGTCGATAGTGATACCTTAAGCAATCCCAGTACGTTTGGAAGCGGGAGTCGTCGTTTAGATAGTGTGACGGTGCTCTTTTGGTCTCATTTGGTAAGCACTTTCTCACAATCTTTGCTTCGAGGAAAATAAGCTATTAAAGTGATATGGAGTTCATGTTATGTCTCAAAAATTTTCAAGCTTATCATGGACTTGAACCAATCATCATCGCAATATATGGCTTGTGTAAATCAAATAAAAATCCAAAAATATCTTCATATTTTTGAAATTATTCTCCAAATCTACTATTAGTGAAGAAATAGCTTGATATTATATATAAAAAATAATCATTTATAAGATTCTTGGTGAATGTGTAATCTCTTCACTAACATTTTTTTCATCATTGCTTCTTTACGTAAATAATATTTTCACAAAATGTAGTTTCAATTTTCATCTGAGCAGCAATTTCTTTAGCAATAATCTTATCAGATTCAAATCCAGTTTCTCTATAGGTCTCAAAGAAAGAAATAAGTGCTTTCAAATTAATAATAGCGACATCGATAACTATGTCTTTACTTTGCGACATTTTCTTTACGGCTCATTAATGGCGGATAAAATATTGTACCAAATAACCATGCCAAATAAGAATTCAAAATGTGATATCGACGATAAACTTTTAGCATCCACTGAATGCTTGGGATCATCCTTGTTTCCACGAGTGAGTTAAACGACTACGGTATGGAGAACGAAATGCTGTGCATACTTAGCGTTCGAGCTTGACTTTCCCCAGCGTGTCTTTGATATCGGCTTAGGGTCAAACCTTTTACATTATCTTACCAAAATTTTTCATCGCTTTGTAGAAGATGAAAACAATATATATATGCATTGTACAATTCCAAAAAAGATTTAAGTATTTAGACAAGAATTTTCCATATGTAAAGTGCAAGATTAAGACTATAACTGACCACATGGTGTGCTTAGAAAGCTCTTGAATTTACTTCTAATACTTTTTTTTGTACACCTTTATGTTTTCCTATCATATTCGAACCATTATCATAACCTTGACCTCCTAAATCACCAAGATCAAGTTCAAGTGTTCTTAAAGCATTTATTAATTCATCAAATAATCCTTGTCCTGAGATATCCTCACTTTTAGAAATCCTAAAAGAACTCTTCTACCTTAAGCTGGACTTGTAGAGACATCCACATCGTATTGTGAGAGACATTTGTTCTTCATGACTTATATCGGTGATACAATCAAGTATAAGCTGAAAAATATTTTGTTTCTCTAACTTTTTAATAATCTTAGTCTTTATTTCCTATGGCCTTAAGTATAAATTCATTTTGAATTTGTGACTAAGATAATAATGAATTTCCTTTTCACAGATCCACCGGTGTTCTTTCATTATTGGATCAAACTCAATATCGTTTCGATTACTCTACGAAATTTCTATTATTTTCTTCATAAATGTTCTCAGCAGTACTCCCTTGAATGTCAAATTATTCTTTACAAGAAAGCTAACAACATAAGCTATTCTCACAAAAACTTGTCTCAATATTTCTCTATATTTGTTGATTTGATCTTGTAATGCTTTATCAATTGTCAAATTCTTTTGTAATCTCCTTTATAGTTCAATCCATCTTCTCATGTTCTGCATGTGCTCATTCTTAGTTTCGTAACTTTTGAGCCTATAAGCGATATTTTTCCAATCATTAGTTCCTTCATTAGCTAATTGAAAAGTATTTTCCTCTTGCTTAAATAACTTCACAATAAAGCAAAATATTTTATCGATGAAATTGAGTAAACCAACCATTTTCTTATAGTCTTCTCACCATTTGATAAATAACGAGTGTAATGTAGAAGAGAAATCTTTTATTTTAAAGGTTTTTAGGAAGGTGTATGATTTTTACTTTAGAATGACCTCTTTTCGCACGACGTATGCAATTAAATTTTGATCAATAATTTTCCAATTTCACGGATCTATAATGTCTAAAGGCAAAGGAACAACATGTGTATTTAAATCGTCTTGTTGTTCGATTCGTATTTTACTCCACGAATTATCGTCTTTAACAAATTCATATTTTCCACATTCTTCAACATTTCTTGTTCACAATCATCCAAATCTTCTTTATTTACTAAATTCTCCCTCTTCATTAATATCTTTTCATCTTGAACCTTCTCATATTTCCTTGTCAACATTACTTGTATTACTAAGAAATTTGTCCATAGCTCGCAGAGATTGTAAAAGCTCGCCAGTTTTTCTTTTCTTATTTTCTTTTTTCGTATCAGAGCGAATCTTTTCAGATTAGGCATATGCTTTCGATTCAATATCAATTCAAGATCCAATAATGATGAAGCCTGTGAGAATCTTGATAGAATTTGATCAAGCGAACATGTCTTCTTTTCTTGATTGAAGCTGCATAATAAAAATATAAAAGTAACAAAATTATTATTTGATAAAATATAAAATAATCAAATAAAAATCGTTAAAAAATAAATAATAAATTATTTCATACCTATGGTCAGTTGCGAAGATTTTTGTGTTGTTTTTATCGACCAAAAAAATGAGAGCTCTAATTTTTCGAAAGAGAAAACCTAATATTTTTGAACGGAGAGAAACTCAAATGTTGAAAGAGTGTTTTAACTTTTTTTTAACAAAAATAAAAAGAAGTCATCGCATAGAGTAATCGGTAATTTGAAGGAGTTTGCAAAAAGACATATCATTTAATGAAATGGGGCTCATGTGAGACTTCCTTTATTGTATTTAAAGTGGGAGTCATTTTGAGATCTTTATTGCATTTAACGTGAGTTTTTAGAGTTGATAACAGGAAATTTTATTATATTTAATTAATTATAAATTATAAATATATAATATTTATTATTTCAAAAAGGAGCCCACTATAAAATGGGGCCCCACTATAAAGTGGGGCCCTAAATGCTGGAAGCCTACCACATATAGGCGGGCGTGATTTTATTTTATCTTTAATATAAATAATAATTATTATTATAATGTTTTTAATAAATAATTTATGAAAATTCATAATATTTTATTTTTATGAAATATATTAATTTTAATATAATAAAAATTAAAAATTTAAAAAAAAATAAAAAATGAAAACAAAAATCAAATGTAAACGGGGTGAGTTTGAGGGTACACACCGTCTTTGTAGGCAGTACCATTTAATTTTTAAATTATATATGTTTGAAAATTGAAAAATAAACGGTTAGGTCGAGATAGGAGTCACCCTATCCAAATACATTATAAATTCACAATAGTGGGTTTACTAGCCCTCTTTTGTTGGAGTTTTTCGTGTTTTAGTGGAAGATACTTTTTCTGGAAAAAAAAATCAAATATTTTCACTTTTTCTATTAAGAATTTTTTTAAAAAAATTTCAGCAATAAGTCATGAAATTTTGAAAAAACAAACAGTTGAATGCTGAAAGCTATTCAGCTTTTAACATTTAACCAAAAAACAAACAACCCCTTACTATTTTCTATATGGCTTTAAACTGGGAGTTCTATTAATTTGGTGGTATTTGTTTGATTTTCTCGATCGTAAATAGAATTTAAAACCGTCGATAAGACCTAACTCTTATGATTAAAACGTTAGGATGGCATAGGAAAATGAAAGGTCGGGTCAAAGCAAAGACAAATTTATAAAAAAACTAGACAATATACTGTAATGACCCGTGAATATATGTAAATATACAACGGATTACTTAATTTGATTTGATGAATAGAAAATTCATGTGCTACAATATTTATGTAAAATTTGAGTAAATTTAAATTTTTCCAAAAAATACAAAACGGTAAATTGTCGTTATAGTATAAATTATAAACCTTGAATTTTTATAGATCTCGGATGACAAAACAAATATCACCGTTAGATTTACCTCGCGAGATCTAGTTACCCAAACGAATTTTGTTAAATTTCGAGACAGTCGGATTTTCACGATTTTCGGGGTTTCGAGTACCTTGTGGACCCTAAAAACGGGATTTTGAGAAAAAAAAAATATCGAAAGTAGAAAATAAAATAAGTAAAGTTTATTTAAAATAAATTGAACTTGAACCATAACGAAATAAATTGTTTCGGGGTATAAACGGACCCAAATAAGTCGTGGACCATGCGTGTGACGTGGGCCAAGTAACTAAAATGACTAATAAAGTCAAAATAATGGGTTTTGGGCATAAATATCACATCTTCTGCATGTAGAGAGAGTGAAATAAATAAATAAAAAATTCAAAGAACCTCTCTTGTCTACGGAGTTACATTGGTCGAATTAAATCGGCCAAAGTGAAAGTTGCTCCTGCTCGACGAGGTTACGCGTGGGTAAAATGAGATATTTCACCGAATATCCAAATGAGGAGATTTCGGGAAATCAAATTTTTCGGGATTAGGAGGTGTTCTTGAGACCTCCTTCGGTTCTACTAAGCTCCAAGAGGTAGAGATTCTTCCTATTTTGGTTTATTTTCCGTTCTAAGAGCTGTTTGGTTGTGTTTTTACCCTAAGGATTGTTTGGGTTAAAAAAAATCAATTTTTATAGCTCCTTAGGGGCTGTTTGAACTGAAAAATCAGTTTTTACAACTCCTTAGGGGTTGTTTGGTTTAAAAAAATAAGTTTTTATAACTCTTTAGGGGTTGTGTTTGACTGGAAAAATTAGTTTTTACAGCTCCTTAGGGGTTGTTTGATTTGAAAAATCAATTTTTAGGGTTTCTTAGGGGTTGTTTTGACTGATAATCTGGTTATATAGCTCATTAGGGGTTGTTTGGGTTGAAAAATCAAGTTTTATGGCTCCTTAAGAATTTGTTGGTGAATTTTGAAATTTGTGGGAATCTTTGCCTGTTTGGCTATGAAACGTCAAATTTTTGGGTGATTCGGAGTTAGAAAAAGGGAATTTGGGCTCTTGTCATTCATAGGTAGCTCTGATTGTGAACTTGATGTTAGGCTTTTGAATCGCGAGGTGGACTATACATAACTCAAGTTATGGTGTAACGTCCTAAAAATAGCCTCTTTGTTTTATTATTTTACTTTATAGCATTTTCTGCTATTATAAATTTTTATCTTATTTGTTCGATATTTTATTGGTTTTAAGTGATAAAAATATAAGTTTTTAAAGTGAGAATTCATATAGTGGATTGGTGCACTCCAAATTAAGCCCTAGTATTTTAATGATATGTTTATGGTATAACACATGTTAAATTTGAATTTTTCGGAATTTAAATGCTAAGTGAAAAAAATAAAAAAATAAAAAAATAAAAAAATAAATAAGCCGAGATTTAATACAAGAGTCGAGTTAAATTGGTAAAATGAAATGAGAATTTGAATATAGCTAAATGAAGAAGAGTATATGCCAAAGTATAAATGTGATAAGTTGTGGTGCAAATGAAATATAAATGAAGGGCTTTAATGCAAAAATGAGAAAAGAAAGCCAAAAACATATAACCAAACAAGGCCTTGTAATGGATGAGAGGATAAGACCAAAAATTGGTCTTAGAATTGGTATTTTCACGTTTTGGAAAAGGGTGAGAGATAGGGTTATGGGTTCTTGAGAAAAGTCATTGTTGGTGATTATTCTCCATTTGTTCAAAGTTTTGAAAGAAAATAGAAGAAAAATGAAGCTTGATTGGAAGGTTTTAAAAAGAAAGCAAGGTATGAATTATCCCTTTTGCTTATTAGGAACCCTTCTAACTCCCTTTTTTATTGTGTTTGGATTGGTAAAACCATAATTCAGTATATATATGTTTGAGTTTGAGTTCAAGCAGCCTTTTGCCTTTGATTATGATTGGTTTTGAGAAATTTTTTTATAAAGGAAATGTTAAGGTTTTAGGGGAGATGTAGTTAAAATTTTTGAAAACCCATGTTTTTTTTTTTACCATAACTTGATCATTACTTATCCAAATTAAGTGATTCAAATTTCTAGGTAAACTATATTTATAGGATAACAAATTTTATTGAAATGAGTGTATTCAAATTTAGAAGCTCTGTTTTCGGGTAAATTTTGGTTATGTTTTGAAAATAGAGTAGTCCCGATTGTTTAGGACATATCTTGAGTTTCGGTGCTCTAAATTTGATGATTTCAATTTATGAATAAAATATATTTATAGAGGAACAATGGACTTGAAGGAAGTTGTGTAAAATATGGCTCATTTGTTCCTAGAAAATTTTACAAGTGAAGGTGTATTGGGTATAAATCAATCATAACCAAAAACACTAGTATGCACGACTAATATTTTTCTCTGTTTGTGATGGATTAGGGGTTGGTGACGAGGAAACCTGAGTAAGATCGGGATTTCAAGGATAGGAGTCAAGGAGCAACAACGCTTTTGGTTTTGTTCTTCTCATTTTCTTTTTCTTATTGCGGCTTGTATTTGATTTATTAAAGCAGGAAATGATTTACATGAAAAAACTGCATGTGTGCTTTGTTTTTAACCATAAACAAATTTGTTTTAAGTGATTGGAAAATTGATTGCAAATGGATTGTCATGAAAACTGCTTGAGCATCAAAATGTGTTTATTGGGGTATATATGTATATACAATATTGTAATTTACTATGACTAAGTATTAATGTCCTTAAGAGAATGTTATCCGTTATATTCGAGTTAAGGATAGATTGGTATACAAATAAGGATCAATGTAACAGTACTGAAAACGAAATGATTATAATGGCATACCGATCCGTAACCCAGCGGGACAAGATCGGTAGTTTACAAAAAATGAATTTGTAAATAACTAGTCAGCAACCCAATGAGACCGTAATGTGTTATTAAATGTTTTTATACCGACGTAGCCCGGTAGGACCGTGCAATGATTTCATTATCACATGCATGCGAAAGTCATGGTTAAATTCATTTAAGAGAGCGAGACTTATAAGTAAATGTGAAATGCATAATTTGAGTTTTGAATGAAAAATTAACATATATATTGTTTATTGCATTGACCATTGAAAATGTGTCAAAATGTTGTTTTCGAAAAGATATATGTTTTGTGTTTGATTGAAATGATTATAGAAATGCATAGAACCACTAAGCATGAAAATGCTTAGCACGTTGTTTTATCACGTTGTTTTATCACGCACAGATACCGAGTGAATAGGGGCAAGATCAAATACTGCAGTGCCTGGAGTCATCGTCGAATCTTGCGGAGTATAAGTAAATGTTCTGTCTCATGCATATATTTCATTTAAAAATAAAAATAAAAATCATGTAATTGTTTTGTATTGTAAACAAAGATGTATAAATCTTCATAGAAATAGTATATTTTGACTTAAGTTTAGACATGAACTACAATGTTTTGTAAATTATTTAAAAAATGCAAGCAATGTCATCTTGTATAAATGTGAGAATTGAGGAAATGATGGGCTCTCTACCATGATTGATGTATATTTTTATATATATAATGCGTATTAGTAATGAGATCATATTTTCATACATACATAAATATGATTTAAATGGATATTAAATATCTTATCGAAAATAAGTATACGAAATGTGTTTTATAGATAAAGGGATTTAGTGGTCCGCGTCCTCAGGCCTAATCCAACCGTCGGGTTGGGATTAGTCGGGTTAGGGGGGCGCGACATATGGTCCATTTTTTAGGACTGCCACAGGATGCCCTATTTTGACCCTACATACTATCTAGAATTTGGGACTGATTTTCAGTTGGGAAAAATGGGGAAATTGGACTAGCATCCTTCTTGAAAATTGTAGTTGCATATGAGAACTTGATGCTAGACTTTTGAATCACCCAAATTGGACTTCTATAACTCGAGTTATGGTCCATTTTCAGGGACTGCCACAAGCTGCCCTGTTTGACCCCATACATTGTTCAGATTTTGGGCCTGATTTCTAATTGGGATAAATAGGGAATTTGGACTAGTGTTCTCCAGCTTAGGCTATTTAATGGTTTGTGTCCAGATTTTGGGATTGTTAGGGGACTAGTTTCTGAACTATTATGTGGTCTATTATGGCTTGTTGTGTGGAATGTTTTGTGGGCATCTATATGCCACAACTGATCTTGAGGATCGAGTTGTCATTGTTTGAGTTTGATTGACATGCTTTATGGTAATTGATTGGAGGTCAATATATTTGTCCTAATGTATTGACATGTGATGAATTTGTATATGGGTAAGGTCATTGCATGACTTGTTTGTAGGCTATTTGTGGACATGTTATATCCGCAATTTAGCTAGGGGTCAGAAATATGTCATTGCTTGATTGGCGATGACTTGTTGATGTTGATATATGTGTGTGCAAATATGTTGACATGAAATGTGTTATCGTTTGGAAATTTTATGCTAATTGATATAATTGTCCATGATGCATGGGTGATATGCATAAGTAAAATTGTCCATATAACATTCATCATATATGTGACATGGTATCTACATGAAATGAGGAACTTTATGAAAAATAATAAAAAAAATTAAAAATAAATCTTAAAAAAATGTAGTTTGAAAAATAATTATACATATAATGTAGTTTCTCCACATCATCAAGCCACGTCATATTGAAGCATGAAAATTTTCAAAATTATGAAAATGTCTCTTCAAAAGACACTTTCAGTGTAAATTAAAATTTTTCAAAAATATGAAGGTGTCTCTTAAAAAGACACTTTCAACGAGATAGTGTAAAAGTGTCTCATCAAAATACACTTTCAGTGTAAATTGAAAATTTTAAAAATTATGAAAGTGTCTATTAAAAGACACTTTCAACAAAATAGTGTAAATTTATATCTTCAAAAGACACTTTCAATGTAAATTAAAATCTTCCAAAGTTATAAAGGTGTCTTTTCAAAATACACTTCCAGTGTAAATTGAAAATTTTCAAAATTATAAAGGTGTCTCTTCAAAATACACATTCAAATAAATAGTACAAATGTGTCTATTTAAAAAATACTTTCAGTGTAAATTCAAAATTTTCAAAATTATGAAGGTGTCTATTTAAAAGACACTTTCAATGAAATATTGCAAAAGTGTCTCTTCAAAATACACTGGAAGTGTAAATTAAAAATTTTTAAAATTATGAAAGTATCTCTTCAAAATACACTTTCAAAAAAATAGTGCAAAGGTGTTGATTTAAAAGACACTTTTAGTGTAAATTCAAAATTTCTAGAATTATGAAGGTGTCTATTTAAAAGATACTTTCAATAAAATTGTGGAAATGTGTATTTTCAAATGACACTTTCAGTATAAATTAAAATTTTCAAAATTTTGGAAAGTGTCTTTTGAAGAGACATTTTTTTAAAGTGTCTCTTAAAGAGACACTTTCCAGGTGGTACAAACTACATTAGATTTAGAAATATTTTTAAACCTATTGTACTTGAAGGATTTTTTATTTTTTTAAAACTAGATGTCTAAAACCCCCCGTGAAATGACACATCGTATTGCATATGCATGGAGACATCGCATGAAATGAGTGTGAGTGCATGGTTATAATCAACACTGTGTTTAGTGTTTGATTGGGTGGGCTCGATACGGTTGGACAACATCTAACAGGGTTGCACGGTTGCATACATGAAAATGAAAATATGTGTTGGGTAATAGCAAGTAGGGATAGATACCCCCTCGGGTGAAAGCCCCGTTATTTTTTGTTATACATATGTGTCAAACGATGAAATCCCGTGAAAGTGTAGAAAGGCTTATGAAGCCTGTAGTGAGACACCGGAAATTCGTTATCCACAAAAAGACACATGATTTTGAATATAAATAATAATTGAGGTGTAACATCCAAAAAACTTTTGGTTTGAAAAACAAATGAATTTTGTTGTAAAATGATAATTTAATGTAATCCACAAATGATGAGTTTTATCACACTTTGACATCGCATGGTGTGGTAGGAGTTAGTAAGGACTCGGGTGCATCGTACATGATTGAGTCTCATCTCATTTCATGGCATGTAGGATTCCATAATATAAATTGCGCGTTTTTACTTGGATTGTGAATGTGAATTGTGAACATAACCATTGCATGTACACTTAGGCGAGGAGTAGCCCTTATAGGAAGTTTACTCTATTGGATGTGACTCACCCTTTATGGGACCCTCATTTCAGATATAGGGAGTACACCGATGCACAACGCTCACTCAAGGCCGCAGTTGTAAAGAAAGTCGGGTTGTGACTTTGTATTCATTTTTGTAAATATGCTTGGAACAAACTAGTTCTAGTTTGTATTTTGTGTAAAAAAAAATTGTAATTAAATTTTTATGAGATTGTTTTAAATATAATTTTGTATGTGATAGGGTTTGAAAAATAGGCGCGCAGGCCCACTCACTAGGCTCAAGAGAGAGGCATCGACCCTAGATGAAGGCCCAATCCGCTGGGCATACTAGCGAGTGCTCGGACTACTTAGCGATGGCCCGGGTTGGCGGTCGCTTAAATTCGGCTTTGGATAACCCGGCGACCCGTGATCTGAACGAGCGAGGTCGGCCCATGGCGATTATGGGGGGAAGACTCCATAGGTACAGAAAATAGAATGATCCCAATCACATACTATCCAGCCAAATCAGATCAAACATTATCAGTTAGGAAAGTAAGATAATCCACGACATTACAGCTCATCAAACGGGATCTCGCCAATAAAGAAAGAAAGACAGTAATACATTATCATCAGATCGGATCCATATCACCCGATAAGGAAGAAATATCCCAGTAAACTACTCCTTCTATATCTGTACCCAGGCTCAATCTACGGATAAAATGAGAAATATCTCATCCAATGGAAGGACTCTAATTACCATCAAGCGGTTGAATATCTGCACTATAATCTGAGGCCACCCCATCGGTGAAGGTCGCCAACACTCATACACCGGTTACGATATACTTACTAGGCCTTGAAAACATTGCGCCCTCTGGCATTCTCTCTCTTTTTCTCAGAAAGAATCTGGCTTGGGCGTCGGAGCGACCACGGGCACAGCCCACGCCGACCCCCTTCTTCCTTGTTTTTGCGAGAAGGAGTGCTTTACGACCAAGGTGCGCGGAAGCGATGCTGCAGTGAACATGCGCCGACGAACTGATCAAAGCACGCATCGACCCACAACGATCCGGTCCCGGCCAATGGCCTACCTCCGACCCGATTAGGTTGAAAAAGAGCATCATCGGTTAGGCGCCGTGCGGCCAAGGAGCAGCCAGTTCCTTTATAAATATAAGCGATTTCCGATTATTGATGGTATCGACTCGGAACATAAGCGGGAGCTAGCCCGATCACGAGGATGCGGGATCCACCGGGCGACGCGGACGACGGACCTCACAGGCGATGCAGAGCCCGATGCAAGCCCTCTGAGCGAAGTGGAAGCGCCGCCTCGTCAATCAGCGTCGATGAAAATTAGAACAACACGGCGGATACAACATCCACGGGAGACCACGACGAGACCGGAAGGCCATAACATTCCTCACAAGGAGAAACGCTTCCCGGTCACGACATTCCTCGAGGTGCGAAGCGAAGGCGGAGTCCAGTGAGGCGGGGGCACGGACCGCCGATTAGCCCCTGCGGAGGAGAAGCGAAGCAATGCTCGGAGGCGGAGTCGCGAGCGAAGCTGTTGCATCACCCTCGGCAGAGCGGGAGGCGATCGTAGGAGCGGAAAATTTAGGAGTCTTCAACGAGAGCTCGTGTGTGAAGGAGGTGGTTAAAGGACCACGGGAACCTTTATGGACACCTTGGTGCTGACAAAATGAATCACCTTTCCACGGTAGAAGTCTTCCCCTACCCCCTTCCAGCGAAGTTTAGAATGCCACAAGTGGAAACATTCGATGGAGTAAAGGATCCCGTCGATCACCTCAATACTTACAAAAAAATTAAATATTTGCACATGTGGGTATCGGGACCTGTGCGTCTGGGAGCTTCGCTACCACACTAAAGGCCCGACTTTGGCACAGTTTAATAAATTTCACCTTCATCAATTTCTTCATTGAGAACTATCCGTGCGTTCGTCTCCCACTTCATCGGGCGGGGCGATACGAAAACCAAGTTATCATATCACGACCGTCAAGCGGGGCTCGCGGGAAGTACGAAAGTCTATGTCTGAAGATTCAGCCTTAGAGTCTCACGAAGATAGACATGCACGATGAAAATTCACAATCATTCGTTCATTCTTTATGGGTTAGGAATTACGGTCGAAGGATCGATGTTTTCCATCTCAAGAACCCTCGGCTTAAGAATAGCCGAGGTGCTTTCATGACGAGAGAAGTATAAACGTGAAGAAGCCCTCGTATCCAGAAGGAAAGCTCCTCCGCCATAAAAGAAGAGAAGAGTGGGACAGGATAAAGCGACGAGGGCCGAAGCCCCCGAGACAAAGCGTTCGGGAAACATCCACTAAGAAGGATGGAGAGCGATCCCCAAGGCATGGGAACCTCGAGGGGATCGATGCAGGTCCAGTGGTCGAAGGCGATGAAGCGTTATTCGCCTCGGCGGTTCCTCCCCTGCGCGGCCTCGGTGTCACGGGTCCTACATGAAATACAAGCGAGCGGAGTTCACAGGGTGTCCAACTCAAATGAAGTCGGACCACACTTACAGGGACAACACCAGAAGTATTGCGAGTTCCATAGGGACTATGGACACGCACGGTTTTCTTGTATGCATCTAAAGAAATAGAGTACTTAATGCGGTCGCGGATACCTCAGGCGATTCATATCTCGGAGAATTAGAGGCCCGTAATCGAGGCTGAAATCAAACCCGAACGGGCCCCAACTCCATGACCACGCGCCCGTGAGCGGCGACTCGGCACGACCCCTAGGAGAAATCCATGTGATCTCGGGAGGATTCGCAGGAGGAGGAGAGTCTAGTTCTGCTCGGAAGGCCCACCTGCGCAGCATCAGGTCAACGGGAATAGAGGAAATACAAGCGGTATCCAAATTGCCGCGGCTCGACACGTCCATCACATTCTCTGACTCAGATCTGGAGGGATGCCAACACCCCCATGACGACCCATTGGTGGTTCGCGCAATCGTGGCCAATAAACGGTCCAAATCGGGTTACATTGACAATGTGATTAAGTGACATCATCTTAGCGTCGACCTTGATAAAATGGGCATTGGAAGAGAAAAAGCTGGGCCGTCGACACACACTTCTGGCGGGGTTTGCAGGGGAAAGGTGTACCTCTGGGCTCGGTACAAGCTGGTGCTCCTGCAGGAGAGCCCGCACTTGACGTGACGACGGTAGGGTTCCTGCGTCATAGGCCCCATTAGCTTCTGATATGTTGTTAGGAAGACCCTCTCTCCCAGCGCCAATACAAAAGCCATCCTCTCCATACCACATGATAATCAAATTCCCGACCATACACGGGGTAGGAATGGTCCGAGGAGATCAACGGGTAGCCTAGGGAATGTTACGGCCTCCATGAGCGACGGTCGGCGGCGTGGATGTGAGCCGAGCCGGACATGCGTGGCCGAGGTACTCACCCGACGAGCCCTCGGAGTCGGAAGAGAAATTTGGGGCAAATATTCTTTGGATGGCGACCGGAACATCAATATATCGACTCGAACTACGGAAGACCTCAAAGCCTCTTTACTCGGTTTAAGGCCGACGAGCGTCTTCCCATGGACGGCGGATATGGGAGGAATTGATCCTCGATAATCACACATAGAATTTGAACGCAACCCGTCTTTCAAGCGGAGTTAAGCAAGCGAAGGAGCTTCGCGCCAGAGAGACAAAAAGCCATCAATGAGGAGGTCGGCAAACTCCTCCAGGCAGGAGCAATCAGGGAGGTCGAGTACCCTGAGTGGTTGGCTAACGTCGTACTAGTCAAAAAAGCAAATGGCAAGTGGCGACTCTGTATCGACTTCACTGACATAAACAAAGCGTGTCCAAAGGACAGCTTCCCTTTGCCAAGGATTGACCTCATCGTGGACGCTACGGCCGACCATGAACTACTCGGTTCATGGGCCTTCTCGTTCTAACCCAGGATCGGCGTGGACCCGAACGACCAGAAAAAGACCTCATTCGTCACAGCATGCAAGGAACTTATTGTTATCGTGTGATGCCATTCGGACTCAAGAATGCAGGAGCCACCTATCAGAGGTTAGTGAACCGAATGTTCCAGAAGCAGATAGGCACAACTATGGAGGTATACATCGACGACATGCTGGTAAAATCCACCACAATCGAGCTTCACATTGCTCACCTCTCCGAGGCGTTCCAGATCCTGAGAAATTACAACATGAAATTGAATCCGGCCAAATGTGCCTTTGGGGTATCGTGGAAATAAATTCACAGGTTTCATAGTCAATGATTCGTGCCCTGGTAATTGGCCCCAAAATCAACAATATTTATACCTAAGCTCCACACAGGCGCTGGTAGTCGAGCCCCTCTTTGCGATATAATTAGTCTAGGGTCGAACACGAGGATGGGTTTCTTCACTTAAAAATGGTTTGCATTAGGGCATGAAGGTAAGGCTTTCTATTTGGACTCTTTTCGAATTCATTCAAAAGCAGGGAATGGTTTGAAAAACGAGGAAGTGTAAGCGAAAGTTAAAAGCTGGAAATTAACAATGAAGAAATTTGCTGAAGATTTAGGTCGCTGCAGCAAGTAGAGGCAAACACATGTCCTCGAGGTTTATCCTCCTATGTGAGTCAACCGCAGGGATGTAGTTATGGCCCCTTTTGTTTTAAAACCTAACATTCTTTATCATTTTTTGAGGCTCGTAAAGATCTAAAAGTCACGATTGCATCTCGCGAGCAGACCACACAAAAACATGGAGAGTGACCTAGAAATTTAGTAAGAGACCATCCTAAAGAATCCGCAGTGCATCTCTCACCCGAGCCTTGAACCCTAAGCTATGAGTATTGGCCAGCTTGATAAAAGCAAATGTTATTTAACCACTAATTTGAAGAACCTTAACATGTGAATATTACCTCGTAGCGAAGTAAGGACCATCTAAGGCCACGTACCTCTGTCACTAAGCACTGGATCTAAAGCATGGAGAGTATTGGCCAAGACAATAACATCCTATGTTATGCAAGCGAGTTTGAAGATAAGGGCCATAAATACTACCCATAACTTTTAGTACATGAGGAATGACATACTTAACCCTGCGCGAAGCTAGCTTCCTTCCTCTTCAAAGGAAGGAGGCTTAGCCAACATCTCTTGAATTGTCATCTTCCAAGAGGTGTGCTTAGCGTAGGGAAAATGAAAAGAAAGAGAAGAGAGAAAGAAGAGAGAGAAGAGAAAATAAAAGCAAAACTTAAAATAAAACAAACTTTATTTACAAAAGCAGTAAATGAAAACTTACAAATCACCAAAAACTTGTCTTTCTTCCTCTCCTCCTCCTCTCCTTTATTACAAAACATGAGGGGTATTTATAGGACTCCTCAAGGTATAAAAATACCAAAAACCCTAATAACTAAGCTAAGTTATAGGATAGGAGAGTAGTCGCAAGTTTGAAGGCGGTTGCATTAATTGCAAGCATGTGAGGCTGGAATTTATTTACGAGGGGAGAATTTAAGCTAATTAGCGAATTTGGCAAGGGTTAGCGAGTGGCAAGGGTTCTGGTAGCAAGGTTGCGAATTTCGCTAGCTAGCGAAATTTAGCTAAGCTAGCGAAATTTTCAGTGAGAAGCGAATTTCGCAATTGCACAGTGCAGGTGGGCTAGCGAATTTCGCGTGCGTCTTGAATTAACGGGTGTTTGCGAGCAGTTTGCGAATTTTCGCAAGGGTTGCGGGTGGTTGCCAACAGGGTTCTTGAGTGCACATTTTCTTCAATTACGCACATTCCTCTCGTCATGTCTTATTTGCATCTCATTTTCTTAGCTGCCTTTGTTTTCCATTGATTTTAGGCTTGTTGATGGGTGAGACTAAAATTCCAACCTCATGATCGATCATTTGCATTGAGTTGAAGTTCAAATGTGTATAAAGTCTACAAAACAACCAAAAACACCCTCAAATTGGCATAAGTGCTACTAAGATGACATGAACACTTCAATTGGGATAAATGACATGATTAATGATCAAAAAGCACTCAAAACCTATCTAATATAGGGTTCAAAATTGCACTTTTTGAGCACTAATTAGTCAATCACAGAGGAATCGAAGCAAATCCAGACAAAATAAAGGCTGTGCTCGACATGCCATCACCATCAGGTATAAAGGAAGTCCAGCGACTAACATGAAGGATTGCGGCCCTAAGCCGATTCGTATCCCGGGTGAGTGACAAATGCCAGCCTTTCTTCCAAGTTTTGAAGAAAGCCTTTCAATGGGACACAAAGTGTGAAGAATCATTCTCAGCTTTGAAACATACGAGTTCCCTCCCCGTGCAGTAGAGATCTGTCGAAGGGAGCTCCTTACTCTTGCTCTTAGCGGGTGTCGGACTTCTCCAGCCCCGGCGCGATTACTCGTCGGAGAATAGACGAATCCTGACACTTGATTTACTATTGTGAGTCGAGCTCTAGAGGAGGCCCGGAGGAGAGGTACAAGGATGGAAAATTAATCTTGTGGTAACCGCGACTCAGGCTCGCCCCTATTTCAGGCTCATACCATAAGTCTGACGGGAATGTCAGATGAAGCAGAGTATTGCACAAACCAGAGAGGAAGTCTCAGGAAGGTGTGAAGTGGGCCATAGAGGCGGGCGAGTTCGACATCGGATCTGGCCCGTTGCAATAAAAGGACGGAGTCCTAGCCGACCGTCGTAAGAATTCACTCAGAAATGAGACTTGCTTTCGGACCACCCCGCCTTGAACGACCTCCCAATCCCAGAGCTCGTAGATGGAGCCTCAAATGCACATAAGGAAGCGGAGCGGGTCTAATTCTAACCTTTCCAGAAGGGATAGACATTGAATCTGGCCTTTCAGTTTGGATTCCATACTTCCAACCGCGAGCGGTAGCGAAGCGGAGTCATAGCGGTACCGACCTCAGCCATTCATTAGAAGTCGGCCGGCTGAAGTGCATCGTGACTCGGTGGTGGTCGGACAAATAAAAGATACCTCTGAGGCCAAAAGTGAAAGGATGATTCTATATCTCCGAAAAAGTTAAGTGACATGAAGAAAATTCATGTTGGATTCGGAGTCAAGTATGTCCCCGAGACGAAGAACTCGGCCAGAAGCGCCTTAGCGAAGCTAGTCATGACCTCGGAAGACCTCGGCGAGGTCGACCTGTCGGAATACACAGGCGGAACCCTCAATTGATCTCTATGGCGAGGTGGTTGCCCAGGTCGGGTCCAAACCGACTTGGATGGAGCCTATATGGGATTATATTATTGAGCCACGGGCGACCGAAGAAGCGGCTAAAAAATAAAAGGGCTAGATGCGCGGGTTTACGATCACAAAGGGAAGCCTACAAGCGGATTCTTCACACCTTTCCTTAAATGCATCGCGAGGAGAGACCTGATCACGTCTTTGAGAGAAGTACACGGGCATATCACGAGATCATGTCGGAACTCGAGCATTAGCGGGGGAAAGTCTTGAGGCGGGGATCACTGCGGCTCTGATACTCCCGAGATGCGGCCAGGCCTAGTCGAGAGTACGGAGATTTGCGAGGAGCACGCCAAGATCCTCGCGCCTCCATCGAGCCATAGCGTCGATCTGAAGTCCACTGGCCCTTCCAACGGTGGGGTTTGGACATACTAGGACCCACCTTACATGGATGAGGGCCCGGTCTGAATTCATAATCATCGCAGTTGATTACTTCACTAAGTGGGCGGAAGTCGAGCCCTTAGCCACAATTACGAGGAGCCCCCCGGAGAGATGCGCAGTTTTGTGTGGCGAGCCATCATATGCGGGTTTGGTATTCAAGAGCCACAGTGTCGGACAACGGAGAAAGCGGTTCGACAAGCGCGAGTCGGGGAGATTTACGTGCCGGGCTCGAATTAAAAATTATTACTCATCTCCAGCACACCCGCAGTCCAACGGACAGGCCGAAGTCACTATCAGAACCCTTAAAGCTGCCTTGAAGACGAATGATTGGAAGACCTTAAAGGAAATTGGGTAGAATGCCTCCACACGAGGTACTATGGGCCCTACGGGACGACAGTCGGTAACAGGAAACCCCATTTGCCACCTTTGTAGCGAAAGCGTGCCAGTTGAGGTCGAATAAAGTCTCCTAGAATCGAGTTAGCATCGATTGGAACCTGATAATGAAGCCGCCCCGTCTGAAACTTAGATCTGCAGATGAAAGCGCAAGCAAGTCCTAAAGCGCCTGAGAGGACTATCAAAGGAAGGCGGTACTTCTGATCAAAAAGTCAAACCTAGAAGCTACATCTTAGGGTGATTTAGTCTTAAAGAAACTCCTGCCAACAAGGAAGAACCCGGCGCATGAAAAATTGGGCCCCAACTGGGAAGGTCCTTACATCATATCTCGGAGTCGTGCGGCCAGGGCAATTATGAGCTCGAACGAGAGGAAGGAAAAATCTTCACGGCATACATGGAATGCGGAACATCTGTAAGCGTTTTAACCAGTAGGCATCGGTTTGTAATGTTAAATAAAGCCCTATCGATTCTTATGTGACAAGTTGAACGTTCATTGATTATTTAGTTAGACATCTCAAACAGTTCAAATATGTAAGAAACAAAGGCACAATGAGAAGTTCATAGACATAAAAGGAAAAGTTTCTCTTTATTTCAATTGAACTACATTCATATACAATAAGTGGTGTCATCGATTACATCTTGACAGCATTCAGTACAAGCAGTTCCCTCGAAAAAAAAAAAAAAAAGAAAGGGGGGGCAAAGGAGAAAGAAAGAATGAAAAGGAGAAAGGGAGAAAAGAAAAGAGGAGAAAAAGGAAAAGGAAAAGGGAGAAAAGAAAAGAGGAGAAAAAGAAGGAAATGGGAGAAAGAAAGAGGAGAAAGAAGAAAAGATGAAAAGAAGGAGGAGAAGAGGAAGAAGAAAAAGGAACGAGGAAAATGGAGAGAGCGTGCATTTACCGCGATCACGAAATGCATCGCCCTCTCGGGCAGCATTCACATCCGCGAAGCAGGGACCAACATGACTCCCATAAAGGGGAGACTAGGGAAAAACACAACTCCCACATGCAGAAGAACAGCAGCGTTAACCCCAAATCTTCAGAAGGATCCCCAGCGAAGACAACCAGACTTCGACGATTCATCTCGCACAAACTCCAGTCACGTACCACAAAAGGCAAAGTATTCGAAATGTAAACTCTTTAGCGACGAAGCCACTATTTATAAGAAGATCAAGGCCCTTGGAAACCCGCGCGAACGCTCCAAATTCTCCATCAATCAGCATTAAAGACATTCGCACCTTTCGAGTCGGAAGTCGAATGGCGCCATGAGCTTCGGCGGCGGTTCACATGGATGAGCTCTACCTAACTCGTACGCACGACGAAACGCTCATCTACTCGTGACAGCCACGCCGCAAGAGTCGCATCAAACAAAGTTACATTGCCACTTAATGAACGCCCACCATGCCAAATGGGGAGCTTCGTTAAACACTTCACGAGCTCATCTACCCCAGACGTGCCACGCCTGGGAGCCTGCACTTCAGCCACTCACATCGCCACTCTACGAACGCCACTGGGTCGAACGCCACCCACTGAACGCCACTGGCGCTTACGCTGGGGAGCCAAGCAACTTCACTTTGACAAGCTCATATATTATGCACAGCACGCCTCGTGAGTCAAACCGTACTCAAGCCATATTGCCACTTACTGAACGCCACTAAGGCCACGCCAGAGCCACGCAGCCACTTTCAACGAGGCCATCCATCAAGACAGTCACGCTTGCCTCGTGGAGTCGACTCAGCCGTGTTACATTGCCACCTACCGAACGCCACTGTAGCTACGGGCAGAGCCGCAGCCTCACTGAATGTGAGTCGATTCACTGCAGACAGCCACGCTGCCTCGTGAGTCGACCAAACACAAAGACATTTCACCCCACTGAATGCCACCTGGCTGAACGGCCACCACACATGTTGGCCAGATTGGCAAAATTCACTTTGACGAGCCATCTACTCTCAGATTGTGCCACGCCGTCTCGAGTCACCACCAGCCACATTGCCACTCTACTGAACACCACTTACTGAACGCCACCCTACCGAACGCTACCTGCCACAACGCCAGAGCCGCTAGCTTCATTGTCGAGCCCTCTTCTATTTGCTTGCACACGACGAAGCTCCATTCAATAGTTTACACTGACGAAGGTTTTCTTAAGAAGCCAAGACTGACGAAGCTTCTTCCCAAGATTTCACATGACGAAGCTCGCCTAACTCGTTTCAGATAACGAAGCCTCTTCTCAAAGATTTACACGACGAGCTCTTCCCATAGCTCATAGTTTAGCCCGCTGTCAGCTTCGCTGACGAACAGACGACGAGCTCTTCCTATAGTCACTGGGACGAGCTCTTCCTAAAGATTTTCTACATGGACGTAGTCGCCTAACTGCTCGCATTAACTAGCTCTTCCCAACATTTTACTCGACGAGCTCGCCCAATCGTCAGATGGACGAGCTCTTCTAACACGGTCACACCGATCCAGATCACATGGATTTAGCCCACCAAATTTCACATAGGCTGGGATAATCTAAAGAAGTCGACACTGTACCGTAACCCAAATGGCGTGAGTCCACCAACTCAAATTGACGTAGTTTAACTTATTCAAAGACTCGGGCCATAAACCCCAGGAATCAACTTCACTCATGCAAGTCAAGATGGAGGTCACCACCAAAATGACGAGCTCTCACAAAAATAGTTCATGCAACTTAAGGAGTCAACCTACCAGTAGTCACCCGATGGAGGTCACCGCGAAATGACGAGCTCGACAAAAATAGTCATGCAACCAAGGAGTCAACTCAAATAGTAGTGATTAACGCCAAAAGTGCAATTTCAACCCTATTAGATAGTTTTTGAAGCCAGCGTGATTAATCATGTCATTTATACCAATCATGTTCTAGTCTTCTTGCGAAGACGATGCGCCATTTAGAGGGTATTTTCGTTGTTTGTATTTGTGCACTCTTGGAGTTCAATCTCAATACAAAGGATGAATCATGAAGCTGGAATTCAAGTCTCAAATGCATCAACCACCCCAAGAATCAATGAGAAAACAAAGGCAAAGTGAAGAAAATTCACGCAAATAAGGCGTGACGGAAGCAAATGCGGATCACACGCAGTGAGACTTTCGCTAGAAAGTTTATGGAAAATTTCCTTTCAATAAGATTGGTGAATAATTTCCTCAGAACCTTAGCTAAAATTCGCAACCTAAAGCTTAAAATGCCAAATTTCGCAGACTAATCTAAATTTCAAGAATCGTTCTTAGCTTAAAATAATTACCGCTTCACAAGAATTTCGCGAATTTTAGCTTAAATTTCGCTAGCTGTGTTTAAATTGCCCACCAGTTTAGTTCTTTGCTGCTAGATTCGTTGATTTCACAAGCACTAGCGAAATTCTTCAAATTTAATGAAATCATGCCTCTCTGGCCATGCTTTGTAATTAATGCCAACCGCCTCCAAACTTGTGTATTACTTAATTGTCCTTATAATCCTAGCCAATTTCATAGGTTTTTTGGTATTTCATGCCTTGAGGTGGCCTATATAAGCCCCTTGCTTTGTAACCTAAGTAACAATTTTTAACAATTTGGAGGAGGAGAAGATATTTTGTAAGTTTTCATTTTGTAAATAAAGTCTCGTGATTTTTATTTAGGTTTTGGCTTCCCTCTCTCTCCTCTTCTCTTACTTTCTACGCAAACACCCCTCTGAGATCAACTCAAGAGATGTTTCGCTGCCTCCTTTCTCAAGAGGAAGGAGCTACCAAGTGCTGTGGGCATATGTATTGCCGTCCTCTCACTAAAAGCCGGCAGTGATTTATAATCTTATATTCCTCGTAAACATGGTCAGATAACATCAATGTTATCGATTCGGGCCAATACCTTCCATGCTTTAGGATCAAGTACATATTCAAGGAGAGTATATTGTGATTCTTAGATGGTCTTACGAGCCTCTGTATAATATTTACATGTTAGGTTCTTCAAATTAGGTTAAATAACATTTAATTGCTATTATTTCGCCAATACTTCCATGCTTTAGATACAAAGGCATGTGAGAGATGTAATCGTTGTTCTTTAGATGGTCTTACGAAATTAAATGATAATTTAATGTTAGGTTTTAAAATGGGCTTATAATCGCATGCTACCAGGATTGACCAAATAGGAGTTGTTTGGCCATGAGGTTTGCTAGTTAAATATAGATCCTGCTATGCCAATGGACTATAGTCAGATGTCATAACAACGAGGATAAACCCGAGATAATTTGTTCGGGCCCTAACTCGCTGTTAGTGACCTAAATCTTCAAAGTTAACTTTTTCACCTTTACTTTCGCTTTATAATTTCGCTTCAAACCATTCCCATCAAGCTTTTTGAAACAAAATCTAAAGAGTCCGGGGAAAGCCTTACCTTCAGCTACCGATGCAAACCATTTTGGGGATGAAACCCATCCCTGTTCACCTGACCACTCATACTGGGCAAGAGCTCGACTACCAAGCAGTAGAGAGGGAACTTAGGTGTATATAAATTTTGTTGATTTTACCACTTTCACTGTGCGCATTAATCACAGTGTCACGATGGAGGTCACCGCCAAGATGACGAGCTCGACAAAAACAGCCTGCAACCTAAGGAGTCAACTCAAACAGTAAGTCAAAATTCGACGGAGGTCATCCGCTCAAAATGACGAGCTCCGACAGAAATAGGTCATGCAACCTAAGAAGTCAACTCGCCGTGCAAGTCACCGATGGAGTCGCTTCAAGATGACGGCTCGATACAAAAGTCAGCTCATAACCTGCTGAACTGGTTTGACTACGCAAGTCACCACGGAGGTCACTACCAAAATGACGAGCTCTGACAAAAATAGGTCATGCAACCTAAGGAGTCAACCTGGGCCAGTAAGTCACCGATGGAGGTCACCACTAAGATGAGCGACGAGCTCCCGACAAAAATAGCGTCATGCAACCTAAGGAGTCAATCTCATCTCGTGCAAGTCACCACTGAGGTCAACCATTAAGATGACGAGCTCGCCAAAATAGTCATGCACTTAAGGAATCGACTAAATTGTGCAAGACAGTTTACAAAGACTAACACTAATTTGATTTTAGCCCGCCTATATGCGATATAATTTTAAGAATCAAAGGCCAGAGCAAATTAACCCACGAAGCCTCAACGACTCTGGGCTGACGAGCGACCGCTTCAACCTATACCTCAATCTCTGGCCATAATGATTCATGAAGAAAAAGCCAAAATACTACAAGAGAACGCAGCGATAAAAAAATGAACGCTTATTGGGTGGAGAGTTACATATGTCTCGGCCCTAAGCCCGGCTGTGGAAGCAAGTGTACATAGAAGAAAATATAAAAGTCGTATATCAAAGTGTATGAGTATAGAAACCTGTGGAGCTCACCAGGAGGGACAGATGATGAAGAGGGGAATGGGTCAGCAGAGTATCCGCTGGGAATGACTAGTGTGAGAAAGACTCCTCCGGTGATCCCCGTCGCCAGAGATCGGTTGAAGTCCAAGTCTGCAGCTTAACGGCCTTCCTGTGCCAGCCACCTGTAGGCCCACCGAGCACTGGCTCGTCCCTAATCTTCTATGAACATCATCCTTTCGAGCTAGATCAAGGATATTTGCCGTGAAGATCCCCAAGAATCCGTGATGCTCTCCTCATTCACCAAGCCCGCCGAATTTATAGCCCTCGTGGCTTCCCACATCGAGCCGTCTAGCAACGCCTCGCCTCTGATGCCCGCCACGAGCCACCCGCCACGCGCCACTTTATCACACGCATCGCAGCCACGCACGCAGCCCCTCTTTAAGACTCCTGCTACCGCCTCGATGTGACGAGCCCATCCCTAACCGTCCAAGCCTCGTGACCGGAGGATCCGCAGCCCCATCCCGGTCTCGACTAAATCATTCACAAGAATACTGAAACTCAACCCGATCTTCCGCTCACCTTCCAACCCCGCCGCCGTCGTCTCGAATCTCATCCTCTCTACTTTCCGCCCGGGCACGAGCCGACGCAATATGCTTTAGATCAAATTTAAGTCTCTCCACCTTCTTCGGCCATATCGTGCCCGTTTTCGCAGCTCTATCCGTCAAGAAAGAGGCCAGCCACTTTATAACCGGAGCGATTTTTACATGCTTCTCGCTTAGTTTTGGCCTTACTCCGCTGCACTCTTCCAAATGAATTGGCTACCTACACATCAAACACGGCGTCAACATCTAACACGGATCAACTCAAAACAGACACTATCCGATACAGTGGACTTACCGAGGCAACCCCTCGGGCGGATGTGAGCAGCCTCATCAACGGCAACACACCTCCCAAGGTCGAATCCTATGATTCGACAAGATAGCACTGAAGTTCAAGAGATTTAAGAGCAAAGAGTCCTCATCTTCGCCAACTTTTGATTCCGGATTTTTTCTCTTCAACTCTTCCACCCTTCGAGGAGGTGGCCAAACACTCTCCAAAGGCGGATTCCGCACCTGCACAGGCATAACTCGCAACCCGCCGCCCGACACTCCATCCAAGAGATTTTGCCTTTACAACAAGCTTAGAAGGGGGCTGAGAGTCAGGACTGACAGGAGCCCCCTGTCACAGTGATCTCCGCGCCTCGCTCGACTTTCGAAAGCAAAAGAAGCCTGAGACACCCCTAATTTCGAACCTTGACCGAAACCTACCGATCTTTCTCAAGAGGAGCTTGATTTTTTTCCTTTTCGCACTCCGGCTTCCTAGATGTTGCCCCTTAACCGGATCAAAATCTCCTAGCGGGAGTGGCCAAGCAGAAGCCTAATGGGGGAGACCCCATGGTGGAAGGAGGTAAGGCCTCGCAAAGAGAACGTGCAGACCTTGGATCCTCGACTCCGCCAGAATGTCCGATTTATCACCAAGATAAGGACGGTGAAAGGTAGGTGACATTCCGCCAACGCCAGAGCTATAACATTATCTTCAAGACTAAGGTCGTCGAAAGCACTGGGAAGCATCGAATAATGCCAAGTCGAAATATTCAAAGAACCTTCACACAAGTTATACCGAAACAGAGCAAACACTCACGAAGATTTATCGTGGTGGTCCAAGCAACGGGTCGCCTAGCATCGCCCCTCATTTGAAAAGATCGTATTCCCAGCCACACTAATTAACAAAGAAATAACGTCCCTTCCACCTAATCTATGGGAAGAAGCGGAGACCGCTGATCACCGTAGAGCCCGCAGCCACCGGAGAAATAAAGGAAGCCCCCTAAGGGTCTCATTCGGGGCTAAAAGATAGATGAGCAAAGCTACACTGGAACGAGCCCCTGTCTCCTAAAGGCCAATAGCCTCACCAAACGCCAACCGGGCTGGGAGCGAGTTAGGAAGGACAAGACATTGAAATGTTGGGTGTGAACCTCTTCACAAAGGGATGCAAATGAAACGAAGACCATTCTCAAAAAGCCACGACTCTCAAAAGAAACATACCATCCTGTGCACGGGCTACATAAAGTCAAGACGTCAGGTCCAGACCCGACGCCAGGAGGAGGTCCGATAACGTCCCGCCAAAGGTAGCCCCATACGAAGGACCGACCCACAGTCCCACAATACAAAGATGTCAGATGGCGATTTAGCGTAATCTCGACCCCCAGATACGTAATTAGGTTTATTCTCTCTTTACCCTATCCAAGTGTAAGAGGAGGCTTCCAGCGAACGCTTCTGGGTTCAACTACACCGAATCCACGGAAGATCCCTAACCCATCCAGAACCGGCAACAACTGAAGAGTCATCGCCAATACGTAAAGAGGAAGAACGACCCGGACCCATAATAATAAAAACGAAATCCAGTCAATTCAACCCTAGCTCCTCGTCGTACCAATCGAAGAGAAACCAAAGAGGTAGAGACGCAATGGTCCCAGGAGTAAGACGAAAGAAGCTACCTCAGGAAAAATACCAGAAAAAGACTCTACACAAAAGGGTCAAACAGAGAACTCTGACCAAATAAAGTACGAAACGCGAAGAGGCCTGGAGGACCGGTGGAAGCACAGGATCTAAGAGGTCCTAAGGAAGAAACTAAAAGAAATTAGGAAGTGGAAACGAAATACTGAAAACCCAAGAGCCTCATCATTATCACAAGACATATGACGACGACTAAGCCTTAACTAACCCACCCTCAAACGTGACACGTGGAAATCGCATCCCGATGCAAGAACGACAAACTCTCGCCCACGCACACCGCACCCCGCGGGCCGGGGCAACCGATAGGTTTGAAAAATAGCGCTACAGCCCACTTACTAGTTTCCAAGAGAGAGGCATCGAATCTCGAGATTTAAGGCCCAACTACGCATACCCGCCGAGTATTCATATACTACTGACGACGGCCTGTGTCAAGGCCCAATTCCGCTTAGAGGTCACTTGATAAACTCCAGCACTCTACGATCAGAAACTGCTGTTGGGTCGCCTAGAGCGACATGGAAGATTCCATAGGTACGTAAAATGTAATGATCCCAAATCATATACTATCCGTACCCAAATCAGATCAAACATTATCGCCAGAAAGTAAGATAATCCACGACATTACGCTGTACCATCAAACTGATCTCGCTTAATAAAGAAAGAAAGACAAGTGAATACATTATCATCGGGACGGACTCTATCACCAAGGAAGGAAAACTATCCCAAGTAAACTACTCCTTCTATATCCTGTACCAAATCCGATATGGACTAAAATAAGAAATATCTCATCCAATGGGAAGGACTCCTAATTACCATCCAACTGGTTGAATATATACTATAAATACAAGGCCACCCCATCGGTGAAAGGTACGCCAACACTCATACACCAGTTTTGATATGCACCCCTAGACACAAAAACATTCGCCCTCTAAGCTATCTAAGCATTCTCTCTCTTTTTTCGTAAATAACTGATTTCCTTTGGCGCTGAGCTTCGCCACTGGGGCACCCACGCCGACTTCTCTTCCTTGTTTTCGCAAGAGTGCAAAAACCAAGGTCCGCAGAATCTGTACTCAGCTACAGACATACTTCTACTCGTGACGATCCAAAAGTTCTCGCATCCCAGCCCCACACGTCCCTGGGCCCTGCGACTTTCTACACAATCTCTACTAGCTCCGGCCAAAAGAGCATCAATAAGATGTTTTAAATGAACATGGATAAATGGATCACGTGTGATCATTTTTACTCATAAGTGGACCTGGTGAGGTCATTGTATTATATTAGGCATTGGATGAACCATGTTATTATGTTTTGTAACATGTTGGATTTTGGATAGAGCTTCCCATACAAAAGAGACCCTATATGATTTTTTGTTAAATTATGGATCCCTGTAAATGGAACATAACATTACGATATCGGGTCACCTGATATTCATGAGTTTTTCACATATTAATGATTGGTTAATGGACCCCCGGGTTTTTGAGACATCACAATTTACATATGAGCCTAAATATATAAAAAATATTAACAAAAAAGTGAATGCAAGTGTTATTTTGGCTAAATACAAAGGATACCTACCCTATAACCTTTTTTTTTTTTTTTTAATCAATTGAGTTCCTATTCAATTAGTTGAGTAGGTGTCTTAACATTGACTATATTATAAGCGACTATTGGTCATTTTTTACTTCGTTCAATCCTTTTACCAAGTCTCAATCAATGCTTGATTGCATTGGGAAAAGTAGTGCTTCTTTAAATAATAGGGAAATAAGTTAAAAAAATAAAAAGTTTTAGATCGAAATACTATATATGAAAAAGAAAATTATAAAATTAGTTTGAAAATTAAATTAATATCAAAGTAATATGAAATGCCTTTATTATGGGCAGCGACAATTAAAATTATTAAATTATCAAATATCAATTGGAATTAAAATTATCAAATGGATAACGACAATCGAACCCAGAATAATTTCAAACGAGTGTTAAATATGGTAAAAATACGAAACAAATAAAAGATCAACTACAACGTCCAAAGATAAATGGCTAAATCGAATAAATTTGTAATCAAATATCACATCCAAGATAAATGACAAATAATCAAATTTAAATCCGTAATCCGCGACACGACATTCAACTGTTAAAAAACGCCAAGGCACAACGACATTTGCCAAACATACTACTTGTATTATTAGCGTAACTCGAAAAACTAAATTTCATTTTTTCCGCATACAAACACTATTTCCGATCTAAAACTAAAAATAAAAGTACCAAAACTAATCCATTAAATTGGTTCTCAATTAGTTGAACTAATTATGGTAGGACCTTCATCTATTGTGCTAAACGCAATAAAAGACCTTACGAAAAATATATATATCATGCATTTAAAATTTTAAATAACATGTTGATAAACTTTTGTTCATCAATTTAAAGTAAACTTGCCTAAAGCTTTTTCAAGTATAAAGAGTATTCATTCAATTTTAAAACATTCAAGCTCGTTTTTTTTTATTTTTATTTTTATTTTTATGAATACCAAATATTGGGTGCATCCAAAAAATTAATCTTATAAATTTACTATAGACTTAATTGGCGTTTGAACATCTATGTTGTCAAGTTATTTGAATTTTTTTTAAGTGAATTGAATCTTATTTTGATTTTCTCGTTAAAACTTTAAGCTTTACTTAATTTAAACATGATAATCAACGTGAGGCTCGAAGGCATTTACCCCTTTAAATTTTGGCAATTTATTAAAGATTGAACCCTTGATCTCTATTTTAAAGAATAACTACCTTATTATGATTATATCTTATCTTCATTAAAACGTATCTAGGATACTTAGGTTACTTTGAACAAGTATTAATTGAGATGTCTATTAGACTAGAACCACCATGTTTCAACACATTTTAAACACATTTATATATATATATATATATATATATATATATATATATATATATATATATATATATATATATATATATATATTAAAAAGCGATTAAAGAGGTATTTTTCTTCTTTAATTGCAGATTATATTTACACTCACTGAATTTCTCTATACACCCTATTATATTATTACATCCCTAATTTTTTCTCAAATACAAAATGGGGTGTATAGAGAGATTGATGAGGTGTAAATAGAATTTCTCTTTTTCAATATATGATAATATAGTTACTAGATATAATCAAAAGCGAGACTTAAGTACATACATTATATACCAAAAAATGCACATTATTAGTTTGAAATTTATGAAATACTTCTCACATCCTCCTTATTTGTTAATTTTCACTCACATTTTCCTTTGACTTTAAAATAAGGTCAATTTTAAATGAATAATGGGTATGTATATTTAATCAAAACAACAAAAATTGTTGAAATTTATTTATTATTGATTTAATATTGATAACATCATCCAAATTTTACTTGAGGAAAATCTTAGGCTTTTAAATTGGTACTTCTGCTCATATATTTGATAGTCAAAAGTGAGGCCTTTGGATGAACAATGAAAGAAAGGTACAAAAGAATAACACATGTTATAAAAAATTAAATGAAATTATAAAAGAACGAGATAAATAAATATAATATTCACAAACCAACAAGAAGAACCGGAGTCTAAAGCAATTACATATGAAATATGTTATTTGGTTAGTCATATTTTTTGTTATCGAATTATGAGCGAATCCTTTATACAAATAAGTTAGCTTTTTAAGCTTATATCAAATGCTTAAAATCTGGATGCATCGAATTTAGTGCTTATCGACCACTAACCTGGCTCTGGACCTAGTTTAGGAATCCGCTATTGAACTTACATTTAATAAATATATGTATATTTTGGTAATATATAATTAATAACATTTAAGATATTATTTATTATTATTTATATAAATAAGTATTTTAAAATATGTATAATGTTTAAATACGAAACATATTAACAATTAATAAAACTTATTTATATAAATATATAATTTTGTTAATATCTAAATAATCACAATGATAACAAAGTTTCAAGTAGAAACTGCCTTTATAACTTCCCCATTTCCAATGCTCGAATCCATGCTCGCTCAGATGATCAATTTTTTTAATTATGTGCCTTATAACTCTACAAGTTTTCTAATTTGGGTAAGAGGAAACGACATCGCTTTATAAAAGTATCAAAACTAAGATCATTTTAACTTTAAAATAACAAATTATTGCTGAACTCATTTGGCCGTGACCACCCGCTCAACCGCTAGCTCGATCAAAAACTGCTTTTTACGCTGACCTGGATCGGGATGATGATTCCAGACGATCGAATCGACCGATCCGATTTTTAAAATATTGGTAATACTCAAATTAATTATTCGTACAAATTGGGAGGGATTATAAAAATAAGTGAAATCTTCATAAAATACAGCTGCTATTATCGTTGCTCTAAGAGTATCTCAACCATCTAACTTACAAGTTATGTTTGATTGTTTAGTATTGTGATCAGTGGTTAGTCACACATATAAAAATATATATAATATTTAGAAGCATGTTGAGAAATTATATATATATATATATATATATATATATATATATATATAAATATATTTATAAACACCGAGAGGGAGAGGGAGAGGGAGAGGGGAAGGGGAAGGAAGGAAGTGAAAGACAAAAGATCCCTGAACCAGTCTCGAAATGTTGGATTGTGCTGTTTTGGTATGATTTTTACTAAGCTCCACAAGCTGATCACTCCCACTACAGTCCACAGAGAGAGCTACGAGAGTGACACCAAGATAAAGGTTCAAGCTACATTTCCTCTTTCACTTTTTTTCTTTTTTTACTTCTATTTTTCTCTTACCTTTACTTCCCTTCATCTACACTACTCTTCCAAGCAACCGCAGAAGCAGCAGCAACAGTTGAGCAAAAGCCAAAGCAATCGCAGTCCATTTATAGTCCCAGTATTGTGTCTGTTTAGGGTTTCCGTTGTGGGGGGGTTTTAGTAGATTCATGGTGCTTTCTGCCCTAGTCCACCAACCCCAGGGCACTGAGTCTGGTTGCTTAGCTTGTTGGCCCAAAGTTTGAGTATGACAGCCTGACCCTCCTCTTCAAATGCAGCTTAGTGTGAGATTTGTTTCATTTATGTAATGTGCTCATGTCATGAACTCTAGGTTCTTGTGCTCTATTTGTATTAATTCATATTTTTGTCTTCTTTGTTGGTAGTAATTTTCAAAAAAATGTTGTGATAATGTACCGTTGATGTGAGCCAAAGAGGAGACTGATCCAGCATTATAGATGTTTTTTGCCATACAGGTGCTAAGGGTTTACTACTTGGAGGAAAGTCTCTCAGATCTTGCTGAAATACGGAGGACGAGTGTGTCCTCCTTCAAGAGGCTAACTGGAGTAGCATATATCATCATTTCATGATTTGTACTTTCTGATTCTTTATCGAACCTTTTATCGGCTATGGAAAGCTTGTCACCTAGTGGGCATCGGTTTCGAAGAATACCTCGTCAGTCCATTGCTACTAATCTGAAAGGATCGAAGGCTTATGCTATGTTATTGTATTAAATATATAAACACATCATGATTGCATTGAATCATTATTTATATTTATACTTAGCTGAGGATTCTATTAGTACACTGAAGTTGAATTTTTTTATTTGTATCCAAAATTTATAATTATATTGCTTTTGGGAGTTTAAATAATAGAAACTACTTTTTATCGGGTTATTCATCTCTTGAGGATAGTTCACTTGTAAGACTAATGACTTTGCTGTGAGGAGCAAAATTTTAGGACTAAGGATTTACATAGATGACTTCTATCAAAAGGCAGGGTAAAATTTGGTTAATATTGAACAGGTGTAATATGCATATTGTCTAGAGCATGGAACAGAGAATTAAATGTATGGTTGCCCAATGCCATGGTGAAGTCCACGGTAGGAAGGAGTATGTATAGGGTGTGTCATAAGATGGCCTTGAATATGTGCCTGACCGCAACCCAGGACCCTTGTTCTATATCCTCTTTGATAATGATGTTCACCCTTTTCTTTTGCATTTCTTCCAAAAGACAAATCTGATAAATGAGGAGATGCACTGCACAACAAATAGGTGGAGGGTAGCATATGTAAAACAGTAAAAGCCACGTATTGGTTTCATGGTTGCAAAAGGAGGTAGGTGTTGTTCTTAGTGTACTGCTAGTCTTTTGACCTGTTTGTAGATGTAGTAGGGAGAAAGCTGAGAGGTGTTGTTGAGGAAAGAGGTAGAGGCTTTTCTGCCTGGATTAGGTTCAGGGATTTGAGCGTATGTATGTTGCTTTTTGGAAGCAGAGGCTAGAATCTTGCTGTAGTGCTGAAGATTTGGTTAGTGGAGCGGCGTTTTAATGAATTAGGGAAGTATTACTTTGCTCTATCCTGGTTAAATGGGTGAAGAGATTTTCATTGATTTTCCTCGTAGGAAGTGCTTTACATAGGGGGTGGGTTGTATCGGTGAAGAAGCTTCATCATCTAGGAGTTGTCCCTCAAGAGAAGTTAGGAAAAAGTGGTCTACACTCAAGGTGAAGATATTATAAGGGAGTTGATAGAAGATGTGGCTTTTACAAATGCAGTCCGAGATGATTTGGGTATGGTGGAAAAAGGAGTTTAGCTTCATTTTAAGGACAGTGAGGTGCATTTTAGAGAGAAGCATTTGAGTTGGTGCTTTGGTAAGATCTCAAAATTGTAACCAAAGTTAATTTCAATGAAAAATTCCAGGGACTATATGTGGTCTTTGTAGGTGAGGGAGGGTTGAATTTTTTAAGCTTAACAAAGGTTTAAGAAGGCATAAGGAGAAATTTTTGCATTCGGTTTGATGGACACCCAAGCTTTGTTGCTTGGGACAAGGGGGGTTTGCTAAGGAAGTGTGGATAAGGGTTTCTTGACTCCCTTTGGATATGTGGAGTTTGGGTGTGCTAAAGAAATTAGGTTACATTTGTGGTGGTTTTGTTGTTGTGGACAAAGATACAACTCTTCTATCTAATTTATAGTATTAGATCTGGAATACTCCGATGGGGAGTGTTTTGCCAATATGCTAAAGAGTGTTTGTGGGTGTCTCTGAATTTTCCATTTATTTGTGGTGGGAAGCATTACCTTGGTTTTTGTCTATTATTTTGTAAAGAACTAGCAACAAGCCTTGTGTGCTAAAGTAAATGGAAGATATAGAGGGTTATGCACACGTTGATTAAAAGGGTAGAATTGGTGTGCAACCCTCTTAGTTTTCAAGCATTCAAAGGCCATGTTTTAGTAGGAGAGATGATGGGGTTGCAGATTGCTACATTACAAAAGCCGAAGGAAAGAAAAAGGAAGAAAGGGGTTGGGTGTGTTCCAAGGCAAGGCACATGGAGAATAGCTAGATAGAAGGCTTATTTGGGTTTTTTTTCAGGCCCAAGAGCCTAGTAGTTTGAGGTTCGGTAAATGTAAAGGGTTTTTGGCTAGTTTAAGCTTTGCCATTGCTGATTTAAGATCCGCTACATATCTTCAAGTGGGGTTGCATTATGTGGCCACTTAGAGAGAAGGAAATATCAAGGGAGTTCGTCTGGGTGGTGGGTGGTAAAGGGTGTGCGGTTTGTTTAAGGGTTAATTTTGATAAATGTTAGGGCTTTGTAAAGGGAGTGGGGTTCTCATTGGGTTTCAATGAGCTTGTGTATTGTGATTATTTATGAAACACTTATGGCAGATGCGAACAAGTATCTTGATTCTTTTACCCTTAGAGCATCTCCAACCATGCTCTATTCTCAATCTCTACCTCCATATATAGAGATTTTAAGAAAAATCCATCCTCCAATTGTTCTCTATTTACATCTTCAAATATGGAGATGTGAATAGCGACTCTCCATATATGAAGATTCACTATTTACATTCCTATACTAAACGTATTTAAATAAATTTTATAAAAGTTGCTAAAAATGCGATCAAAAAGAGAACAAGAGAAGAAGAGCAAAGCCCCTCAAAACTGCACAAAAAATCCCACTACTAGCCTCCCCCTCACCTATACCCCAACCAATCAATGAAAGCCGCTGCCGAGGGACTATCCTCGATAACATCTTAGTCTCGACTAAAGCAGAAATACATATTTGGAGATGTATAGTAGACCTTATTTTCCCATTTTTTATTTTTATAATAACAAAATAATTATTTTAATAATATTTAATCAAATACTTTTATTTTTCAATATATTTATTTTATCTTCTTTACTAATTTTGAATTGTTTTCCATATATAATATAACAAAACAATTTATTTATTTATTTTAGACATTAATTTATTATTTTTACCACTTATAATTATTTCTTAGTATAAATAAATTTAAAATCTTTATTAAAATTATTGTTGGTTGATGATATAATATATTTATATTTATATTATAAATAATAAAACATGAAGATTTTAATGAATACGATGGTGGAATTATGGAGATGATTTGTCACCGTATTAGTTTTTATTATTGTATTTTTATGATTTGGTTAATGTAATTTTATGCAGCTTTATTTTCTAATGTAATATGATGCTTTAGAATATAATATCATTAGATTAAAATGCATTTTTAGGTTTTCAGCCTATTTTTATTTATTAGAATTTTATTTATAATTTTATAATTATATTTGAAGAAAAATAAAAGTATTTAACATTTCATATTCTTAAAATATTCTAATTTGAAAAAACAAAGATTTGAATAATGAATAGTGATTTGAAGATGGATTTAGAGATTGTTGATTGGAGTTGGAAGTGGAAAAAGTGGGCTCCACTATCTTGAAATATAGAGAAGATGCCAATTTGGAGGTAAAAATGGAGAGTTATGGTTGGAGATGCTCTTTTTATTACAGCTCTTGGCCATAGTTGTTAGCCCTTTAGCTCTTGATGTTTCATGACAGGCTTGTCGAGAGGAAAAAGTGAAGGAGCTCAGAGAGAAGGAGTCAGGTGGTTGGGATACCAAACGATTTCCTTTTGAACATGGATTCTAATCAAGTATGATGGAGAAGGTCTTGGTAGTTTTTTCTAGTGAGTTTGTAAAGCTTTGCGGCTTTATGAGGGTGCTTATGGTGGGTTTTGCTATGGAGATCTCCCTTCTTAGGAAGTTGAAGGCAAGAAAAAAAGCATGAAATTTAAAGGCAGAGAGGAAACCCGCTTCCTCATGGTTTCAGGCTTGAGACAATATAGCGTACGATATTTCAGATAAACCCAAATCCTACAAGTTTATTTTTAGGAGAGCTTTATTTAAGTTAAATACTAAGATCGAGCTGGGTTTGACAAGAAATCTTGCCCGAGTCACCCTTGCAATTTGAATCTCTATTTGTTGATTTGAAAGTCCATATAGGACTCTATTTTAGGGATGACAACGAGGTATGTTATTTCGGATTTTCACCCCGGTCCGCCCCTAATGGGATGAGTTTGGTTTAATTGTAATCGGGTTTTTAGTGGGTTCGGGTATTGTCATGTCCGCCCCACCTCGATTATATTTAAAAAATATTTTTTTATTATTTTATTTTATACTTTAATATATATAATAATATAAGAATATTTTTTAATAAATAATTTATAAAAATCCATAATATTTTTATTTTTTATGAAATATATTAAATTTAATATAATAATAAAAAATCAAATAAAAAAAAAACAAAAAAACAAAAAATCAAATGTAAACGGGATGGGTTTGAGAATTTTCCCATTCCCGCCCCGCTCCGTTTAATTTTTTAATGAGACGGTTTGGGAATTGAGTACAAACCGGCCTGGGGCTCTGGATGGGATGCCTTGTCCCGAACCCGCTCCGTTGCCATCCCTACTCTATTTGGTTTGTTTGACTCTCCACGTGTGGGTATGAGGTCACAGACGCGGCGATGACGCGCATAAACATGATATTTGTACCGATAAAAAGGCACGTATATTCTCGTATTAAAACTAAAAACTTACAAAGCTTGAGCTTTTAGGAGAGTTGGTTGTTTAACAATATGAAAATTAGAGTGTACAGTCAATTATAAGAATTCTTCACCTACCATTACTTCATGTGAGTGGAGAAAATGGAGATTAAGGGATGCGAAGGTAAGTTGGCTCAAGAAGGGCTTTTTGTGCATGGGTAGTTTTTCTTTCTGTTGCTGCGGGAGGGATCTTTTTCTTTTCAGGGGTTCTCTTGATAGTGGCTCAATACTTTCGGGGGTGGATTTTTTAGGGTGCTGGTTTTCTTTTCCTTTCCTGTTTGTCTTTAGTCTAATCCTTGTATTTCGTGTATACTTTATTGCACCATTTTGCAAGCATCTGTTATGTAGAAGAAAGCATTTCTAAGCTAGGGTAGTGTGGAGTACTTAGGCACTAGTGAAGCTCATTTTCTTTGCTTGGAAAGAGTGGCTTTTGAACAACTCAAAAGGAGGGTTAAGACTCTCCTAAACAGATGTTACTTGTGCAAAGGTGAGGGAGGAATTGAGAGACTCTTGCTTTTACTGTCCATAGCAAAATGGTGTTATTTCTAGTTTATTCCCTTTGGGAGTGGTTTGGGTGATGTATTCCATGAGAGCGAACTTGTTGTTGGCACCAGAAAAGGAGGACCACCTTGTAGCTTCTTGTTGACTCTTTTGGAAGGAAAAGAATGAGAATTTTAATGATGTTGAGTAGTGTGACTAAGTGGATCAACAACACGATTTATATGTACTTTTGTGAATTGGAAAAGAGAGTACAGGGACTACACAATTTCACTCTGTTGTTATATTTTTATAAATTGGTTGAGTTTAATGTAAAAAGGGAGGTTTTTTGTTTTTTGTTTTTTGCTTTTAAATTTTTGCTTCTATTGAGCAGTTTTTGTATACTTCCTGTGTATTGTACTACACTTTTAACACCTTTTGTATACACCTCTAATGTGTATTGTATACACCTTTACTTTATATGTATTGTATTGCTCCTCTTGGACACCTTTAATGATGTGCTCTTTTGATTATCAGAAAATAAAGAAGAAAATAAAATATTGATAGTTAGATTCTGCCATTTTCCTCAACGCAATGCAGGTAAAATGTTTGAGCCCAAATGTGCTAGGTTTTACTAATGGCATTCTCAATATTCTTTTGTCAGCTTGATGAAAACTTGGAGCAGTGGCCACATCTGAATGAACTTGTTCAATGCTACAGAACTGATTGGGTAAAGGATGAAAACAAATATGGTCATTATGAAAGCATCAGTCCAGTTTTGTTTCAAACTCAGATATTTGAAGGACCTGATACTGATATTGAAACAGGTAAATTAGATACAACACTTGAAATTTGTTTCTGATAAAAAGATAATAAATACACTCCAAAGTGTGGTCTAAAGGTAGTAGTATGTGTATTTTAAAGTTTCGTAGGCAAGTAAACCTTATTCATGATGTCTAGATTCAGTGGGAATTATTATTTTTTATTTTTTATTTTTTTAAATAAGTAAAAGTGTAATTGTATTAGAAAAGACGCTAAAAACACCTTGCAAAATACAAGAAGGGGGCGGTCAAACCCCAAAGCTACACAAAAAAACCAGGATGTACAAACAAAGCCCCAAACTTACTTATAACCCACCCAATTAATAAACCTAGCTAAAGTTGAATGCCCATCCACTAAAGACAATTTGGTCTCCGACCAAAAATGAAAAACAAAAGAAGTCTTTATCCTTTGTAAAGAATGCACTCTACATCCTTAAAAACAATTCTGTTTCTAGCTCTTTCTTCAATACACTATCCAAAAATAAAACAAAGTGTCTTGCTTGCCAAACCTTTTTCCTTTCTTGCCAACCAAAAATCTTTCCAATTGAGCATGGCAACCCAAACTGAACTTGTTCACCCTTGAAACTCCAAAAAGGGAGAAAAAGAGCTCCCACAAAGATCTCGTTTTAACAATACAAAGGAGGAGGTGGTCCACGGTCTCCTCCATCTCAAGGAATGCCTCTTCTCCAGAGCTGATCGAGGGCAAGAATCCCCAAATCGCTTCTCAGGTGAACAAGCAAATCACTAGCTGCGCATCAAATTTCCCCACCATCCTCCAAGGAAAAGGCTCAATGGACCTGGGTTGCAAAGCCTTGTAGATAGACTTTACAGAGAAAAATTCATCCTTAGTCTCCATCCTAAAGATCTTGTCCTCTACCTCATCAACCACACCTTCTTGTCCAATATGAGAGAGAAGTCTCAGATCAGCCCCTCCACTTCCCAAATTATCAAAGGTTTGGTGAATATAGGGTTCCTTTCCCTTGCTCAGGTCCGCTCCAATAGTCCCTCAGCTAAGCTTCCTTTGACTCGCCAATACCGAACAAAGAGGGGAAAGAAGCACTCAAAGGCGCCCCTCCGCTCCAAGTTTCCCTCCAAACCTTGACTCCCTTGTCAATTTCCCACAACAAAGGAAGATCTAGTAAAGACAAGAGGCCACCAACTCTGGAGTGCTTTCCATAATCCAAACCCCGTGTCCTTCTCTCACCTCACAAGAGCATCAGCCCCTTCCTCCTCCTCCTCCTCCTCCTCATATTTTACCCTGATTACATCATTCCAAAAAGCTCTCCTTTCTATAGCAAAACGCCTACTCCACTTCTAGAGAAGAGCCTTGTTAAGGCAACCAAAGTCTTTGACTCCCAAACCTCTGCTCTTTCTGTCCAAACTTCCAGTTGTCCATCTCGCTAAGAGAGGCCTCTTCTCGAATCTTGCACCTCCCCACAAAAATTTTCTTTGAATCTGATCCAGTTTGAGCCTGATTGTTTTTGGCAACTAAGGGATAAACATAAAGTAGATCCACATGCTTGACAGCGTGGTTTTGATTAAGGTGGCTCTCTCATCTTTTGAAATATACTAACACTTCCACATTCCCAATCCTTTCCTAAAGGGTTCTTCCACTTTATCCCAAGCTGCCACTGACTTAAATAGGCTCCCAAAGGCAACCCAAGGTAGGTAGAAGGGAGGCTACCCACCTTACACCCAAGCTCATCAACCAAGAACTCAATATTGGGGATGCCATGGGTTCATGAGTTCATCAATATTGGGGATGTATGGGTTCATGTATTAATTCTTATTTATGAGTTTGTGTAGTTCTTTCTTCTTATGGTATTATTTAGTCTTAAAGAATGTTGCCATGTCTTAATGTGCCTAGGCAACATTTTCATTCCCCTGGAGAAGTTCTATCAGGAAAAGTATTACCTTGGTACTCCAGTTTTGTACCATTTTAAAATCTTCTGATAGCAGTTACTAGTTTTTGATGAAATGTCTATTTCAAATTGCCAGGATATTGTATTTTTTATGTTACAGGAGATTATAATATCTACCTTTGTTACATGTGCACTGTTGAATAATGTTTGATTTGTTTGCAGAAATTCAGCTTGCCAGTGCAAGGCAAATCAGAGCTGAAGATACTACTGATGATGATATTCCCAGCACCTCAGGGAGGCAATTTCCAGATGCTACTTTCTCTGATTCATCACACTCAAAAGTTTTGAAGGTCGTGAGAATGGAGTCGTGGTTCTCTTGGGTTTAGTCACTGCATAAAATTTTAATCCATTTTTCTGATTCTTTTATTTCCTATGTTTGTCACTTTGATAAGAAATGTTTGCATATCTACTTTATGTACTCGGAAATTCATCTTTGCATGACTTTTCTATATCAATGATTTTGTAGCATTTTGGTCAATCTCCTCTTCCTGCTTATGAACCAGCTTTTGACTGGGAAAATGAAAGGTCAATGATATTTGGTCAAAGGACTCCAGAAACTCCAACAACACATTATGGCAGGTTTAACAACTTATTGCAGTCTAGAGTTTCTGTCTCATCCCTTTGCATTTTCTTTTGCTTTATTCTCTTTCTTGGGTGGTTGTAGTGGATTGAAGATCTCTGTGAAAGTTCTATCCTTATTGTTTCAAGCAGGACTAGTTGGTAAAATTTTCACTTCTTGCTTCTATATCATTTCATCATGACTCTCTCTCTCTCTACATATATATATGTGTGTTCCTGTTTTGTTACTTTTTGCTATTTCAAGATCTAAATAAGTCCATTTTTGTGCAGAGCCTTTCTATGGCACAATTTGCCTGTATAATCGGGAAAGAAGAGAAAAATTGTCAGAGGATTTCTTTTTTCGCATATTGCCGACTGAAATGCAGGATGTAAGTTATAACTATATCATGACGATTGTCTTTCATGTCCATAGAAAATGATTTAATGCATCGTATACCTTGGTTTCATTGGCCTTTTATTTTATTTTGTTTTCTATAGGATTTACTTAGGAAGTGTTGATTTGGCATTTATCAAGCAATAAAATTCTCACAGTTCCCCTTTTACCGTTTCCAGGCTTCTATTACTTATGAACCTCGCGGCGTCTTCTATTTAGATGCACCCTCAGCATCAATTTGTCTGCTGATTCAGTTAGAGAAGACTGTCACAGAAGAAGGTGGGGTTACTTCTTCAGTTTATTCACATAAAGAACCAGTAAGTCCAAGCACATTGATAAGTTTTTCTTTCTTGATTGTCATTATTATTATTATTGTTGTTGTTGTTGGAGATGGTTTTAAAACTTTTTCTTTCTAGATATTTTATCCTTTTATCAGTTAACTAGAGTTTTGTATAGTGTTGGTTATTTGTTAGGAAGATTAAATGGGCACTTATAATTTAGCAGGAAATGCCATTTTCTTTGTTCGTTGTTGAAGTTATTTCGGATCTACTTTTGACCTCTTGTCTCCTCGTTTCCATTCCATTTCTCCTTCTTTCTTCTTTATGCTTTGTTTCTTGAGATGAAAAATTACAAACTCATTGGAGATATTTATACTTGAACAACATGGAGAAGAACTAGATGTGGATATCTATGTTGGGTTGAGTTCCTGCTATTTGCATGGCTAATCTCCCAACTTATTTTATGTCGCTTTTCCGGATCCCGAGTCTCGTGTGCAAAAGGCTAGAAAATCCAGAGGACTTTCAGGTGGGGAATCTGAAAGAAGCCTCACTTAGTGAGTCAGGGCTGTGTGTACCGATAAAAGTTGGCTAGCTTGGGAGTCAAGAGGCTTACACAATCTAAAAACAAAGCCTTGTACTGGTTGCATGCCAAGAACGAAAAGGAATTCCCTTCTGGAGGAAAGACTATTATGAGCAAATTTGGGGAATCGCAGGGGCTGTGCTCCTGGGGGAAATTAGGAACGCTTGGGACAGTTTATAAGAAATCGTGAAAGGATGGGATTTGTTCGCTTAAATGCAAAATTCCAGGGCTGGTAATGAACCGCTTTGGAAAGATGCCCGGAGGAGGCTTCAGGCATTACGCCCTGTCGCTTAGCTTGGCGCCTGTAAAGATGCGATGATTGGGGTGGAGGCTCGGGATGTTTCACGGTGGTGGTTGGTCACCCCGTTTTAGCGCACCTTCTAATGACTGGAAGTGACAAGAGGTGGAATTTTATGAAAATGATCCATCCCCAAAGTGGTCAGAAATGTGAAGATGCTGTCCCTAAAGGGGTACGCCCAACGTTTATTCAGTAAAGCTTCTGTATGAGGTTTTGAATCGAACTGAAGCCGAGACAACACCTTTTCCTGCCTTATCAGTTTGGAACAATATGGTCCCCTTAAAGGTGGGTTTTTTTGCTTGGGAGGCGTCTTGGGGTAAGGTGATGACTCTAGACCAACTCAAAAGGAAAGGAAGATCCTCGCTAATTCGATGCTACCTTTGTGAAGAGGGAGGAGGAGACCCTAAACCATCTTCTAGTTCATCGCTCAAGGCCGTAATGCTTTGGGATCTTATTTTTGCTTATAGCGGGATTGATGGCCTTCCTTCCTCGCGACAGTCCTTCTAGCTTGGCAAGGAACAAAAGTGGGCAAGAAGCGTAAGAAAGTTTGGAGGGCTGCGCCTTTGTGCCTCTTCTGGGCAGTGTGGTGCGAGAGAAATAGAGTGGTCTTCGATAATGAGACTTTCTCTATGTATAGATTAAAGAATTCTTTCATTTGTAGTTTGGTCTTGGGCCAACGCTGCCTAGTGGGGAGAGAGATAGAAGTATTTGGATTTTTAATCTGATGGGGCATAGGTAATTGTTTTCGGTTATGGGGTTTTTTCTTCATGTTTTGGTCCTTTTCCCGCTATGTCCCTTTGTATACTCCCAACAGATTCGTACACCAAGTGGCTGCTTAGATCAATGGCGTTTTTATCCATCAAAAAAAAAAAAAAAAAAGAAAAAAAAAAAGAAAAAGAAGAAAAAAGATTCCTGCTAGTTGCATGGCAATAAATAAAGATGTTCATTTATTCAGCATGACATTTTTTTTTTTTTTTGATGTGCAAAGAAACCATATTATAAAGGGAGAGCCACAACGGCACCCACAAGAGTACATTAGTATACAAAGGACCGAATATACACAAAGGAAAACAAAGACAAAAACAAACAACCCACTCTACAAGCTACATAGAACCTAACACTTTAAAAAGGAAAGATTCACATCAGAATCATAGTTGCTGCTCACTCAATGAAAAGACCTTTATAAAAAGGACTTTAGCCTATCTAACGAGAACTGCATGTCCTCAAATACCACTTTGTTCCTTTCTAATCCGCATTGCCCATAACAAGCACGGGGGAGTCAAGCCACACAACTTTGCTCTTTTTTTTTCTCGAGAGGGAGTCAACTCACCCCATTAGCACTCTTGACCAGTAGTAGACAAACCCATCCGCCTTCAAACAGGGACAACAATATAGTCCACAAGTCCCAATCTTAGGGCAGTGAATAAAGAGATACTCCAAAACTTCTTCCGTTTGCCCACAAAAAGGACACCTGCTTGCAAGAGAAACACCACGCACACCTCCCACACAAAAAACCCCACCTTTGTAGGCGCAATGGGATTTCAAATCATCTTAACAGGCACTAGATGTTGCCTCCCGCCATCAAATAAGTCATAACTAGACTTGATCGAGAACATACCATCCTTCACCCCATTCCACCAAATTCTATCAACCGAGAGGGGGCTTAAGTTTTTGGTACTAACAGTATATATAAATCTCTGAGCCTCTTCTAATTCCCAATCATTAAAGTGTCTCTCGAATCTAAAGTTCCACTCTCCTCCTGTCCCAGTGACTTCCCACAATCCGCCCATATCCCCTTTTTCGAAAGAAGCCAATTTACTGTAGGGAAGGGAAAGAGGAGCAAAGAGGGGCTTCGCCGCACCCGTACATCCTCCTCCCAAAATCCGACTTCTCGCGCCCATTTCCCACTTCCAACCTAATAGTTCCGCTTTATCTCGAATCACTTCCTTTACACATCTCAAAGGCCGAATTTATAATCGCCTCTCTGAGTGTTATTATTAGAGAACCATCCCCATCCTCCATACCATACTCTTTAGGCTAATAATATTCTCCATACCGAATTTTCCCCTATAGTAAATCCACCCCATTTTCCTAATAGGCCTTGTTGAAATTTATAAAGACTACGAATGCCTTGATCACCCCTTCACTTTGCTCGAGCAAACATCCCCACTCGACTGTGATGAATCTTTCCTTTCTATGTTGCCACCTCCATAGAAAGTCTCTTGAATTTTTACAACTGATATCGACTTTCCTTGTGGCGCTGAAACAAAGACATGACATAGGTGGGGTAGGTTGACATGCAACTTAACTGCACAAGTCTTCCACCTTTAGAAATGTATTTATTCTTCCAAGTAGCTGCCAAATCTCTCTCTATTCATCCTACACACTAGAGGCTTTTCATTTTTCTCCCTTAAATCTGGTAACTCCTGGGTACTCTCACGTAGATACCCACTTTGCAACCCAACTCAATGGCTAAATTTTCTGCGTTCTCAACCCTACCCATAGGTATCAAGGAGCTTTTATCCAAATTAATTCTCAACCCAGACAGAGCTTCAAATCAAGCCAAAATCTAACTCAGATAGGCCATTTGGTCTTTCGTGTCCTTACAAAAAACATATATGCCTTATTTAGCATGACATATGGTCATACATTATGTGTGTTTTTTTTTTTTTTAAATATACGGATTATATCCCTTGTTTCTCTTTTTTCTTTTTCCTACTCTGGTTTTTCTTTCTCATTGGTCTGCACTTTTTATTAATCGGGAAGAAGAGAGTTTTCTTAATGTTTCGGATGATTGGTCCACCGTGGTTCTATTGCTGCTAGTCCAACAAGCATGTCTCTCGCTGACTTAGAATATGAACTGGAAACAATACTTCCCAATCTTGATTGTCTAGCACTTATATTTTGTTTTGCTGGGTGATCTTTCGAAGGAGTTGTTTGAATCCTTTGGGAATGCTTGAGTCCCTTTTCTTGTTTTGTCTCTTGTCAGTACTCATTTCAATAGCATGTATATTTTGTTTTGGCTACAGGTTCTTTTAAGTTGGTTGGAATCCCATGAATGTTGAGCGCTTCTCCTTTGCTTTTATCGCCAGGGTACCTTTCGATGGATTTTAATCAAAATTTGTAAACTTGGGAAGGATTACTCGTGTTTTTCTTGTCTTTTAAGCCTTTTTAATCAATATGTTTGTTTTTGGTCAAAAAGAGTTTTTGCTTTGGTTGGTGGGTGGGTATTTTTCTATATACATTTAATTATTTTGAATCTCCTAAACAAACTATTGAGTTATGTTTATTATGTTTAGTGATTCTCTCCCTCTACTTATGAATAGGTGCATCTGACGGAGAGAGAAAGGCAGAAACTTCAGGTGTGGTCTCGAATCATGCCTTACAGGGAGTCCTTTGCTTGGGCAATTGTTCCATTATTTGATAACAGCATAACTGCTGCTTCTGGTGGGTCTACTTCCCCTGGTAGTCCTCTTGCTCCTAGTGTATCAGGGTCAAGTTCCCATGAGGGTGTTTCGGAGCCCACTGCAAAGATCACATTGGATGGGAAACTGGGTTATTCGAGCAGAAGTTCTGTCATAGTTGAAATTTCAAACCTAAATAAAGTGAAAGAAAGCTACACTGAGGAGTCACTTCAGGTGTGGAACATATAGTCATACTTGTATTATTATTATTATTGTTGTTATTGTTTATTCAATATGGTTATTATTTCTCTTACTTCTCTTTCTATGGATCTTATTTCTGGGTATTCTACCTCATAGTGGATTGAAACCATTTAACTCAATGGTTGAGTATTCCACATAGTTGAAATTTCAAACCTATATAAAGTGAAAGCAGATACCCAAGGACTTGCTTCGTATGTGGAACATATCATACTTTATATGATTATTGTTATTATTGTTACTTATCAAAAAAAATTGTTATTAGTGTTGTTGTTGATTCAATTTAGTAATTACTTACTAGCCTTCTCCATTTCCCTTTCTATCATTTTATTTAGGAGTATTCTAGTCGCATGGTTGCAATCATTTAACTTCAATTTTCCTCAACATGTTAAACATGTTTGATAGATATACAAATATTAATAAAAGTACATGAGGGGTAAATGAGAGATGTGATCACTCACTCGGAGGTCCCGTTGACCACCGTCAACCTGTGAAAACCTATGTGTCTCATATCATGAGTAATCTATACATTTAGTACAATAGCCACGCTTGGGCTCCATACATCCTTACTCACCAAAAAAAATGTCAACTATATTTCAAGAGTTAATTTCACTCTTATTCAAAACATATATCAAATTTAAGAATTCTAATACATGTTTCACAAAATATATATCAAAGCCACATGTCGGCTTTCTTCAAAAAACGGCCTTTAGCCAGTGCCATCTCCCGAATACCCTCAGAATCGAAAGGGGGATCCCACGACGCGAGCAATGCCCGCAGTGATAATTCCCACGAGGGTTACCTCACCTAAGTGCTCATGCAATGGAAAATATCTCGCGAATCTACGATTCCTACTGAACGCTTCATACGCTTCCACCCTACGCCCGATCCCACGACTCTCATACATGCTTATGCCATGTATGAAAATCGCTTTCAAACAAAAAAATATTTTGTTTTAATTGCGGCAACCCTCCGATATAAATACGCCGTGGACAATCCTTCGAGGTGAATCCGCTGCGGCATCCTCCGAAACACCATGGAAGTTTTTCCGACTCTGAATTGTCGGGACGATTTCCCAACACAATTCTTCTGACAACTTTACGATAAATTTATATTTGAACAAGTATACAAAAAATCATTGTTCGACAACCCTCCGATTTTATTTCATTGGCGCACTCACACCTACTGCTCCTAGTGGTGTCTCAAGATACGAAATGCACATGCTATTTATATACACATATGTTAATATATCAAACATACATATATTAACAAAATTTACACACAACATGTTATTCAAACATAGAAATAACATATCAACACACAATTCCAGATGTTATTCAAACACCAAGCAATAACATACAACAATAGCATAAGGACCATTTCCAAACAGAATCACCGGACGATCCGGGTTAGTCCTTAAAAAGTTACAACATCTACCTCAAGGCTTTGGACTGATCAAATTACCCACTACCTACCACACCATCCATTCCATTCGAATGACTCTTAAGCTGTAATAACCAAAGTAGGAGAAGAACCCTACTCCTGGGAATAAACTCCACAAACTAAGACCTCGGGTAGCCTTGCAACATCAACTTTGCTTATTGTCCTCGCTTGAGTTTGACCTGACCAATTCACCTAAGAATTTAGAGAAGTGAGAGCTTCTCACTCTAAACTCTCTTCTTTTCTCTTTCCTTTCTTTTCTCTCTTTATTTTTTTCTCTTTCCCCCATCCAAACTGGCCAATAAGTCAGGGGTCAAGAGACTTGTTCTCTCATGCCACATGTCAACTCCCATTGACGACTCGATTTCCTATCCTCTTATCCATCTACTCACGAATTTCAAACTACACGATGCCACATGTCACCTATGGCTCCACACTCTCGAGCTCATGTTTGACTCCATTCTCGCACATGACACGTGGCGCCACTCAATAATGTGCCAAGGTCATGCACCACTCCTATGTCTCGAAAAACGTGAAATTTCGACTATCTTGGAATTCGACCTAAATTCGACGTAGCAGCGATTTCATGCAGACGACCAACTGCGGAAGTCCTGCTTCATCCTCTGGGCATTCGTAAAAATTCCGGATTTTGACCGAAATTACCATTTTACCATTTTTCAGAAAATTAGAATTTTCTCGGGTTTTACAAGAGATCCTCCAAAAATACAAAGCTGATCAAAATGTATAAGTTTAAAATCCTCTACACACCGAGGAGACCTATGTTATTACTGGTATCCCTTTTTCTGGCACATCAGTATTAATTTGAAATAATGTAAAGATTGAGAGGAATGTCATTTATATTGGATAAAGTGATTTTACTGATCAAGAAAATAAAAAATTGGATAAAGTGATTTAGTAATACAATTTAGAGTTTTTTTTGATAGCTAAAGACAAAAAATTCATTAACCATCAAAGAGGGCTACCAGGAACCCAAAAGTATACAGGGAGTAAACTAAAAGTTATACAATTTAAAGTTAAAAATAACTTTATTAATTTAACTTAATGACTTAATATTTAAAGCATGGTTTAACTTAAACTCTCTTTAAGTCATCAACTATTTTTTTTATTAGTAAAAAGCAGAATATATATTAAAAAACGAGCGCGAAGCTCCCAAAGAGTACACAAGAGGAGTACCAAAGGGGAGAACACCACAACTCTCACCTATACCCCAACCAGGTTAAAAAATCAACCAAAGAACTTAAGTTATCAGCACTATACAATTTAGCCCAGGACCATAAGGTGAACAAAAAAGAGGATTTCATCCTGAAAGCTGAGGGGATCTCATTCTCAAAAGCCGCCCTATTTCTTTCAAACCAAAGCGTCCAGAATAAACAAAGAGGGGCCGCCATCCAGACTCTTTAGCGCTTTTTTCCAACGCTAGCACCTTGCCAAGCAAGGAGAGTTTGGCGAATTGTTAAGGGGAACACCCAATTATAATCCATAATGGCCAAAAAAAGGTTCCACAACATCTTAGCTCTCGAACAATGGAATAAGCAAGTGGTCTATTGCTCTCCTCCTCTTGTGCATAAGAAACACCTGCTTACAGTATGATTCTCTTCTTTAATTTTGGTCAAGCGCAGCACCTCGCCCAGACGCCCTAAGAAAGAAAACCCATCTTTGGGGAACAATCGGGTTCCAAATGGAAAGCCAAGGAATGAGCGGAGAGTAATGCATTAGGAATTTGGGTACATGATACTGATCGCGAAACTATCAGCCCGTCTCCTTTTGTAAAATTAGACAACTTTCTGGAAGGGCTTAATCTTCTTATTTTGAAGGACAAGAAGGAACCTTTCCACCTCCTCCATTTCCCAATCATTAAAAGGTCTTTGGAAACAGGGGACCAACCCCCATCAACCCTTGTGGAGTCCCAAACCTTCCGCAACTGGGTCAGACTGAGAGAGCTGCCAAATTGAATGAGATGTGGGAAGGTACTGTTGCGCCGTCCCCGCACCATGAATCCTTCCAAAACCGAAGCCTCCGACCATCGCTTTCATGGAAGAAGTGGTGTAGAGTTTTGAGAAAAGGTGATCCATTCTCACTAATGTCTTTCCATAACCCCCGTGCCATAACCCTCCCCTATCATTGGTGTTCCATCCACCATCACCTCCTAAATTTGGTGTCGATCACCAACCAAAGAGAATCCCCTCTCATTGGTAAACCGCCTCAACACCACTTTACGTAATGTGAGTAATATTCATCTTAGAAAGGCTTCTAACCCTACATCTCATAACTTTTCAGCGCAAACCTGCTTTCCAATCGACTAGGTGAGGTGTTTTCTAGTCGTCTCAATTTAAAGAAAGTTCGTATTTTTTCCACTTGGAACAAACAATCTTTGGCATTCGAACGTAGAAAGAAAGTAAATGGGCTAGACAACGATTCCGAATAAGTGTGATCCTCCCCTTTCGAGATACACTCGCCTTCCATTGCCAACCTTCTTCCTCGAACTGGCCTTCGACGAATCCCAAACCCCTAAAGCCCTATGAGGCTCTGCTAAGGCCCAAATACAAAGAGTGGGAGGACCCCACCCCACAACCAAGCTCACCTTAACCTCCACATTGTCCCACCACCCACTGATAATCTACACTTTCAATAACAACAACTTCAAGTTCTAAAAGGTTTCAAACCACATCAAGGTTCATCTCAAAATACATTAGTCGCTTCATAGTTGGCTTCCACAAAACAGATAGTATCATCGCATATGTAAAAGCATGAGAAATAACAATATCCCCTCCATCTCTTCCTCGAAACCTACACCGTAGATGAAACTCGCCTTCCACAAATACTGGGCTTACATACCGCTCGTGGCTTGATTCCGATGACAAAAGGCAGGGGGGGACAGGGGTCCCTGCCCTGCCTGGAGCTCCCGAAGAACCTGTAGAAGAGCCATTAACTGTAACTAAAAGAAGCCGTGGGAGATGCACCATTTAACTATAACTAATCCATTTAGAGCCAAACCCCATTGTTTCCATAATCCGCGTAAAATCCCATCTTATGTGATCATGCCTTTTCAATATCCGGGCTTTTATTAATCCCATTCTCTTTCCTTCTTAGAATAGAATCCACTGCCTCATTAACAATTAGAACAACATCAAGAATTTGCCTCCCTTCTACGAACGCATTTTGAGATCCCAGTCAATTTCCATAACTCTTTTATTCTCGTTAGCCAACACTTTCGAAGCAAAATTCTCAGACAAACTCCCACTAAACCGATGGGTCTCAAATCCTTAGATCTCAAATTACTCCTTCCTTTGGGAATCAAGACTAAGAAAGTAGTATCTGTGCTGGACAAACCTGCTTATGTTCAAGAATTCCTCTTAAAAAGCCCAAACCCAATTTCACAAATCCCAACTAAATGACCAAAGGCCAATGGGAAACCATCCGACCCGGGCTTTATCACCAAGCCCTAAAATTGCTGCAAGAATTTCCTCCTCTCAAACATTTCAAATTAGAAACTCGGGCTCACTATCATATTGAAACGGAGATCGGGGAGAGGTGGACACCAGTTGCTAGGTGCAGAAAGGAGACTTTGGAAGGCTCCAACCAGACCTTCTTTAATCTCAGGTTCCTTGACACATCTTCTACCATTGATGCTGATGCTCCTAATAGAGTTCCTTCTCCTATGAGAATTGGCCATCCTGTGAAAGAAACCTGTGTTTCTGTCCCCCTCTTTCAACCAAATTTCCCTGGATTTTTGTCTCCAAGAGACCTCTTCCAAGTCCACCCACTTCTTATATTCCTCTCTCGCCTTTTCCCTCTCCCTCTGGGATTCTTTCCAAGGATGTGGCCTTTATCCTTCCAAGTTATCCCAAAACAAGATCCTGCTTAAGGCCTCCTTCTTCTGAACCTCAACTCTACCAAAAACCTCTTTGTTCCAAACCCTCAAAATACCCTTCGTATCTTTACGAAGCTAAACAAAACTAAAGGATCCATAGAAGTAAAAAGTTTTGCCACCAAATTTCCGAGAAGGTCTTAAACCATCAAATTTCAACTAATATCATCTCAAAACGAAAGGGTATTTGACCGGAATAATCCTCTTCATCGTTTAACAAACAAAGAATGGTCGACACCCATTCTCGGAGAGTACTTTGAATTTAATTACTGAACTGGATTTTTCTAATCACCGATACTAAAATCTGCCCAAATGACATGCACCGATTATCGAGGCTACCCTCCAGGTAAAAGGACCCCCATGCAAGGGAAGATCTCTAAGCCCTAACTCATTCATAACTTCTGAGAAACGCCTCATAGAGTGTGAGAACCTGCCCCCCCTGTTTCTTTCATTAGGGGAAAGAACTATATTGAAATCACCACCTATGCACCATGGCCCCTCTCACAACCCTTTCACCGACCCCAATTCTTCCCAGAATAATTCCGATTTGTTCCTCTCCACCGGCCCATAAACTCCAGTGAAGGCCCACTGGAAACCATCCTCCGTAGTTTTAAAAATACACGTGACCGAGAAAAGACCTAGTTCAACCTCCATCACCTCTAATTTTCTTTTATCCCAAAACACAAGAATACCCCCAGCAGCTTCCTCAAATTCCTCCACAACTTCCACCTCTAATCCGCCCACCCCAAACTACGAGCATCGCCAGACATCTCGATCTCGGGTTTCGTAGTAAACCAATCCACCTCCGAGTTCTAATAAGATTCCCGATGATCTTCCTTTGTCAGCATTGTTCGCTTCCTCTAACGTTCCACTTAAAAGCCTTATCTTCATTTTAACTTCGTAAAACCCTCTATCTCCTTCCCTCTATTTTGGTATCCTTCCCACGAAATATAGCATTCCACTGCACCCTCTCGCTTCTCTGCCTCATAGGAAGTCCCTTTCTTTTGTTACCAGGCTACTGGGAAACCATTTTACGTAACAACTCCAATATCTCCACATCATAACCCGCCGTAGGATCCTCTCAAACTCACCGAATTCTTAATCAGCAAATTGCCTTCCCACTTTTCATAACCCCCGCATTGGCACGTGTTTGGGGATCCCCTCCCGGGCCCTCACAACCCTTTTCTCCGTAATAGCATCCGTAGGATCCCCGTAGTTTTCTCCCCATTCAATACCGGGGGTCACCGACACCACTTCAACTGGCTCTATATCCCCATTACCTCATACCCATGGTGATTCCCAAAGCCGAAGGACCTCTATCCGGGAAGGCCTGGCTAAAACAAAAGAGCAAAGGGGAGAAGAACAATTGGATGAAGACAACGTTTCATACCTAGAGCCAAAAGTTCGACCATCAGAATCCCTGGGCCACTTCCACTCGTAACCTCTAACCACGCCCACTATGTCAAGAACTGACCATTCGTAGATCCATTTTCGGTCTCGTACGAAGAAATCAAAAAGAACATCTTAAGACATCTCACACACTCACCTTCCCGCAAATTTCTCAAATCTATCACAACTTTTTAAACCTCGTTATCTTCTTCTCGTGGCATCCAGAAGGGGACCCTTCGCACAAATCCAAGCTGGATCGACCAAAGCGTCCATTTTTGATGCGCCCTTCTCTCATGGACGAACTCCCTCGTCTTCTTTCTGCTTCACCAAAGGTAACACTTTAACACATTTTTTTTTGGGGCCTAATAATACGCCTGACCCCAAATCTCCTTGTCTACCCGGCCCCCCGCATCTGGACTTCTGGGGCACTTCCGGCCTGGGCTCCAATCAGAGCAGCCCACGCCCACAAGACAAGCAGACGTTGCTGACAACTGGCCGCCATCTTCTCCCTTTCACCCCTTCCGCCCATAGCCTTGCTTTAGCCCTTAACAGATCTGCTTCGCCCGTAAAATCGAGGCCCTTTTCTAACCCATTTCCTCAAACCAAATATCTCGGGGCTAAATCACCTCCCACAGACCCCCGCGCGCCCCCCACACTCAAGAAATCGATCCTCTAGAACCCAACCCCTTTGTCTCCCTCCGCGCCCATCAAATGCTCGCCCCTCCCTGACTAACCGCCTCGACAAGACTCTAACGACCCCCCAAGGCCGCCTCACCCGCCAAACCTTGTCGCTCTTCTTCCATCATTGCAACTTGGATAGCCGAATCCCATTCTCCCCTCTCGTGTCGCTCCATCTTCTTCTTCCTCTGAACTTTTGCAAAGAACCCTAAAGTATTACACAGATAAACTGCCCACTCCATGGGGACTCTCCCACCGTATCCGAACTCTAACGACCTAGTGGCCTTCCAAATGTCAATCGTGACTTGGCCTAGGAGCCCCTGTCGACTTAATCAAAATTCTGGCCCACTTCATCTCCATTCTCAGCTCTGTGCTTTTGTCCATGTCTAAAAATCCTCCACAAGCTGCCACTCTATTTCTTCAGACCTCCGTCTACATGTGAGGGAGCCCTACCACTCTAATCCATCTCTTCGCGCCGACCCTTTGTTCCTAATACATCCGTATGGATTCCATCGTCCGCACTGCATCAATTCCCTCCTCTGAATTTTCCCGATCAAGACCCGTCGCCTCCTCCTGTGGATTCGAACCCGTGAATAGTTCTCGCTTGCAGGTGGCAACCTCAAACCCTTGTTGCTTCCTGCACCCTACCCCGGTGATCTCAACCATCTTTTCCCCTGGAATAGGCTCCGCTCTTGTCTTCCACTTCCCGATCAAACACCACTGCAGAATCCCTAAAGCCTTCTCGGATCCACAATCTCCAACATCCACCCAGATCAGATATCCACTTTACTTCATTTCCTTCAGCTCCTTTGCCTTTTGTAACTCATGGGTCCCCCAAGGACCACTATCTTGCTCTTAATTCATTCTCACCTTCCTTCCTCCCTCTCGTTGGTAATCGCTTTAATGAGGCTCAAGGGAATTTCCTCCTGTCGTTTGATGCCCAACCCTCTTAGTTTCTCTGCCAACAAGGCCCACCCGTTCAATAAACCCCTTCCTTCTGAAAAAAACAGTCTGTGTTTTTTACCTTCAACATCCTTAGCAGAACAGAGGAGGAATCTTCCATCTTTGTTCTCCTTGCACTCCAGTCTGAAGAATCTTCCGTACTCACTCCATACTAAGGACCTACTTACTGGGGTAGGCGCATTGAGGCACTCTTCGACATTCTTCAACAGGTTGAATAGCCCCTCTTCTCCAAACCGAATCCACGATACGTAACCTCTCCGCTAGTGATAACGTATTTTTTTTACCTTCTCCTTCTTGTCGACCAAGGATTTCGTCAACAAAGAACCAAGCCTCGCATTTCGAAATTCTTCATGGAAAGCTAAGATCTTGTCTGAGCATTAAACAATTGACATACCTTTTCAAGGATAAATTTTTCACTTGGTAATGCACCTTCCCTGATCCTCTGCACATGGTACATCTCAATGCTTGCCATCATTAATGATTATTGGTAAATACCCTGCCACTCATTGCCTCTGTAATTAGTGCACTGCACATTTGGTTGTCTGCTTTATTGTAGTCTTTTAGTTCTTCCAAGTTCTAATGTGCTCTTTTTATCATGTGTTCTGGTAATTATTTTTTTCTTGTCATTCATACTCAATATTATCTGAGATTCGGATATCCAGCATCATTATTATTTAATTATTTATTTTTCTCTCATAGATGTAGTCATATTTGTTTTCAAGTGAATCATAGTATGATTAACAAATTAAATGGACGTAATAGTATATGACTATATTTTAAACTTAAGTCTTTGCTTATATCTTTGATTTCAAAATTTATGTAGAAATGTAGGTGATAGCGTGTAAGGTTTCTCTACAAGATACTAGAAATTTTTGCAGGTTGATATAAACTTTGAAGTTTTCTTCGCAAACTTTGAGGTTAAACCTACAAGTACCTCATTACCTTTGACCAAAAATGTTTTCTTTGAGAGTTAATATTCTTGTCTACACCTCTAATAAAAAAAAAACAAAAAAAAAAAATCTTGTCTACACTTGAGGTTTGACAGACTTGACTAAATTGTTTGTAAATTGGTGTGAATTTTATGCTGGAGGACAATGAGTAGGATGCATTTGCTTTTTTGATCTATATATTTCCTTTTCTTCTTATTTGCCTTTCATTTTCCAACTTTTTCATTACAGCATACCATGGTAGAACCAATCTTAGTGTGATACATTTGATTTTTATAATCTTTTATACAGAAAAGTATTTCACTTTACTTGTTTCAGCTTCCATTTTCCAGTGTGTGACAGCATGGTATATTTATTTATTTATTTGTTTTGAATCAGAAACAAACATGTGTATTAATTGTTAATAGATGAAATATGAGAAGGATGAGAAATTCTCATGAAATACAAACCTGATCATCCAACTAAGCTGGACTACTCTCAAAGGATAGGGTTACTGCATGATAACTTCTGAGTAATCCTATTTGTTCTTCTTTGCTGTCCTCTCCAAATTGTAATTCCTTATTGCTCAAACAAGCAATTGCAAATTTGCAAGTTAGATAATTCAGAAAACAGTTGGTGGTATCAGCAATTGTTTGCACTGAAGGACCTTCTAGGTTATTGTCTATTTTTTTGATAAGTGTTAAACAACCAACTCTCCTAAAAGCTTAAGCTTGTAGGATTTGAGTTTAATATGAATATCATTCTTCTTAACACCCTCTTTCACGTGCATGCGGCCCCATACCTATGCACGTGGAGAGTCAACCAAACCACAAAGTCCATTGTGGACTTTAAATACACGAATGAGGATCAAATATTCAAATTGCAGAGAGATGGTTCGAACGTAGGACCTCTTGCCAAACCAAGGTCTGATACTGTTTTAAACAACCAAATCTCCTAAAAGCTCAAGCTTGTAGGATTTTGGTTTAATATGAATATCATTCTTCTTAACAATAAGTAAGCAAAGAAATTGTCATTAAAAGAGAGCAAAAAGGAAGCCAAACAGGCGCCCCCAAGCATACAGGGTGTAGACAAAAGGCACCTAGAGGCCTATACAAAAAGAACAAATGAAAAAAAAGAGACTCACCTGCCCAAAAAAACTAACCCCTAATAAACTGCACAAAAATGCTTACAAACAAAGAATCAGAAGGTATAAGCATTGTGGACCAAGACCTAAGAGAATAGACAAAAAAATTTCTCATCCTAGGATCGAAAACTCTTAATTAACGAAGACAATCTGATTTTTCTCATTCCAAAGTGTCCAAAACAGACAAGGGGAGCTGTCACCCAAACCTTCTTGTGCCTTTTTCTCAAAATAGCTCCATGCCAACCAAGAATTAAGTCTCTTATCGAATACGGGATAACCCAATCAACATCAAACATTGAGTAAAGGATGGACCACAGCTCCCTAGCCATAGGGCAGTGAATAAGAATATGCTCTATGCTCTCTTCATCTTCCCCACAAAGAAAACATATATTGGCCATGAGGAATCCTCTTCTCTTGAGCTGATCCAAGGTCATCACTTTGCCCCACCATGCTTCCCAAGTGAAGAAGCACACCTTTGTGGGAATCCAAATCATCCTTTTGGGAAATGGATCAAAATTCAATTATCCTCCAAACTCATCAAAAAGAGATTTTATTGAAAATAAGCCATCCTTAGACTTCTTCCGCACCAACCAATGATTTAAGGGAGGGCGAATACTCTAGCCTTGGGTTAAGTAAATGAACTCACTCACCACATCCAACTCCCAATCGTTGAAGGGTCTTACAAAATGTGGATTTCAGCCTCTTGTCTCCCCTAAAGAGTCCCAAACACTGGCACCCACAGCCCTTTAGAACCAGGCCCTTAGAGAAAAGGAAAGGTCTCACAAAGTGGCGTCTCTCCATGCCACTTATCCTCCCAAAAGCGGACTCTTTTCCCGTTTCCCACAGCAAACATGCTGTTCTTTTTCAAAAGTGGAGCTTCCTTCTTAATTTTTTTCCTATTGTTCCCACACCATACCCTCTCTTTCTGATATTCCGGGGTGAACCTTTCTCCTTCTTCCTCCCTATATTTGAGCCTGATGATAGTCTTCCAAAGGCTGTTGTTTTCTGCTGCATATCTCCAACTCCACTTGCAAAGGAGAGCCTTGTTTAAAACTGAAAGGCTTCTAACCCATAAACCTCCTTGCCTCTATTCAAGCAAACAGTCTTCCAGTTCACAATTATGGGGTTTTCTTTCTAATGCTCCCCCTCCACATAAGAAGTTCCTTTGAATTTTCTCCTATCTTAGCCTTACAATTCTCAGAATACAGAACAAAGACATGAAGTAGATGGGCATACTGGATAGAGTGCTTCGAATAAGAGTGACACTTACCCCTTAAGAGATGAAATGCCTCTTCTAACTCCTTTAGAGATGAAATGTCTCTTCCACAAAGCAAGTCTGTTTCGGAACCTCTCCTCCACTTCATCCCATTCTGCAGCTGATTTGTGAGCCACTCCTAAAGGAGGCCCCAAATACGATGAAGGGCGGGTTCCTATGATACCTAAGTTTACATCCAAGCATTCAACATTCTCAACCCTTCCTACCGGCAAGATTACACTCTTCTCCAAATTGATTATAGCTTATTGTCTATTGAGTTCCGTACAGATTTTTTTTCTACTGTTGTTGTTGTTGTTAGTTTTGTTTAATTTGTGCTATTTTCTTTTTCCTTAAGGTGGACTTCTGTTTTCTATGGAGTATCTGGTCGTTTCAATTTTATGAGTTTTCTGTTGCTGTAATTCATTACACAAATCACAATGAATCACCTTGATTGTGTTTCACTCCCTGGTTCTGTTTGGCTTCATATTATCTTCTTTTTTTGGGTACTTATGTTTTGTGGTACTGCTAATTTCATTCTTTGGCTGTTATACTGCTATAAGATAATCATGATTGATTACATCCTTTTAAGGTGCTTTTGAAATTCTGATAAAAAAAGGTGCTTTTGAAATTGATGGGGCTTTTAAGCTGCTTAAACTTGATTTGGCCAATGTAGTTTCTGTTACGTGTTTCTGTTGAAGTCCTGTTTTTTATTAAACAGTGGCTGTTGTACATCATTTTTTTTTTTTTTTGGATAAGCTAACTGAAATGCATTCAAGAAAGGAGCCGCCAAAGTGGCGACTCAAAGGAGTGTAAAGAAAGCAAACCTAGCCCCCAAGAAGGCAACAACAACAGAAGAAAAATCCCAGCTGAAACAAAGACAGCCAAACAAGAAAGCAGACCCAGAACAGACAACCCCAAGAAACCTCCCAACCACCCAGCTTACCAAGAGCTGAGGAGAACACACCTCCTTCACTTAGAGCACAACCACTCAATAAAATAAAAAATTGTCTTGGGGATTTCATTAATGCATAACGCGGTCTCTCCCCAAAGGAAATACACAAAAGAAGTCTTCAACTTTTGGATGGACAGCTCCTTGTCTTCAAAAACAATCTTATTTCTAGCCTTCCAAATGGTCCAAAAGTGGCTGTTGTACATCCATTAAACATTATCATATCTCTTGTCTTTCAAAATAGTGTTCAGATGAGAAGTAATTACATTGTTGTCCATATGAAATTTTATTATCTTTTATGTCATGTAGCTGTAGTGCCCATCACATAGCATTGTTTTATGGAACTCCAGCATCTACACTCTGATAATAAGAGCTTCCTGAAAGTCTTTCTAATGAGGCTGCCTCCCAAGACCGCATTTTCCTTAAAATTGATCAAAGGCCGTCAATAATCCAAACATTGATTAGCTTGATCTTTTTTATTCTTTTTCTATTTCCATGTTTATCATTCATGTTACTATACCTGAGTTTCCCTTTTTGGGTTTGTTGCTGTGTTGGGGGTGGTTTTCCTAATTTCTAGGATCCTAAGCTGAAGGTTCATAACCTGCAGCATGGGTGTTTGAGGTTGAAACTAAAGCTCCAGGCTGGCCATGCTGATTTTAAGATATTTCTGCAAAGTAAGGTGTGACTAATGATTCCATTGACTTATGGACCTGAATCGTTGGATTCCACTTTCACAAAATGCCCCAGTAATGGTTCCGATGGGCCTCAACATAGCAATTCCAAATGGAATTTCTTCGATGGAAAAGAAATTCCAAAAAATGGATCAAATGCAGTTGGATATTCCGATTTGAATGCTGATGATGTAAGTGCGAATCACTTATTGGACTAAAATTTCTTTCGAATTTAGCTTTTATGTACAAAATGACTACAGTTTCCTTCTCCAGTTATAACTTTTGTCTGACTATGTATCTCTAATGCTGCTGGTTTTATAAGTTCTGTATATCATTTTAGATATTTTTCTTTGTAATTTATTATTGACTTAGAACTGCTTAAGGCTTGATTGAATCATTGTGTAAAATTATCTATCAAGTATTTTGGTCATGGATGTCATTTTTTTTGGATATTCTGATAAAAAAATGCCATTTTGGATAAGTGTCATAGATATTCATTTTTTTTATAAGGTCATGGGATATCATATTAGAGGTTCAAATAGGCAAATAGTAGGACTTGGATGATGAAAAAGTGCCTGACGAAGAAGTTAAAACATACTCCAGGATTGTGGGTAAAATACTAAACAACATGACAGCCATAAATAGTCAAAAAGCTGCATGAAAGTTTGTCTGAAATATTGTCTTTGTTATTTTCCTTATTCTTGAGTTCCAACTGCTTTAAGTTGGTGCCTGGATAGTGGATCCTGCTTCACATGTCCACTTTTTTTGGAGCCATAGTTTCTATTAGTTCTACCCTTTTATATAGAGGAACTCATAATCAAGGATCTATCAAGAAAATGTTTCATTATCTGATAAAAAATATTTTGTTAATTGTTTCGTACAAATTTATATGCTAAGAATTTTAATTTCTATTTGGTAGTTCCAAGCTTTGATTTGCAGTACAACAAAGAAATGAGCCTTTCTTGCAGCTTCTTTTCATTGCCTTTATGTATATCCCTTGATCTGTAAGCTAAATTTATGAACTGTCTTGTCCTGATTGAACTTCAGAGATGACGCTGATGTCAGGCAGCCTTTTAGAGGTAGATGTGTGTGATATTGTATATTAATATTTAATTTAGTGAATTTGCTTATTATTTTCATGTGGTGCCATGTTTTCCCTTTGACTAGCAATGTGTACGAGGGAGCCTGATGTCTCACTTCAGAAATGGGTTCACACACAAGTCGCTGTTGGGGCTAGGGCGGCTTGCTTCCATGATGAAATAAAACTTTTCCTTCCAAGCATTTGGACACCAATGCATCACCTTTTATTCACTTTCTTTCACATTGACCTGCAAACAAAACTTGAAGCTCCAAAACCAGTAAATTTTTTTTATGATTTAGAAGCCTTAGTTTTCATTTTCAGTTTTTTATTTTAATCTTTTTCCAATATTATACATCTTGTTGTTTGCGTGTTTCATTTTTTCAATGTCTTCATCTGTTGCAATATTTATTCTGTCCATTGAAACTTCAGGTGATTGTAGGATATGTCACTCTACTATCTACACATGCTCAGTATGTAGTTATCTGTCCTAAATTGTTCATGCTTTCTTGATCTGAAGAAGTTCCAACTCTTCATTTTCATGCTTAACATTGATCTTTGTTACTTCTATGCTTTTATTTATCATTTTAATTGACATTGCTTAAAATCGGCGTGCTCTGCCTCAGTACTGAACATGTTAAAATAATTGTGCATGCCTCAGCGCGCCTGAATCTTGGCTTGCTTTCTGAAAGAGGCCTTCAAAAGGTGGAAGATGGACTTTGATTGGGCAGCACGTTATCCAACTAGACATTTACTGCACATCCCTATTTGCTATCCCTAAAGAGTGGCATAGACTGGAAAACAGTCAAAGGAACTTCCTTTGAAGAGGAAGGGCTTTGTTGAATAAGCCTCATTTGGTAAAAAATAGGTTAGTGGTTTGCTCGAACAAATAATGAGGATTCACTTTTGATGCCTTTTGATTTAATGTCCTTCTAGGGAAGTGACTTTGGAGATTCACGAGGGAAATGGATCTTTTTTGAAATAGGTAATTGTTGCAAGTATGGCTAGAAGAGGGGGTTGGTGCTCAAAGAATGTAAGAAAGAGTCATATGTGGGGGTTTGGAAGGCAATCCATTTTGGATGAGAGGCTTTAAAGGGCAAAGCTAGTCTTCAGGTTGGTTTAGGGAGGTAGAAGTGGGTGAAGTTTTCGAAAAAAGTTTTTGAAACATAAGTGGTGCAGAGATATGTTTTTAAGGGACTAAGTCTTGGACCTTTGTTCCTTAGCTTCTTTCAAAGATGCATGAGTGACTGATGTTTGAGATGGGGGTAATTGGTGCTTGAGGTTTAGTAGGCAATTCAATGACTAGGAGTTAAGAGAGGATGTAGATGCCTTTTTTGGGAGACTGCTAGGTTACTTCATTTCTTTGGATGCTACAGTTTTGAGGGAGACTAAAATCGGTTTTTATTATTAATTTTTTTGATAAGTAGAAAAGAAGTGTATTAGGAGAGGGCACTAAAATTGCGCCCAAGAGAGAGAACAAGCAAGAAGAAACTCACCCTCCAACAAAAAAGCCCAAAACAAAAACAACCCCTCAATCACTTACATCTCACCCAATCAATAAACCCATCTAAGGTCGAGAGACTTTTCTTTATGGACAATTTAGTCTCCAACCAAAGCAAAAAGAGAAACAAATATTTTAGTTTCTGTATAGACCAAACATCTTCCTTGAAGACAATTCTATTTCTAGCCTTCCACACTGTCCAAAACAAAAATTTTATTTTTTATTAGTATAATTATTATTATAATAATTGTAAGTGATTGAGAATGGAGCCTTCCACATTGTCCAAGACAATTTTTTTTTTATTTATTTATTATTATTATATATGTTTCTTATCTTTCTACTCTCTTGGCAATGAGAATATTTTCCCCTATAATCATTTTTAAGCTGAGAAGCAACTTATGATAAAATTTTGACTTAAGACAACTCAGAACAAGGGATGGAAGATGCTCATATATATTGTGTGCAAATAAAAGAAGAAGCCAAGTGTTTACCTTTAGAGATGGTCTCTAGGTTGGTCTTTTAATTATGGATTGTCGAGAGACCTGATTGGGCCATTGTCCTATCTTGTTTACTCTTAGGAGGAATCCAAATGCTAAGGTTTTTAGGATCCGGTGGTTGAAAAAGTAGCGAGAAGGTTAGATGGCTAGAAAAAGGCGGCCTTTCTATTGCTTGGGGGAAGGATTACTTTGATCTAGTCTTGTTTGTCTTACATTTGGAGCTATTTCTTATCCCTTTTTAGGATCCTAGTTTCAATAGCTAAGAGGCTTGAGAAGTTGCAAAGAGGAAAGGTAAGAAGGGATCACCTTTAAGGTGGAGGTCAGTTAGAGATCAAAGGAGCAAGTGAGGTCTAGGGTCTCTGGAAGATATCTTTGACAAAGTCTATGTACTCGGCTGGAAAATGGCTATGGAGATTTCCTAGGGAAAGGAATGGACTGTGGCATGGGTTATATCCAGTATTTATGGGACACATCCAAACAGATGAGATGCCAATATAATGGTTAGATGGTCTCACATATGTCCCTGGAAAACTATAGCTCACAGTTTTCATTTATTCATTCATCATACTCGTCTTGTGGTGGGAAACAAGGAGACAATAAGATTTTGGGAAGATTTATGGTTGGGTGACCAACCATTTTGTGCACAATACACTAATCTTTATAGAGTTATTCTTTCAAGAAATCTAACCATTTCAATGGTTCTTGGCTCTTCTCCTCCTACTTTGAACTTAAATTTCCGGTGTAATCTTTCATATTCAGAAATTGAACGCTTCAGGGCTTTTACTCTTGGTTCTCACCTATCTCCCCATAGCGTATTCGAGAGGGTGGTATTTGTCATCCACCTAGCTTGTTTACGGTCAATTCTTTTCTTGGTTTTACCTTTGGCCTTACTCCCTTTGTTTCATCCAAATAATTTCTTATGGAGTTCAAGAGCTCTCTTCGGCTGCCTAGGCCTTTGTTTCTATTGTTAGCTCATAGAAGGTAAACACCACTACTTGCCACAGCTTGAGACAACCCATAGATCCCTTAATCCCCAAAGTGGGTGCATTCTTTGTATAAAGAGAATATGGAGTCCATTGATTACTCCTTTTCATTGTCCTTTCACTATTGGATTGTGGAACAAGCCTCTAACATAGTAAGAATACGTGGGTTTCTCCAAGGAGCATAGAAGATATGTTTATCATTGCTTTTAGAGGGTTTGGGAATTCATTTAGAGGCAAAACTTTATGGCGAATTGTTTGTCTATAGTTGGTATGGTTTGTTTGGTAAGAGAGAAATGCAAATTTTTTGAAAACAAAGAGAGATCTGAAGAGGAGGTGTGGGATATTTTTTACTTTTAGTCATCTTTGTGGGCTTACTTCTTAATTGGGCAGCAGTTTGTATTTCTTAGTTTTAGCTTTGGTTTTAAGTTCTTGTACCGTAGAAAGGAAATCTGTTCCTTCTCTTATACTTTCTTCTTTTGTATAATATATTTTTCAGTTTCTGATAAATAAATAAATAAAAGAAATAAGTGTCCATATTCATCTGCATTGTCCAAAAGCTTGCATATTGTAGCAACAGATTTTTGGTTTATTTGATGTGCTATAGGTGATGCACGCTTTTGTGAGAGGTGCTCTTGAGTTAGGCAGGAGTCTTGAGAATTGCAAAGTCTGATGAAACAATTAACTATTATATAGATTGATATTAGACCCAGATACTATGTCCTTGTTAAACTTTCGACTGGTTAGGTACCCTGTAAGTTGTGGTGTTGTTGTATTTGTTGCTCTGTATACATAGTGTATACTTATTAATACCATACTGTTAAATTCCATAAAAACAAAAAGAAAAATCTGTCTTTGCTTGCATTAATGCCTGAAGGAGCAGAAACATGTATTTAAGAGACTTGGAGCTGTTATGTTTCATCCTGGAACACTTTTTCCTTAAACTCTGCTTGTTTGGTCAAATGAATTGTTATTAGGGTCAAAATGTCTTTATAGACTTTGTGGGTCAATTGGACTTTATCCCTTAGTTTTGCATTTGTTGTCTTTATTTTTCATTTGTGTATTCCTCGTAAGCTTCCTTCTTAGCAGGGTTGTTCTCATTAAATTTCTCTTTTGCATTAGAAAAAGTTAGAACAACTTAAGGGGATAGTGAGACACATATGATCTCTCTAAAAAGCCTTGACCACAAAAACACCCTTTTTGTTCAGGGTTTTGTTTTGACTCCAGAAAGCTACCATTTTGTATTATATGTGTATACTGCTAAAAGTTTCTACTTTGTTCTTAATGAACTATGAATGGGTAATGTGTATCTGAAAACTGTAATGCTGTGGTCCTATTCAGGCTGCGCATCTGAAATGATCTCTTACTCAAATTATGAGGAGCTATTCTCATTCATCTTCAAGACTCTGGCAAGGTATGTTTGGTTGTCTTTCTATGTATATATATATATATATATATATATATATATATATATATAAGGGGAGAAGATGATTATATATTATCAATGCTTTATTCCAAAGCAGTATCATGGTTAAAATTTTCATCTCTCTTGATCATATCTTACCCATTTATTTGAAATGGTTTTCATGATTTTAGTGTATGATTAAACTTGTTTTTTTTTTTGGTCACAATTGAGGGAAATTAGAAGGCTGCATTATCATTTATGTCCACCTTTTAATAATGTGGTTGCAGAATGCACGCGATCCTGATTTCTAATCTTACTTATTCAAAAAAAAAAAAAAAAGAAAAGAAAAAAGAGCCCCGCTTGATTTCAATCTTAATGATTAATGCTTAAATATTCTTATCATTATCTTCTGTTTAACCTTCAAATAATGCAGTTTATGGAACATTTTTTATTGTATTTTTTCTTGTTATTTCAAATAGTTTTCATGTTTTTGATGTAGGTTTGATTAAATCTGATCTTAATTACAATGGAGACAGCTAACTTTGGAGCTGCAATTTCACAAAGCTTATGGTTCCTCTGTTTTTTTTTTGTCCCCTCTTTTTGTTTGGTTGGATGGTCTTACTTCTTTCAAGTTTTGAGTTTTAACTTGACTCTGCCTCATACTTTCTTCCAGATGTGTAATTAAACCCCAAATTTTGAATAATAGTTTATGGCTGCAAGAAGGTGGTGCATGTGTAATATTTTGGCTCATAGGAGCTGCCGAGAAGCCTTTATAATTTTAGAAAAGTAACTTTGTTATTATTATTTGTATTTGAGGATTTTGTTTTAACTTGGTAATTGTGTTTTACAGTTAACTAATATTATTGTGCATCTTTTGAACTCAATTGTTAAGAGTTTTGATCGTCAAAGACAAAATATTTTATTTACGCCTCAGACTTTGTTCATCTATAACCCAAGTAATATTTTACGACTTTTTCTTGAATATGAGAAAACACTTCAACGTTTCCCTAAATTTTGAACCTAATTTTTTATAAATTTTTGCACATTTCTCTCTGTTTACTTCAATCATCTAATCCTTGAAACTGTATGCGGATGCCAAAAAAAGAGTTTAAACTACGTTTGTGTTCAGATCTGTTGTTAACTAAAGTTTTATTTTTTCATCATCATTTTTTTTCCTTATTGGTCAGTTGAAATGTGTGGCTCTTCGATTTAATGTTAATCACTTGAACTTATTTTTTGGTTATATATTTCTTTTAATTTGTGTTTCCTGCTGTTGTGCTAGTGGCTCTAATATGCAAATATATTGTTCCCACCAGGATAGAAGTTTAATTTCAGTTTTATCTCATTATATTTCATATTTTATTTGCTGGGTCAGTGAGTTGCATTGGTGTATTGTGATTCTTCCTCTTATGACCTTTAAGAGAGATTGATGATGCTTTGTTTTGAGTTTTTTCTAGTTGTTTCATTCTTGTGGTTGACTTTTTGGGTTGGCACTCCAAGGTTCTTGGTCCTCCTTGAGGAAAGAATGATTTGGGAGCTAATCCCTCTTGCAGAGGCTTGTAGTTTGTGAAATGAAAGGAAATTATGAATCTCTTGAAGGTGATGCTTCTACCAAAACTATGCTAATTTCTGTCTGAGAATCACATTGGTAGCTTCCAA